>BGPT01000012.1:346997-396895 GCA_003297045.1 Symbiodinium sp. clade C Y103
ACCCTTCCCCAAATCCTTCCCTTCTGGGGGAGCAGATCTAGAGCGCTCCATGGCACCACCAAAAGGACCCAGGTTGAACGAAGGAACCCTATGGCGTTGGGCTCATAACCCTTGTTACAGGGTACGGCCTTTTCCCACTTTGAGACACAAATGCCTGTNGGACCCAGGTTGAACGAAGGAACCCTATGGCGTTGGGCTCATAACCCTTGTTACAGGGTACGGCCTTTTCCCACTTTGAGACACAAATGCCTGTTGGTTAAAGATGTTTCAGAATGGGAAATCACCAATTTTTAAATAGACAAATAATCTCGAAATTGCAATTTTTCAATAGCTATGTCAGCTATGTTAAATAAATTGAGGATAAGTTGAGAGTTGAAGCATACGAGTTTATATGAGTTTATCCGACATGGTGAAAAACCAACCGAAAGTGAGTCTGTTGGCTTGTTTTGGAAAGAGGTGTTGATTTACTTGTCAGAGACAAAAATGGATCTTCAGCGAAGATCATGTGGGTCTCAGGAATGAATATGACATGTCATGTTGATGTTAAAAAATGTACACTGCATCGTTTATTGTGTTTTTTTTGGGACATGCTTCATCCATGTTCGCAAATGGTGCGTAGCCATGCAAAATAAATCTGATGTGTCTTGGATCGGTCGCATTCGTGGTGTCCATATCTACCTGGGACGATGATCTGCAAAGAAGTCGCCTCTAAAGGAGGTGGCGAAAAACTACAATGATCCTGGGCGAACAATGCAAACAAATTGATAATTGATGTTAGTTGGGTTCTGGGTGCGTATAAACATCTACAAGACCCATTGTCATAGCTATTATTGCTGTAGTATGCTGTAGTACTCATTCTTGAGCCAACCGTATATCCATACGCAACTAGAATGATTGGTGGTTTAACAATCATCCAAGTGGGGATTATGTGTATCATCATATATAGTATCAATTTTAATTTGTCTATATAAGAATATCTACTCTATATTCAACTATATTATATGAAAATTATATACAGTGTACGTTACATATTACATGTATATCATTTGTATGCTATTTATTATCATTATATATATATATATAAACATGTGTGCACATCCATGTTTGTTAAGGGAATGACGATCCCGACTGTGGTTGAAAAGGTTGAAACTGTTGGGGATAGCTATCCCCGGTGTTTTGTGGCCTGCTTTTTTCCAAGGACAATGGTGACAACAAGGACATTTCCAGAGAAATGAGTGATAGCTGCTTGGATCAATGATGGTGATGATGATTATCATTATTACTATACTGGTGGTGTTAGTGGTGGTGATGATGACGATGATGATGATGATGATGATGATGATGATGATGATGATGAGTCGGATACAAAAATTGGCTGATCTAATGTATGTATATATACATATATGTTTCTACATGCATTTGATGATCGAGCGATCAAGTAGTTTTATCACCTTTGCTAATCTATAGATTGAACCAAAAATACCAGTTGAACATGTGCTGTGCATAGTTGTTGTTTTCATTGGGCTACATGAGAGTGGTTGTGCTTGGAGTCAATTACTGCTGGGAAGACAAAACGTCGTGCACCGTAGTGTTATTCAGGGTAGGTAGCCTAGCAATCTTCATGCAGGTATCAAACGTGTGGTCAAAAACAATACTTGTTGGAGATTGTCCCTGTAGGAAAAAATGTGGCGCGGCCTGTCTTAATGTGTCTTATCTACTATCATCTACCTCTTGGTTGTTGGGGAGAATCCAGTCGGTACAACCGCCAAAATAGAAATCAACAGGGATGTGTTTAGTGGCTCATGTGATTCTCATCATTGGACTCTGAGTGATCTTGATCACTCAAATCCTTTCCTTACATTCTTAGAATTGTTGCCCAAATATCTGGATTTTGAGGCGTTGTGGCCGCTGGGGGTCGAACCACTCAGCACCCAGTTGCCTCAGGTGCCACCCAGGCCATCCGTCATCGTTGCTCGGATTTTCGAGTCTGTTGCAGATGGGGATGGGGTCAAGTTACCTATGAATTTACCAATATGACTGGGTAAATCGACCCAGATCTGGTTGACAGTTGCTGTATTTCCTCCATTCTTGGAAGAGGATCCCGGTTTGTGCAATACAAAAACAAGGTAACGCTGCCCGTAAAGACGCGGGCATTTTTGTGCTCAGAGATTTCGAGTCTCTTGCAGAACTGCTGGGACCACATTCCACAAGTCTTTGCCAGCGTTGAAGCGAAATTGTCAGCCGAAATTGCCAGCCGAAATTGCCAGCTGTAAGTCCAAGACAACAGGGATTGGACTTGGTGGCCACAGTACGAGGCATGTAATTTTTTAAAGATCGCCACTGCCTGTGCAAGAGAAGATCTTGTAGCGTAACATCAAGTGCGTGTGTAAGCACAGGAGAAGATCATGTAGCGTAACATCAAGTGCGTGTGTAAGTACAGGAGAAGATCTTGTAGCGTAACATCAAGTGCATGTGCAAGTGCAAGACAAGATCTTGTAGCCGAACAATGAAGACGTCGAAGCAGAACGGTATTGCCCCCCCACCCATCCCCCCACCCCTCCAGTGTGCTTAAATATGCTTAAACGCATTATCATGCCAGCTGGTCCAGGAAGACGTTGAAGCAAAATGTTATTCAAGTGCGTGTGTAAGTGCACGATACTGTCGGAAGGTTAAAAAAGTGTTAAAAACCTCCGCGTCTTTGTGGGCGGCACTAGCAAAAACAAGGGGGGGTTGAAACGTTTTTGAAGAAGTCTCATCAATGTCATGCATGTTACTAACTCGGTATAATAAAAGACCCACAAGTCTTTTGATTCAGCAATGATGCATAGTAGCCCCCAAAAGAAATTTCGAAAAGTGTGTTTCCAGGATGGCAACAGGTGATGTTTTCCCCATACATTCCAGGTTTCCAACTTTTTGTTTATACTTTTGGGGGTTGCGAAAGGGGGAAGACAGGGTTTCGAGTCCTCAGTTTTGACCTTCGTCAACTGACATGCAATTTACAGGGAGTTGCAGGACCAGTCTGGCCCGAAACCAGGCCTTCATAGAAATCTATATACTACTATTATGTATTATCACCTTAATTATATATATATATTGCACTATATTATTATTGCTACATTATATATATATTAATTATATGATTAATATCAGATTCTTAATATATATATATATATAGAGATACATTTATATATAATATAATCTATGAATCAATTTTGTCCAGCCACATCTTGGATGGGATGATGGCACCAAACGCCACTGAGGTCTCCAAGTGCGCCTGGGTGCCATGAGTAAAAACAAGCTCATCTCAGGCGGGGAGCAACTCGTGGCTGTTTCACCAAGCTTAAGGAGCTTTGACAAATACCTTTGTTGATGGGGTTATTTAATAGGTAGTTCCACTACCAATCAACCAATCAACTAGACTATAATAGTTATTGAACTATAATAGTTGGTGATTGGTTATTGAGAATTATGAGCTAACCAATATAGTTATTGATTGATCATTATAGAGAATTTTAGCCCATTTACCTGGGTGGGAATTGTAGTTTAACCAAGGTAGAGAAAAACATACTACCTGGGTTATTCTCAATTATACCAACCAATAGGGAAAACCATGAAACAGCTAGTATGAGATGGGATAGGGGTATGTTTAATGGCTCAAATGGGATTGGCAACCTCGAAAAAGATCACGCAAGTTTAGGGAAACACTGGGTTTAATATATGAATATATGGGAAAAAAAACATCATGGAACTACTTTTGTGGAAACACTTTTAGGCATCTTTTTGGGGGATTATGATACGTTATTATATTGTAATTCTAAACAGATGGTAATATCTATGGTTTGAAACACATTTGGAACTTCTAATTTTTGTAATCATTCAGATATGGCAGAAGTCCATCCACTCACGAATCTTTAAAAACCTCATGTTCCCTATGTTTCCCCATGAGATCCAATCCTATGTCCATCTATTTCCCCATGATTTCATGGCCGATTTCAAGGCAAATTACTGGTGAACACCGTCGAAGCGTGGCACGGCGTCGTCGTTGGGTCGTGGGGTCGTGTGTTTTAAGATGTGTACTGTAGAATACTTTACAATTATACCTTTAGATACAATTGATATTACATGCTGTAAAGCTGTTACCTAAAGAATGTTGGCGTTTGTTTGTCAATCATATAATATACATATAGATACAATTAGCATTATATATATATATATGTGTTGCTGTTTGTACTACTTACATGCTGATAAGTTGACAGTGATCAAGCCAATATTTGGTTTCGATGGTTGATCTGGTTCATGTGGGATGCACCTTCTCAACAGTCGAAACTCAAATTGTGGTAAAATGGGATCTGTTATGATTTGAAATGATACCCTCCGGTTATGACTAACATAGCCATGGAAAATTGCTAATTTTGGATGATTTTCCCATTGAAACCTCCATTTAATTCGGGGTTTTTCCATGGCTATGTTAAATAACTAGAGGGTAGCTTAGTAGCTAAGCTATGACGCCAAATATGATAGAGATACAGTTTACGGTGTTACCCATTTACCCTCCATCTATGCGAACTTTGTGGTTCATACCAGTAGACTCAGCTGCTTCTTGCCCCAGACTCTATCCCTGGCTCAGAAGATGAATTGCGCAAGCATTGGCTGATTTGTTTCTGTAGGCGGTCAAAGACACCAATCAATTGTTGTCGCTCAAAAGATACTTGTTGAATCTTGTTGACAAAGAAAGTTCATCACTTTTCCCTTTTTTGGTTGTAGTTGCATCCTTGCACTGCCGACCATCGGTGCATGAACCACCCACAAGTTGTTCGCTCGTCGACACCGACTTGGATGCTTTCACGGTGTTTATAGCCGCTGGTGACATGATTGATATCTGTCGTTTGCATGTTTAGGCAGGCACAGAGCTGCAGGTACTGTATAATATGTACGTTTTTCAAAATCAAACCTTGGGGTGGAAAACAAGTACATAGGGATTAGGAACATAATAGATCCATCGTTGAGGATGGATTACAATGTGAAATCTTTGTAAGAGCCATACATATACAATGATATACAGACAATACTGCCAACTGCTTTGAAATGTCATGAACATTCCATGTTTTTGATGTAAGAAACATATCCATGGTGTTTGGATGATACTCAGCTTAGGTCAAACAAGATATGGTTCCCTAGACAGTTTTCCGGAAGCTTGGAGTTTTTTCGCCACCACAGAACTGGGACCAACAGTTGAGATGGTTTCTATTGAAACAAACCCAACTGTTAACGATATTATTGAGGGCTTAACATTGTGAAAATTGTAGATGTATAGTTGTAATTTTTACAGTGTTATATTATGTAATACACACTGACACACATATGTATATATATATATATCCTGTCACCTGTTTTTTGTCGTCCTTGAGCTTTGTCCCATGTTCAAGAGTTCGCACCACTGCTGAGGTTGGGATTGACCACGTATACGGAAGATGACATGAACGAGTTTGCGACACGGCCGCATTTGGTCAACTTTACTATGGATCACGATGATGGGAGAACCCAGATGAAAATCAGCATAGTTTGCCCTTTCATCACAGCATCGCAGACCAATACATATCATTTGATGTTGCTGTCCCAAAGGATTTGCCCACATAAATTCAGGTTGCCCAAAGTAGGATGTGCCTCAGATAGCTTGATCACTTCGACCAGGATGGTCGTTGGGATATTTCGGGAGCTCAACCCGATTTCTCTGGGGAACCTTGTGTGTGTTGTGTTTTTGAAGATAGATGTGCTGAAAAACACTCCATATTATTCCGTGTTCTCAGCATGTTGACTTCTTTTCACTGCAGATAGATTGCGGAACAGACACTTGGGGAGACTGAGCCAGGTCAATGTATTGGCAGACTACATTGACCTCAGATTTGTCAAGAAGGCCATGCGATGCAGCCGTGGCCCTGTTTTTTTTTGAGTTGTATCATGATACATGCTGATACCATTGGAGATCAGTGTTCATGACCAGGCCTAATTGTGGTTTATGTTTTTTTGTAATATGTGGCACGTTTAAATCATGTCAAACCTCTCAAATTGCTGGGTATATCATGGTGTATCACCATTTTTGTTGCTTAGTTGCGGGGTTGTACCACTGGTGTCCCAATGTTTGGTGCTTAAGTCCAAGCACGTACCTTCTGGTAAACATAGCTATGGAAAATCACCATCTGAATCGGAAAATCTACCATACACGGGCCATTTTCACTAGCTATGTTAAACTACCTGAGGGTATCCATAAGTCATAGGGTACATGCAGACATCTCTCGAATGAGCTTGTTTGCGCTTATTTCTGGTTTGAGGATGCAACTAGATCTTTGCATCTCACACCTACCAAATATTCCAATATTTTTATCATTCCTCCCATCATTCGCTCGCCATTTTGAGCCCCGAGAAAAACGGCTTCAGTCTTTCCCAACAAAAATCCTTCACCCCTTTGGGTGGTGTTTGGTGGGTGAAATTTGTTCCATGTTTTTCTTGGCGAAAGATGCTGAATTCGAATCCCTCAATCCCAGCCCTGCGCGCCATGGTTAGGAAGGCAAGAACGGCTTCCGGAGGAGCCAATCCTCCAGCAACGTCTTCCAGTTCCAAGACGAGCATCGAGACCTCCTGGGCCGACCAGTCCCCCAGCCGCAAGCGTTGGGAGAAGCCATGGCCCAACGGTGCCTGATATCTGGTGATATCTGGAGCTACAGAGTTTCCTCAGATAGAAAAAAGAGACCAGGTTTAATTTGTTTCAAAGAATCTTCCCAGCAAATTGGTGGGTTTTTGCCACGAAAACTCGTGATCTTTACATATGTTCACAAGAGGTACAAGCAAAAACCATGTGTTTGGTAGCAAGGAATTGGGATTTCCTCACAATGGAATGGGGATACTGGCCGGTAGTGTTGGGCCGAAGAGCTATGCTTGTTGACTATGCCTACTCAATCGGGAGCCTAGCGGAGCCTCAAGAGTGATGGTTGTATGATGTTATTTTATACATGCTTGATCCATTTTTTGCAGTGTTTGTTCAAGCATAGTGTGGATGGAAGAAATCCTGGACCACCTTGGATGGTTGAAACCCTATTAAAACATATTCAATAATGGGATAAACCACCCATCAACTGGGGGGATTTCTTCCATCCCCTGTGGGTAGATGTCGTTCTTTCTTGACTGTCCCAAAAAAACGAGGGAAGGTATGGGTTGGAACAGCTTGGAATAGATGCTGGTTTTATGGCTGGTCATTTCGAGGACATTGTATAATTCATTTATGCTATATAAACTATCCATTCTTGGGCCTGCTCAATAATTCTACCCCACTTTGGGAAAAACATGTATGTAGGCCCAGTCCATCCAAACCAATTTTGGGATTCAATTATTTTTGAGCCACATCAAAGTTTCAATTGGGTCGTTTTCAGCCAAAGGTAGTTCGATGATTCTCGGTCAGATAGTCCAGAGATTACGCGATTTACAAATCTGGTTTTATTAAGATATGTTTCGATATTTCTATCCCAGTCTGGGATGGTGTTCTTCCAAGCTACCCAATTTTTCACAACATGTTTTTAGAGAATGAATCTGTCCAGCCATCTGCCCCAGGTGTGGCATTGGCCGCAAGAGAATGAATCCGTCCAGGCCCCGAGTTTGACAGCCTGACTCCTGGGACACGATCACCTCCAGCATTTCAGCGTTTGGGGGGGGCGATTTCCAATGGAAAGAACATGGTCTAGCCGCGAAAACTCCGAAATGCCAGATTTTGGTAGGGTGTACCTAGAAACCAACGGCTTGGCGGTTTTGGCAATCTGAGCATTGCGCCTCCAGTTCCATTTTGGTTGTATAGTTTATCATGTTCTGGCGTATTCGAATGGTACATGATGTATTCCCTATCTTCGGATGAGTACCATGGGTTTTAACAATCCCCAGGCATGCCCTAGGGGGATCAGTTCCGTAGCGAAATTCCACCTCAGTTCAACAGTGTCCCACTGATATCCCCACCTCTCACAGCATACCTTCAAGGGAAATTCCTTCCAGATCCAGACTTGGATCGCTGAACTTCCAAAGCCTTGGTACTGAGCGCTGCCCAAAATCATGGTTTTTCTCAGTTCTTCTCGAGGATTATACAGTTGTACTACTGCACCTGGATCTACCTTTTGCATCCTTTTTCCAATTGGGGATCATTTGTTGACCCGTGAAGTGGGGTTCCCATTCTCAACAAGCCATAGAATGAGTGCTTCAATATCCCAACATCATTATTGAATCACCACTAAATCACCATCTAAATCATCAAATCACCATTGAATCACCATTTTCTCCCCACACTGCCATGGCGCCACCATGGCACCACCATCCCCACCATCACCGCGTGAACGCGGCCAGGGCAGCAATCTCAGGGACGGCGAGAAGCAGCCGCAGGCCAAAAATCTGGTGCCACTGAAGGCCTTGAGCGATGTCTTTGTCACCAAGCCACTTGGCCTGGGAAATGTTGGAGGACATGTTTGAAACATGCTGCAAATATTCGATATTCAACTTTCGGGGGGTATGGTTAATTGTTGTTTGCTTGTTCTGAACATATTTGTGATACTGTCGGGAGAATGAAGTGTGAGGCCCTGGAATTGCTTGGTGTTTAATGGTTGTTCTCTGAAAATCTTGGGAAACGCCTTAAACATATCCCATGGTTTTAGTAGACATCATTTTCTAGTTAAGGTGGGAAAATGTGGCAATCATTTCCCATCCTCTTTTTTTGTGGGCAACCGATGGTGTTGAAGATCGTGTGTGGAAACCCACAATGTGAAACCTCCGAATGATTCACTCCAAACACCAGGATTTCTGCCAACTAAAGCCTTTAGTTAATGGGATTACAACTTCGTTATAACAGTTATAAACCAACGATATTTGGCGTGGGCCCACCTCGGGGGAGTAGGTCCATAGTTTGGGAGATAATAGCTGTTTGCGCGCAGCAGATTTTCTCACGTCGCAGTCCTTGCTGCAACTGATCCTATCTAAATCCATCAAAATCCCACAGACATCATTCTATCCCCATTAAAAAAAAACGTTTGGTAAATGCTACACTCCCCCAGTAAGTTGCTTGGCGACATCTTCCATGCATCGATCCGCACCAAGGGACAAGGAATTATTGAAGAAGATCTTCGGAGTTCCTATGATGACTCAATACGAGGCATAGAGCTTGTGCCGAAACACAGGGAAAGGTGAGGTTTTTTTTTGCTGGTGCTGTGGTGGTTTTTTATTTCATCCGCTCAAAGTGGCAGTGACATGCTGTCGCTTCCACTTCTGTTCTAAATTAAATCCACTGTGTGTTTTCCTAGACATTGCTTCTGAAGGTCTAAACGTTTTCTACTGGGGGTCATACCTAAATGGGAAAGCAACTTGAACTGGGCGTATGCCCAGATATCCCAATGACAATGATGTTTGGGGCCATAGCCTATCCTCGCTGCTTGCAACTACCTACAAACTTCAATTGTATATATTCTATATCATGGTATTTTGTATATTGTCACATCATATCCCAGTTCTTGCAGGTTCTGACCTGTCACACACTAGCTTCCAACCCAAGTGATCCTCACTTTGATGGCGAATGCCTCATTCTACGGGGTCAACACCTTCGCAAACAAAGGTGACAACTGAGTCAGGGCTGGCTGCCAGGTATACCAAGACCTGCAGAAAATCATGCTTTCCAACAATTCAAGCCCTTTTTCTTAACACATGCTGAAGATATATAAATTTGATCAATCATAAGCACTTCTATCAAGCAAATGACATCCCGACCAAAAGGAAAATAGAACAAACCAAAGAAGATGCAAAATGCAGCGATTTCTCGTACATGATTTATTAGATACTGTATGAGTTGGAATCCCATGTGACTTGTTTTTGGATTTTAAAGGGTTGTTTTGCTAGTTGCTATATGGAGGTTTCCAATCCATGGGGGGTACCCCCAAATCATCCAAGTCATTAGACTATGACTTGCTATTGAAACAACCATGGTGACTTGGGGATCCCGCATAAGAAAACCACCCCATTTTGCAGGAAACTCATATTTATCCAACATGTTCAGAATATTAGGTTGTTATGTCATTTTCCAATTGGGTGGTTAGCTGCTGCTGATGCCAACGCTATGTTGGGGAATGGAAGTTCTGGTCGAAACTGGTCGGAGGCCATGAAGGAGATTTTGTTGGCGGGTGATACCAACCGACTGGTGGCCGAATTAACTTTCGTGCCTCGGGTCTGGAAGTTGTGGCGTCCAGGAGGTGTCCTTTTTTTGGGGTTAAAATGGGTTAAACCATCACTATGTAATTATGTAAGCCCCAAAAAGGTACAGAAGTTGGTAGAATCTGATTCCAAAATACTTTTGAATCACTTTTTTTTTCTTTGGTGACTATTATTTGGTTTGATATAGGAATTATAACCCAAAAGCCTTCACAGTGGTGAGGATTACCCCCAAATGATGGTGGATTGATGGTTGGTTATGGGTTAGTGATATATGGGGGTTGCAATCCACGACCGGGACCCCGAAAACCGAAAAGGGATCCCACGGAAAAGATTATGTTCCGACATATACTAGAGAATGATAGGAACAATAATTACTATAATCATCTGAACATACTGTACAATACATATACAATCATATACATACATTTTTGTGTAATGTTGTGTATCTATGTATATAATATATATATATATATATATCATATAATATTATATAATGTATTGACTATTAGGCACCAGATATGCAGTTGCTGTCCCCTTCATGGCCAACGACCCCCGTTCCACACACGGCACTGTCAAGGTACGTATCAACGATTTGGCGGCGCCGCCGGAAAAGATCCACCCGTTGCTTGGTAGTTGATTTACGAAGTAATCCTTTGCTATAAATAGGGCTCACCCGATCAGCTAGAGATCTAATTTTGTGCAGGGTACTTGAGGTTGGCCACTCTAGTCGTCAAACCTGAAGATATATCATATCATATCGTTTTGATTTTTTGCGGTGAATTTATGCCACCCAGCTCACATGTTATTTTTGGGTGTGTATGTGGGTCAATTCACCCCATTGAGCAGCCGTACTTTGGCATCCTAGGCAGCGTAGTCTTTGGCTGTGTTCACAGCCAGGAATATAACTGGGGGTAAACATCCCATTGAAATCACAAGTGGTATCGACTTATTTGGGACAATTGACTCCACTTGACCAAGAGTTTCAGGCCAAATGCTCAACCACTCAAGCAGAACATGCCTTGTGACGTGAAGATGAAGCTAGTTCTGACGTCCAGTGGACGTCTAAAATATATTTGCCAAAGATGGACCTTAAAATTGTGGGTAAATAAACCTTCTGTATGAAGTTTGGAACCTTGCGGTGGACTTTAACAATTGGGTAAAGTGAACTAGCTACTAGTTTCCTTGTGGTTTTGTCCCTTCATCTATCCCCATGATTTCATCTTGGTGAATAGGTCCCATTGAGCCATGCCATCAGATATCAGGTTGATCTTTATTGAACCCTTTGTGGCGATCCTGATCGTGGTTCCTTGGCAGAGTGCAATATGCCATCTGGAGCCACGCGGATTTCATGGGAGGTTCCTCCTGAAATGACGCCATTTGATTTCAGCCATGTTGTGATGAAAGCATCAGGGCCCTTGTTAGTGGACAGCTCATTTTTTCTTACAACTGGGAAGACAGGTGCACCCAACTTAGTCATCATTTTTCAGGCAGCTCCAAGACCATGTCGATATTGCAAAATGGGGTAGGATTCTAGGATGTGAATTCTCAGCAGAGTTTGTGCCCCTCAGGATTCTGAGGGTTAGATTTTCCTCCCAGCGAATGGTTCGTGACCATGCTTCGTCATTCCCTGATTCCTATGGTTCTCCAATTTACCTGTGAGGCAACTGTCCGCATGACTTTTTTGAACAAACACAATGGGATGATGGAGATCCCAGTGAATGCATGGATATGCAATACCCTCTGGTGAACTAACAGTTTGCTATTGAAGATGGCCATGGAAATAGTGGATTTTCCCATTAAAAATGGTGATTTTCCATAGCTATGTTAGTATACCAGAGGGTACTATTGACTATTGTTGTATTATATAATGAAATGATGATAGATATCTCAGTTATGCTCCCTACATCGCCTGAGTGAAGCTAGGCCAATGGCATCATGATTGGCTTCCAAACAGATCCACAGTACGTCAGGGCCTTGGAGAAGACGCCGTTCAAAAAGTCCGCAGCTGCTTCTCTTTCTTGGCCATTTGATGTCTGACTTCTCTCAGGGCCGCAATCAGCTACTTCGGTGAATGGAAAAAAGTTGGAGAGATTTTTTTGGTGATCATCTGGGATTGTCTTGCCAGAATATTCAGGGTTGCTCCCACGATGATCGGGAATTATAGCCACTTTCGGCTGGGAAAATTGTAGAGTAGTGGAATCGAGAATCGAATCGTAGCTGTTTATCTCTAGCCATTTGTATCATGGGGTGTTGGAAGCAACGACATTTGCGGGAGATTGAAGCTGAGGAGAATTGGACTGGCTGGATCTACCTGGAGGTTCTGCGGGAAAGGTGGTTTCTAACATGTCGAGAAGTTCCAGTTTGGGGGTTGTGTATGTAACTGTGTAACCTAGCATGGCCTCTACACCTTGCAGCGTACAAAGTTGTACTCAATGGACTGATGCTTGGTGCTTTCATATGCTTTCATAGTAGATTGAGAGAACAACTGAGCAGTGGCTGCGGGTATCAACCTACCCTTTATGTATTGGGAATTATATGGGATTATCACAATCCATTGTGGGAATCCAATTTTGTACCAAGCAGTGTAAATGGAGTGACAGAGGGTTTTGAACACTATATATATATACTAATTTCCAGGTTTAATCCTTCTTGCGAAGATGATTGCAAAGCGACTCGTACTTGCGGATGCATCCAAACCAAAGTGTATCACTGTTGCCTTGTCAAACGGACAATAAGAGACATTGGATAAGCCTTTACAAGATTCCCCAGCTTTGTTCGGTTCTCGTGTCGGTGACCTGTCGTTGGCTGTAAAACCTCAGCAGCGACCTTTGGGTACCAAAAATAGCTTGAAACATGCTAAATGAATCTAACTGAAGCATCTAAAGGTCAAAAAAGATCAAACAACCCCATTCGATGTTTAATTTAATTTAATTTAAGGCACCCACCATTTCAGTCCCATGCTGAAGTTTTTTTTGATTCACGTGTGCGGCAGGTGATTTTCGCCGTGGTGCTAATTCTGGAGGTCATTCTCAGGAGCCTTGACCCTGCAGGAAGGGTGTAGATGCTGGCCTCACCAAGAAGGATGGGCTTATTTTTTGAGTAAAAAACAATGGTTTTGAAAGATGTTTTCAAGTTCAGGTTTGTTGCTCAGGGTGATTCAATGTGATTTAGCATCAAGTGGCTACGCTAATCATGCAGAATTCCCTCTATCGCAATGTGATGCAATGTGAATCTTGTGGGATGTCGTCCTGAATTGGGTTTCACTAGCGGATTTCATGAACTAGACGTGGATGAGGATGGGCCATGGGGTGCCCTATTGCGAGAGGGAATTTGATAGCTCACTTACAGCAAGGTCAGTTTTCCAGATAAGACTGTGCTGGTAGAAACTGTGATAGTTTTAGGCCAAGATCGACACCCCCCCCGTAGACCAAAAGAAGCGGACAAACACCTAAGTGGAATCTGGATGTACAGCTTAAAACAATGGTACCAGTGGTTTTTTTGTTTCCTCTCAGCAAACCAGTGACATCAACATTGTGCACCTCGAGAAGGTCGGATCGCCCACACGAATCATGTGTTGGTTATAAGTTGTAATTTGTAGGAAGATACTACCTAGATGGGCCATGGATGGCCATGGCATTATATACCTATACTTCGAAAGATTTGAAGTTTTGTGGATCATGAACCATTCTAAAAAGTTCCAAGTGGCATTCCGAATCCACAAGAAGCAGTGGCGTTCCAAAGTCCACAGCCCATCTCTATCTGCAGGATCCATCTTTCAGGACTCAAAGGCTATTTCTGCGGAGCTGATTATGCTTGGAACTATTTCGTGCCTTGGCGCCAGGTAACCTGAGTAAGCTGGTGAAAATGCCACGTGGAAAGTCCCAGTTTGTCACCAGGGTGACATGTTTCCACATCAAAACCTTCGGAATCTCGATGTCCTGGTAGCATTCCTGGATGTGGCAATGACTAGCAGTTTGCCATGGAGTCGCCATGGCCTATTTGGTTGAATGATTTAGTTTGACTTAGCTGATGTATTAAACATGTTGCTGTTCCACAGCAAAGTATTACTAGAGGCTGCCGCATCCAGTTTTCATCTCGATCTGGGATGAAAATGTCTGGATTCTGTGCTAAGAAGATGGTGGAGATGAGTTGAAACAAGATTTTCTGGGTGATTTAGTCATCCAATTTCTAGGGTAGATATCAGCCAATCCCACTTCTCCATGCACCCAAAAAGCTCCAGAAACCCGCTGCGCTTGGAGGGTCAATCCACTTCGAAAGTCCCCGAGCCTTGTGGGCTTCTCGAATCGCGAATCGACCATGGTTTCTGACCACGTTTATCAACCTGGTACTAATTATCAGCTGTCACTCTCAACTTTCTAAATCTGTGATTTTGTTGTTTCTTAAGACCCCAAGTACATCACCATGAGATTCCCCTTCATCACGCTGGAGTATCCCTTTCCTGGAAAGCTGGGAAGTTCCACCTGTAGCCCTGATCCCTTTTCGTGGATCCTGGATCCTTACTTGGTGTGGGATGGGCCACCCACAATTCATTTGGTTGGTTTCAATGATTTTCATTAAGATCCCCAAAAAAGATCAATGTCTCATCTATATTCCCTCTGAAAAATCACCATGAAATCATTAGATCCCTACAAGCCTATAAGATATCCCATGAAATCACCATTCATATCCCTATAACATCTCCCAGTAAATCACCATTAAATCCCTATAACATCTCCCATTAAATCACCATTCATATCCCTATAAATCTCCCAGTAAATCACCATTAAATCCCTATAACATCTCCCATTAAATCACCATTCATATCCCTATAAATCTCCCAGTAACTCACCATTAAATCCCTATAACATCTCCCATTAAATCACCATTCATATCCCTATAGAATCTCCCAGTAAATCACCATTACCTCAAAGGATCTCTTTCTTCTCTTCACTGGTCTCACGGACATCGTCGTGGAGATCGCTGTGCAATCCCGATCCGCCGCTGGGTTTTCGGATCCGACGATGGATTGCTGCTACCAAGAAGCCACACAAATTGATATGTATGTCTAGCTATATCTATAGTATCATGATGTATACATGTATGATGATCTACATATAATGTATATATATATATATGTAGATATGAGATGATATGATTGTTATTATCATGTATAATCAATTATAATCACATATACGTGCACGTTAAGTTATAGGATTATACATGTAATTATATGGCATGACTATCTACGAGTATGTCGTCAACACATGGGTCAAAAGTCAAGACCAAGTGAATGGACCATTTTGGAGTACCCAATTTTGGTCCATGCCCATAGGTAGATATGGTTGATAAATGTTGATAAACGGTCCTACCAGCAATTACTAGCAAACAAGACTTGATTTTGGCGAATTAACGGTTGCTTGTTTCCAAATCCAAATTTAGAACATTTTAAATCGACCGAGATGATGTGATGAAGAGTGGTGATGCTCCCCAAAAAAAGGACAAAGCCGTCACATGAAGGTCCATCATTTCAACTGCCGTTACTTACACCTCATTTGCCACCTCATTGCATGTTTTGTTGGTGTCCTGCAAGGCGTTAGAATTGGGGGCATTGAAGGGCAATAAAAAGCAGCAGTCAGCATGAATTTGGTTTACTGCAAATATGTTTTGTTGGCTGGTTAAATTCTAGAGTCGAGACCCTCATATTCAGCTGATAGATGCTGATGATCTACTGCTCCGTGGCAGAAAAGTTGCCAAGCTGCCGTATTCTCATCCGGTGTCATTCCATCCGGATGAGACAGTTGGAGGTGGGCATGTCTGGACAATCCTCCTGGATCTCAAGTGTTGCCAGTGTTGTCATGTCATTCTCTCTCCTTTCTGTATACCCTCTGGTGATTTAACAGTTCGCCACGAAAAAACCACCATCTTTAATAGGTAAATCACCATGTTTATCATCTATTTCTATGGGCCATGGCTTCCATGGCTTCCCTGTGAACGTCATAACCAGATGCTGAGGACATGTTCGGCGCCTCGTTGCTCCGCTTCTGCCGCCTGGTGCGCCTGGTGCGAGTGGTGAAGGTCTTCCGAGTGAAGTACATGAAGGACATCTCTGATGATGGGATCTGAGCGGGGAATGTTACCATTGCCCCCCTGGTAAACGTTTACATAACTATGGAACATCACCATTTTTAATGGGAACATCAACGAAATTTCTATGGCCATGTTCAAGAGCTTTTTGTTAGTTTAGCAGAGGGTAACTAATGGGATGTCATGGGATAAATCCTGGATTTCATGGGGTTTTCTATGGGGATTCAATGGGCTTTAGTGGGATTGTATGGGATTTACATCCAGGATCCTGTGATATGATGTGATATTCTGAACATGGAGAAGTTTCATAGCTTTTGATGGGATTTTCTATTTTGATCTATGGGGATATTCTATGGGATTGAGTGGGGATGTCTGAGAATGATGTGACAAGAGGGCATTTCACTATTAACACCAGGGATTCAATGTAATTTCAATGGGAGTTTAATGGGATACAACCATCAAACATGATGAAATGAGATGGACATGATATGAACATGGCGAGTTTCATGGCAGTTTTTGATGGGATTTATTTATATATACAGTAATTGATTTAATGAGTTTTGTTCTGAACATGGAGGAGTTTGCCATCAACAACTTTTGAGGCGATGTAGTGGCATTGAACGGGGAGATTCTATGGTTGAAGGACCGATTTGTTGGAGTCATGAATTGGATATTCATCGGATATGAATGGGGAATAATGGGGATATGAATGAGAAATAAAAGGACATTGACCACCAACTGTAAATGAAAGGATCCAGTAAACAGGCTCGAAGCAGGAGACCCTGCCGCCTTAAGCTTTTGCAGCTATTGCTATCCAATGGTGGGATAGCCCCAGACTGATCCTTGAGCCAACCAGTTAGCCCTACCACTAGTCAGTTTATTCCAATCAATGTATTTTTCAGAATCGTTCCTTCTTTGATCATTTTCATCGCATCCATTCACATCCCATGATTGTGTAACCTGCACAAACAATCGCTAGATCATCAGTTAGTATAGTATAGTCACTTCTCTTTTAAAAGTAAGCTTTGAAAAAATCTCATACCGCCAGTTCGGTCTGTCGATCCCACGAAAACTATGACCACCAGGAGCTGCGCCTGATGGTGAAGGGCTTGGTGGGTGGTTTTCGACGCTTGGAGCGGCTGGATGGCCTGGGGGACCGATTTTCCTTCGCAAAAAATCCTCCAGAAGATGTGTTTCGGTCATATGCTGTACATCTAGATCTTAAACCCACAGCATTTGGGGCACCGAAAGTGGGACTGAAAATGACTTCACCAAAACCTGTAGCCTGTGGGAATCTGGCCGGAAAATCCTTGTTCTTACTTGAAATTAAACTGTCAGTGGATGTTTGGGATTTCCAGTGCATTAGCAATTACAGGGCTCATTGATATGATACGATATGATATGATATGATATGACATGATATCTGGTCTGACCACCAAAACTAGAAACGAACTAGGACATCAACCAAGCAAGATATAGCTTTGAACACGTCAAGACGGGGGATAAAACCGACTCAAATCAGAATATTGCAGCCAAACATGGGGACTTCAAAAAATAGCCGGGCATCGTGGCCTGAGTTGGAACATTGAACATTTTCTACTTCGGGTAACTCGGACTTGGGGGTGCAGTTCCAGTGAGCCAAGTGGATATATGTCACCATAGTTATAAGTGTTCTATCCCAACTTATGGAGGTGATTCCCATGATTTTACCCAATTACACCTGCAAGGACAAGGTAAATCAGGTGCCATTTTGGACCCATTTTGGAGGTTGCACCCAGTCCGCTGGCGAAGTTTTTAGGCTCACTGGTGCAAAGGGGACCGGGACCCAACTTCTTGTTCCCCTAAAGTATCAAGTTTTTGGGGCATGGAGGTCGTCTCACAGGGGTCGACCGCAGGTTCTCTACCACTTCAAGGAAGTGCTTTTTGCCTAGCTGATTGGTGGTGTCAGAATCAAAAGTGTTTCATGCTCCATTCCTTGAACATAAGACTATTGTAATTGTCCCAAATGATCCCTAATGATCCCTACTATAATCATCCCCCAAGTTGCAAATGGAGTATTCATATTATGACACATCCGCCCATCATCCCAGGAACGCTCTTTCTATCCTTCGCCTTGCTCTTCGCAGTCCTTTACGCCCCCTGGAATCCAAATTCCTAAAAGTCGTCCAGCGTTGGGAGTTGTAAAGACCTCTCTGACCTCTTTAGGGAAATGGTTTCAATAAACAGTGAAAAACTACCTGGTTTCAGCCAGAACTTTTGGTTTATGTCTGTTTATGTATCTCAAAGTGAATGGGATAAAAGCATCCGCTTGAAATGGACCCATTGAGCCGATAGTGGAAGCAGAACAGCAAAAAATGGTCAGAGCAGCACCGGTACGTTCTCAGCTGCTAACATGATCGTGTAAAACCATGTGTATAAATAGATGAAGAAGGATGAATATACAACTATACTGTCTATGATAGGATCGACTGGCTGGAATCGAGTGATGGGTTCCATTTCATGGATGCTTGACCAGTGCCGCTCAGTCTGCGGCAGTGGCAGATTTACTTTTTTTCCTTCTCGATGGATTCCCTTAGGAGGAAGCTGTGGCCCATGGCGAATGAGACCCCAGAATTGCTGTTTTATGGCTGCATCCCTTGTCAAATGGGATGTAGTGCAGTTGACGACTACAGACCAAGATAAATGACTGTGTAATAGAAATGGACTTGAAATGGACTATACCCCCTGCAACCCCAGTATGGGACCACAAAGCCCTCAACCATGCCAGCTTCAAGACTCCATTTGTTGCATTCTGGTCTTCTCCGTATTTTCTAGGCAATTCCCAGCATCTCCAAGAAGAATTGCTGGTGGTCATCCCAATGTGGGCCCACGATTGGATGCTTTACAACCACTATCAACTAGTTTTTTTCTGTTGTTATGGCTATTTGGTGGATATATCATGATATAATTGCTGTATAGACCAACTTCTATCCATTGTTTGATGGAAAATTCCCACAAATGACCATAATGTAGACTATTTTCGAGCATTTTCGATGCTTCCCAGCCAAATGTCAGCTGTCCATCATGGTATTCAAACATGAGTACGTCCAAGATTCTTGAAACAAATATGCCCATCATCTCCCATTCATCAACTTTTCCCAGACCATGCAGGTGATCGCAGGCTTCGCCACGATGACCATCGGCCGCGATCAGTTGGTCCGGGAGTTGGGCCTGGCAGCGCATTTCGAGAACATCCCCGCGTGCCTTGGTCGACCTCGGAAGGGATTCGATGGGATGGGAGTTTTTTGCGATGGAGGATGGGACATTGGGAGGATGGGAAGGTTGAACTAATCAGAATCTAATATAAAGGAAATCGTCATGGAAGTTGGGAGTTTGTTGCAACTTTGGGATGATCTCATGGTGATAGAAACCAGCAACAAAGATTTAAGCAATGACAGGTGGATATTCATGCCAGCCTTGGGGTATTTAGCCATGATAAATGCTGGGAATTGTGACATGAAGATACCTTCTGGTAAACTAACATAGCTATTGAAAATGGCCATTTATAGTTGATTTACCCATTAAAAATGGTGATTTTCCATGGTTATGTTAGTTTACCAGACAGTATATGGAATTTAACTAATTGAAACTATGGGAAAACCAGCTGCACGATTTGCATGGTACTTGATGTATTGCCATGTTGATGGGGATACATTACATACATACTGACCAACATTGACCAATCATTTTGTGCAGGGTATGTGAGATTGACCATGAGGGGAAAGTGAACGAACTCGGGTAGACTGGTAGACCCACTGCGCTCTAACCATGTTTTGCCTCATTTTAGTTAAGATGAGGTGACTTGGTTCTTGTGTTCACCTTGATCTTGGACAAAAAAAAGCGACCAGCCTGGGTTTTTTACTATATCCGAGAATGGGGTACCCTCTGGTAAACTAACATAGCTATTGAAAATGGCCATTTATAGTGGATTTTCCCATTAAAGACGATGGTGATTTTCCATGGTTATGTTAGTTTACCAGAGGGTATCTCAAATCTGATGGTTTAACAACATGTTTCGGTAGTGGCGCACTTCTTGGTCATCCCAGTTGTTCCCATGTCGGGATCATTTGCAGACTGCAGACTACCAGTCTCACCCAGGAAAAGCCCGAGTTTCTTCTGCCATCCCAGGTCCATGTTCACTGCGTTTCGATGCTTCTCTGGTGAGTGCTTTGCAGAGTCAGGACGGGGTGCTGATCAGTGGAAAATGGTGAATTTCCTCAGGTCAGCAGGCGTTGACATTCGAAAAAGCTCTTTATATAGATTAAATTCTCGCCTCGGAATCATTGCAAAATATTGCAAGTCAAAGCCAGCGAGTTCCTTTTCTTTGGTTGTATATCCCGATGTATACACAAAGATGTATTACATATTATATTAATGTATATTAATAATATTAATGTTAACGATAGGTAATGTTCTATAGTTATATAATTATACATAGAGTATGTACTATGGTTGTATATGTTTTCGCTTTCAGAGAATTCAAACATCACTTTTGCTCCTTCATTCACAGCAGCTAGGCAGCCCAGAGGATGTTGATGTAGGGCAGGTGATTCAAGACATCCTGCACCAAAGAGCGCACAGGACAGCCGATTGCTGCAGTTCTGGCACATAGTCATGGCACTGCCTTTGTGATGTGCTATACTGCCAGCTACATTTTCGTTTCGCTAGGCCTCGGTCGGGCTCATGATGGACGATCTACTTAAAAATCCAGTGACTTTTCCCAGCAGACCATCCCTAGAATCGGTGGGCTCTCCCAGTTGCAGAAAATCTTGGTTTCGGGGTTGCAACTACCCAGAATCCGATCAATCATGTGGGGAAGTTGATTGGCAGTCAAACCATCATTTGGGCCGCTAGGGACCATCATTGTAGCAGAATGAGACAAGCTTTTGACTTGTTTCAGCAGTGGAAGGCATGCTCACCAGTCATGGGCCACCTTTATGTCCTCTTTTGGTCCTTTTGTGGTGGGCGTGAGTTTTTCAGAGGGTACATTCCACTGCTCCACCATGGCCATGGTACACACCACGGGGATGGTTTGTGCAGGCATCTACAACGTCATCTTGGCGGCATCTTGGAGGAGAATTGGCCCCAAACAAGGGGATGGTTGACCGCTAAAGATTGACCCAAATTTGATGAACCCCTGGATCTGGAATTCTGATCCATAGCGAATTTTGGATTTGGCAGAGGGTTTTCCGAAATTACATTCCTGGCGATGTGAAGGGAACTGCAGATCAATTTCCGGGTTCATGCAGTTCATTTGAAATAGTCTCGACGGGCATGAAGAATTTGACGTTTGGGGGGCCAGCAGAGAATCCTAAGCAAAATATTTGGCAGTTTGGCTAATATGATCATCAATGTCCTCAAATCTTGGTTGAAACAACATGTTGTAGTTTCCCATCCTTATCTATAACCATGATGCCGCACCGATATTCACATACTTTACAGGGTACAAGTTAGTTCAATTCCGGCTCATGTTTCCAGCTGTGTTTTCTCTCAGGTCTATGTAGACATCACCATGCGGGCAGCCAAGGAGCAGCGACCGAAACACCTGGCAGATTCTGGCAGTAAGAATAGTCAAAGGGGTGCCTATAAGATAGAAAAGTTTGAATAGGTGTTCCAGGATATGAACTAGATGATGTTTCCCCCATAAATTCCAGGTGTCCAACTTTTCGAGCGACTTTTGGGGGTTGTTGTTGTAGAAAAACTCTCTCCCAAGCTGTGGTTTTTCGATATATTCTTGTGGGTTCCAAGTTCCATGTCAGATTTCAGGGAAGTTTAAAGCGCTCATTGTGGCGGCATGCTGGCGGCATGCTTGTGCGGATTGGACGCAGCAAGGGACAGACCCACCACAAGCCTAAGTGAACATTTGCAGACAGATCGCGTTTCTGACCTATCCTCCACCGTTATACAGAAGTGGATACTATACATTTAGCTGCAAAACGTTTCATATTCCATCGGTGTTGTCTTTTTTCGAAATGTGGAGTTGTCTGAACAGTGCTTGGAATGGCTAATAAAAGAGCTATCAAACTGAAATAAAGGGTTCTTCTGAGCATCAATAAGTCGGCAGTCAGGTGTTTGAAGCAATGTTGGGTCCCAAAGTCTCCACTGACGAATTATCAGGGCTTGGTTGGGGAACTCAGATTGTAAGCCAAAGTTTACATGTCGCTTTGGAGGTCATAATCCATGAACGGTGGATCTAGAATCACCAGGGATGTATAGATATTCCATGACATTCAAGCAAAATGGGGATATGACTGATGCAACTACACAAAATTATAGAATAATCATACTGTATATTGTATTACATATACATATATATATATATATACACAATATTGGCAGGAGAGTGAAGCGGTGACTGCGGAGCAGCACAGTCGCGAATCCATCCGAATTGCACGCACCACACGTGGTTTTGGCCGCACTTTGGGGAGGGCAAATGGCGAACTGTTTAGGTTTCTGAACTATCGTACATTTGCGCCGATATGGGTCAAATTATGCTCATTGGTCTTAGTGATATTTCATAGTGACTGTTGTGGCCCACAAACTAACTACTTGGGCCTCAACCAAGCAGTATAAGGACATGATAGAAGGTGACAGGGCACTAATCAGTTTGTGATGTTCGGTGGAAGTGAATGGCGGACGAAATCTGGGTTGGACGCATTGACCAGAGAGCCTTGCAGTCGCTAAAGATTTTGAAGAATTAGGGAAACGATTCTGGAAGTGCTGGAAAAGTTTCTTGATGCCGAGTTTGCCATCATTTTGCTGCCCTGAATCATCCTAAATCCCAATATTCTTGGTTGCTCTTGTATCCAGAAGTCTGGTCAAATCTGCCTGGAAAATATGATATTGTATATATTGCTGTATATTGGATGTCAGTGCAGTATATGTATTTATTGTTGCTGAACGGGTACTGCACTTGTTCATATATTGCAGCAATCATCGATATATACATATATATCGACACATAGATGAGTATCGATAGCCACTATTTGTGATGGGGAACCACAACATGGATATATACCCACGAGTTGTTCTTGTAATGATTCAAATGGTTATCATTGGTGATCAATGGTTCTCAATCATTATCAATGATTATCAATGGGTATCAATGATTCTCAATATGGTTCACCATTTGAAGTTCTATTAACATAGCCAATTATCTCAGATTGGTTAGCCCATTATCAACAAGACAATCATTGATAATCATTGATAACCAATTTTTAATTATCAAATGGCTATACTTATATCAACAAGTTGATTATCTAGCCATTTGTTAGATTGATGACCATGCTTGATAACCATTATTTGATACCGAAAAACACAAATTATATGGATGATAACCATTTTTGAATGATGTTCTCATATAACCATTGTTTATATATCAACCATGTGTTTTTTTTCGTATCTAGCCATCTCAGATGGCCGAGAGATTTCCTCGCCTCCTCCGCCCCCCCAAGGTGAACTCTTGAAGAAGTTCGCGGCGGCCTACCGCATGTTCTCCGATATGGACGAGCCCGTGCCGCGGTGAGTCAGCATTTTTTCCTCGTAAAATGATGTAAAATGGCCATGTGATTTTGCTGATTACTAAAACCCATTTTCAGACACACATAAACGCAGTTTCAGTTGGGAAAATGAAGATATGTGGTAAATTTCGAGAGGGAAACTGATGGCTATCCAAAGCTGCTGATTTCGCACGTCTAAAGTGGTTAGTGGTGTCAATTACCATGCAAAATGGGGAGGTTGCCCACCAAAATAATCCAAAATAGAGGATATCATGATTATCATACAATACTCCAGCCCACCCCCCCACAGCCCCCCTAAAAATCCTTTTACTTGAGGTATATATCGTTAAGGAGGATTAAGTGCTATTAAGTGTTACTAAGTGTTATTAAGTGTTACTATCGCCAATAAAGCTGATTAGTTGTTGTTTCAAATATTGTTTTACTTGCCTTCCTTGCCTGGGAAGATGCTTCCCGACTTTGTGTTAAGGGGCTGAACTCAAAAATCAGGAAAACACATGAGGGATAAAGAAAAATAAGAACGGGGAGGTGTACCCCGCACAGATGATATCACATGATATTGTATACCAACGTAGAATCTGATCTAACATGGTTGTTTACTTTAATATATGATTTTATAATCTTCAACCCTCTACTTCGAAGGAAGATTTCCCATTGACAAACATGTGGTTCAAAAGGGGCTACATCAAGACGTATGTTCACTGCAGACGCGGCCTCGCCTGCAAGCTGCAGACAGGAATCCAACCGATCATTGTTGGTTAGATGCCCGTTTGATCATAGTTTACCATAGTGTACCCTCTGGTAAAGTAACATAGCTATTGAAAATGACCATTGATAGTTGATTTACCATCAAAAATGGTGATTTTCCATAGTTATGTTATGTATTTTAATTTACCAACAGTCGTCAATAGTGTATCCCTGTTGTCACAGTTTCAATCCGATGTTTCTTTCTGAAAACAATGTTTTTTTTTTTCCTCCATCCATATCCTCCAAAGTCCTGCTCAGCGGCTGGCCATGGCCCAGGGCCGCTCTGGTGCGCGGATCGACTTCAAACCCATGGAGAGCAGCTTCACCGATGAAGACATCCATGAACACATCGCCGCCTGGACACAGGAAGTGGAAGTGTTTGGGGTTGGGTCGTATCTTATCTCGATGAATCCATTTTTCTAAAGATTGAAACATATAGAGGGTACATCTAAACCATTCTGAAATCCGAATAATTTCGGAACATATAGAGGGGGAACTAAAATACAATATCAATCTGGATAAATTTGACCACCGAAAAACAGTGGATTTTCATGGATTTTCATACTTGTTTATCATCTTCCCCCCATTCTTTTATCGCCAACATTGGGTTGGGTCAAAACTTAAGGCTGGGACCACAGCCATTTTTTGCGACACTCAAGTGGTGGGGCAACGCAATGGTGAGCAAGGCCCAGTTGATGGCTAGTGATTCATGGTCAAAAATTGTAGGGTATGATTAAGATGGGGTGCGTATCAACAAACCTTTCTAAAGGTGCCGATATGACTCCCTAAAGAATGGTTGCCGGACGGTGAGTAGATGTTAGCAGTGCGGTTCTGCAAACCGGTTTTAACCTGGATTATGGACCAGTACAATATGAACCTCGATCAGTCCAACCACGCTGAACTCAGCTCTGATCCCCAAAGATTTCCCCACTTTGCAAGGCTTCAAAATCTCTGAACGCAGGTGTGTCTGGAAATGGGGTATACCCATGTATACCCCGAAAACATCCAAGAAACCAAGTTTAATTATTAATAATTGGGAAATAATATGAAATAATGATAAACCACTGGATTTGCCTTGTTTTCCCCTAAATTCTCAGAGCCACATGGATTGTGGCCAAATCGCTGCAGTTTGGAAGACAGAGTGGATAGGGTGAAATGAACAGCTATCCCGCAATGTTTTCTTGTGTGCTATACATATGACATATGACATATGACATATGACATATGACTTCAGCTCCCCCAAAAATCAGCTCAACCGTTGAGTTTGTGCTATGCATACGACTTCCATGTATTTTCCCTCTCAGGCAATTACCAAGGAGTTGTTCTTGCTGATCATTCAGGATCAATCTGTTCAGTTCCTTGGAATCGATCCCGGGTCGCTGTTGGATGGATATTTCAACCGCTTAACAACCGGGTTCCGATGTCGTCCCAAGAAGAAATTGCACGTTTTTCACCACAAGTTGGAGATACGGAAAGCCGCTCCGTTGAGGGTCTGGACATTTGGGGAATACGGATGAACCCAAGCCCTTCTCTCTGGAACGAATTCACCATGTTGGGTTGTAGGGAAATGCTTTGCAAGCTGTTTTCAGGTTCACGAAAGACAGTCATTGTCTCCACATCAGTTCATTTCAGATCACAGTGAAATGTAACAGGAATCACACTTGTTTGGCTGGTAAAAGCACAGATTCATTCAAACTTGCCTTTGGATAATCCATTGAACAACTTACCCCTGCACCGTCCAGCTTCATGATTTGCCTTTCCATCAACAATCATCACCCTGTGGGCATTGTATCACAGGAATCCGCCCCTTGCAGCTAGTGTTTGGCACAGTGGATTACTGAGATACAAGTATCGCGATGGTGCCCTGCAGAAGCATCCAATTATTAAGTGGGCCAAAAGCATGACATCTTCAAAGTGCGGGGATTCTCCAGCCATGGTCAACTACCAGAGGGTATATTATATCTATTGGTGAATCAATTGATTCACCATTATTCACGATGATTTTCTGAATGAAAAATCCCGTGGTTGCATCAGTTGTATTATGCTGTATTCACATCAATCATCCCTATCAACCACTATTTCCCACTACCCTCCGGTTATTTAACATAGCCATGGAATGCCATGGAAAATCCCCGAACTAAATGGAGGTTCCTAGCTGGGAAAATCATCCAAAATGCGCCATATCACATCATTTTACAATATTTTACATGGCTATTTGAGTCAGAGGGTAAAATCCCCATCAATCACCCCTTATCAACCACTATTTTCTCATATTATCCCATGATATCCCTTGAAATCTCATGAAAATCCTATTTCAACCCTCTGCCAAAGCCATCCATCTCCGAAAACACCGAGGTTTCTGATGGATGAGTTGGACCTCCCGCATGACCGTGCCAATCTCTTTGAGGCGCACCCGAAATCGAGGTGTCAGAGCGCCTCTGGTGAACTAACATAGCGATTGAATATGGTGATTTGTAGCTGATTTAGCTATCAAAAATGGTGATTTGTTCATTGGTTGTCCATGTTAATTTGCCAGAGAGTAGCGATTTTTCAGGGAATCACGTGGATTCACAGATGTTTGCAGTCTGAACACTACTGTCAATGGAAATGCTGGCAATACTTGTGAATTCCAGTCGGTCTGGAAATAGAGTCCTAAGATAGTATCTCCCAGTTTCAGATTGCAACTAGGCCATTTGCTCATCCAAGAATGATAGTCTCAGTCGGTTGGCCAATAGTGGTGACTGGGTGAAACCGACACAACAGAACCACTGCGGTCGCACGTGTTTACGGATGGACCGTTTAACATCGTTTAACGTAATCTTACGACATTTCCGGTGGTTGAAGGGGTTGAAGGGGTTGTAGGGGTTGAAGGGTGGAAGGTAGATAGTAGAATACAATGAGATACAAGGGTTTGAAGGTAGATATATAGTAGAATGCAACGATATGCAACGAGTAAATGTACCGGAGTTTTGTTCATGAACCTCACATCTTCACCCTGTTTCTTCATCTCGATATGGTTCAGATGGTTTTCCAACCTCCATCATTCATTGTATCGGGAGTTGGGTGAGGTCCAAAATACAGAGGTGTCGAAGTCTTTTATGGGAATGTTATGGGAATTTGATTACCTTGATTTCAGAAGAGTTCAGAATGATAAAGAATGATAAAGAATGATAAAGAATGATAAAGAATGATAAAGAATGATAAAGAATGATAAATAATGATAAAGAATGATAAAGACTAAAGACCCAGACCCGGTTGCACGTCAACACATATGTGTTTCTTGACTATTCATCCAAGACGTGTGTGTTCTTGTGTGTTGCTTGGGTACTCACCCTTTTTTTTGCATGCGTAGTAAATGTTGCTGCAATGCGCACGGGCACTCAATTCCGACCTGGTGCGTGGCTTCGGCCATATGTGATCTTGTGGAAAAAACAATGGTTTCCCTAGGGCCCTAGAAATGATCCATAAATGGTTGACTTTCCACCTCATATATCTTGTGCCAATTTACTGGAGGGTACAGTATCCCCATCATTATCCTGTGTGTATGCCCTTTTGTTGGTTCATGACCCCGTTGCAATTCTTGGCAAGAAAACATCCAATCCGCCATCAGATCATGATTTTCTGTGTTTCCTGCCTACCAAGTTCCCTCCTGGTAATTTCTGTAATCTGGCCTAGAAAATCCCTAGAACTATGGATGATCTTCCTATGATACATGGGGATTTCCCAGCCATGTTTCATCATCATCACCATCATTGCCGGAGCATAGACACATATTTGAATGTAAAACCCAATCTCTGCCAGTTAGACCCAATTGTTTGTTGCTTGAACTGCTATTTGTATTGGTCAAAGCATCATTGTTTGACTGGCTAACCGGCTAATCCCATCATGTTCATCGATGATCGATTAAACATGATTAAACCATTTTAAATCATTTAAACCCAGATTTTAGTCGCCTTAAACCTCAATTGTTGTTGGTGAAAGCCCCACTTTTGTCAGTCAAACACCATTCTGTGTCCCAGCTTCTACCTCTGCTGTGCTCGCTGGCAGATCATTGATGCCGATGGCTCTGGCACCCTGCATGTGACGGAGTTGGTTCAGGTGGCTTAACTTATGGGGGCCCATGCTTTGATATGGTGATTTGGTGAAAAAAACACGGCTTTGATCCTTACAGCTTGGATTTATTTAATAGCTCTGCTTGATAGTTTTAGTTCATGTTGCGGACTTTAGCTATGGGTTTTCTCTGTCATTTTGTCTAGGTGTGATGTATTTGCGGGTTTAGTTTATGGGTTTAGCTTATGTTGTGGACTTGCAACCCCGACCGCAGGGCCTCCTGAAGATTCGTGGTGAAGTGAAAAAGAGCGATGCTGTGGCCACCCTATTGGCCACCAAAGCCATTCAGAACATGGTCCTCGAATCTTGGAAAAAACAAGTTGGGATGTATAGGTTTGTCTGAAAACGTGACTTTGTTTAAGGTGATTATTTTTTCTCGATGGGAAAATCACCATTTGGGGAATCGACCATAGGGAATATGTTTTATTTTCTGGGAGCCCCTGAAGCAAATCCAAGAAGCGGTTAGTATGCACATGTATACACCCAAAACAAATGCTATTGTCTTGTTGTTAAACAATGTTATACCATAGGGTTTGGGGGATTGCCCCAAAATTGTCAGACAACCCCATATCAAGGTTCGGTGGTTAGGGGGAAGCCAAGCAGCGACTAGGAGTTTCCCAACCACATGATAGAGTCCAACCGTTGTACAAGTTAAACTGGGAAGTTAAACAAACAGAACAATGGGATACTATGGAATATGAATGGATATGAATGGATATGAATGGATAAGCATAGATATGAATGTAATGGAACAACGCCCGCAATGATGGGGTTGGTTTGGGGTTTGCAAATCTCCTGTCTCGAGGATTTTTTCAATATCGCGTGCAGGTGGAGGTCGGATATAACAATCCAATATGATACAACTAGCAATAATAGAATCAGAAAAAATTGCAAATGGCAGATGGGGAATGATGTTGGGATGGGGCAACACCATTTTTTTGGACTATTTGGGAATACCCAGCTATACCAGCTTTCTAGTTTGCTGGTAGATGTCCCATTTTGCAGTTGGATTGCATGGTAATGTTCCAACGGGACCTTTAAAATCACCCCTGTCTTGCCAGGTAGGAGACTATGAAGCTTTAGTTGTGTGCCATTGGTCTATCTTGAGTCTGAGTGCACTGCAAGGGGTCAAGATAAAGTTCTTGGGATCCTCCGGCAGTTGCTTCAGGGTTGTTCAAGATTTTAAGACCCATTGATCATTGGTTACTGCAAATAGACAGGCAGTAGAGATTAGCAAAGCGCACAAGTGGGTTGTATCCCGAGAAAATGTGGTTCGTCGTGACAAACTGGTATCTTCTTAGCCCATCTAACTACAGTGATACGTGTGATTCGGGTAAACCTTTTAGATTTCTTGTCGTTATATAGCCATTATACCCCCATATATCGATGGTATCACATTGTATCGAACAAAGCTAGATCCAATGGTCTGTCTCCTCTTAGGAATTCTTTCAATTTGGATCATTTCAGTGGGATCATCGTGTAGGATCAGCAAATTTAAGCCACTGATATCCAAGTGGTTGATGGTGAAACATCCCATGAATCATGCACTGTATCATTGTTGGCTTTGTCACATTCCCATGACTAACAACTTGTATACTAAATTACCAGGGTTTCATTATGTGTATCACCACTTTTGGTCAACTTGTCATAGCTAGTTCTCCTGTGGATAAATCAGCTGGATCTCCCACGGAACCAGCTGATCCCTTACCCCTGAGGAGCTAAAGGAAGAACAAGCGGAGTTCAGAAACACCGTGCTCAAGAAAATCGAACCACGCCAGAGGAGACCTCCGCACTCCGACACCACCGCTGTGGGTAGCTATGGGGCACAGCAAGGGGGTCATTATCGCAATGGTCTCAAAAGGTGTTGGTCATTTTTTTTGAGCTTACCCTAATTTTGAGCTTACCCTCCATTTTGAGCATAGCCTTTGGAAAATGGCCCGTTCGTAGCTGTACCCTCTGATAATTTAACATAGCTATTGAAAATGGCCACTTATACTTGATTTTCCCATTAAAAATTGTGATTTTCCGTAGCTATGTTAGTTTACCAGAGGGTAACAATTCGAATTAGAAGTGTTGATGTTTCATAGCGTGTCAAACCTTTATGGATCTGTCTGGGCCCATGGCCATGGTGTCGCCAAGCAGCTTCCTTAAAACCTCGTGTTCTCCAATAAAATTGCCATGACTTGGGTGCCCATCCAGCATTTTTTAACAACTCCCCTCTATTCTCTGGGTAATTCAAAATTAGGTCCTTGAGAAGACTGAAGAGCAAAACATGGTGTGAGATTAGTAGGAGATGACCTCACTCAGAATCTTGTAGTCGATGGATTCATTTCATCGACTCTCCCAAATCCGGAGATATTCCTGCCAATCTTCATGAATTTTTCCTTCCACCATTTCTGGATTGTAAGGATCAAGCTATCATTAAAATTCAAACAATCATGTTTGATAGGGAAAACTGTGGTGAAGCGGCGTTCCGTCTTCTGACGGCCCCATGTGCCATCGCAATTTTTAAATGGGAACCATAATTAATAAACCATGAAACTTGGGGGTATCCATGGGGTATCCTATTTTTAGAGGACCCCTTTTCATAATCACTTCATTGACTGGCACCATGCCCCCACTCATGTCCAATGTTTTAGGGATAAGTGGCTCAATCGTTTGCTTGGCATCCACTTAACCACAGGTAATCAAACATGGCCTTTTTTGCGAGAATCCATTCGACAATCCCTTAGTAGATGGCTTTTCTCCCAGTGGATTGCCCAGCCATGGAGCCAGCCATGGAGCTGATGACACCAGAGGGTACTACATGGGATGGACATCCAAAATGATCATCTTCCACTGCTCCCCAAACCACAACCAGGAACTCCCCGCTCAACGAGTCTGTTTCGTATCGTCCACTTGTTGGTTCCCGGTCTCTAATATGTTGTATCATCTCATAATGTGCACTCACAAACTCTGCATTGACTGCATCAAAGTGCCATTTCTGGAAGAAATCCCATGTCTGTGCAAACCCAAGTATCATCTCCCAGACTATTTCCCAATTCCATCTACCCTCTGGTAAACTAACATAGCTATTGAACATGGCCATAGAAATAGTGGATTTTCCCATTAAAAATTGTGATTTTCCATAGTTATGTTAGTTCACCAGAGGGTAATATTTGTCCTCACCACGAACTCACAGGACCTCCCGAAGTCAGCAGTGGTGATGTCGCCGGTTGCGATCCGCGATCCCGGGTGTAGCCCTCAAAAATTGCGATTAGGAACCGATGAAAACACATAAAAACAGAAACAAAGGGGATATACTGTGGATGGTGGCGAAATCCACCAGTTGATAGATGGTTGTTTATCCCATTATTGATAGGGTTTCAGCCATCCTTTTGGTGGTGCAGGATTTCGCAACCATCCATCGTATGACAATTTACATGATTAAACCAAAAGCATGGCAAAGGGCGTGTTTCAAAGTGTGGGATGGCCCTCCAATGCCATTAAGAAATAGGGAACATGATGATCAGTTATGGGGGTTTTGAGTACCAAATATTGAGATATACCTGGCCTGAGAGAAATGGGTAGACACCTCCTGGTGTAATTTGATTTATCAACCCATCTAAGTACAAATACCATCCGGTTCTCCAGCGTGGCAATTGGAAATCCCTTGAAATTGAGATACTCATGGGAAGATCAACTATAAATGGTGGATTTTCCATTGCAATGTTTGATTACCAGAGGGTATGTCTATCAGATCCAAATCATAGTAGACCTTATAGAGTATAAAGCTACTGACCTATCGTGGGGGTCCCCACCTTGTGTAAATACATGTAAATACTGTAGCTGGTTTATCACAGTTTATACTCGATTGGGGAAATTTAAGTGGTCAATTACCATTGGCATGGGGTTTGGCTATGGGTCAAAGAATCAGACCCCGCTTGTCTCTTGTTTGTGGATTTTTGGGGAACACACAATATGTTGAAGCAATCCCAAAATTATGACATCACGAATTTACCGGCAGACGTCCTCTTAAATCATCTTAAATCAACGCAGTGACAAACCGACCACACCACAGATGATGTTGGGAGAAAAGACGACCCCGACATGGCCGTATTCAGATTTTTCAATGATTCCATAGTTCATCCGAGACATAAATGGTTGGTCAGTTATCAATCTATACTTAACGTGTACATCATACATTTAGTGCATATAATATATATATATAATAATATATATATATAATAATATAATATATATATATAATAATATATATATATATACATAATAATATATATATATATACATACATTGTATGTGCATGTATAGTTTACCAAAAAAGTCTGGTTCCGATCCAAGCAGTTCTTCCTTCGGATCCCACCTGGTGGACCTGGCACCTTGTAAAATGTATCCAAAGGCGCGATTTGTTGCCTTTAACTTGGAACACCTCTGGCGTCAGAGAGAACATGATGTCCCTTGTGGCGTAGCTCTTCAGAATCTGAACTGACCTTAAAGATCCTGGTCGATGCACTTGGCGACTGATAGAATCTGCTTTGTAATGATCCCAGATCACTAAAACAAGTTGTGACGATGGCACATTTGGAATTCATTTACCACAATTAGGAAACCAAAGTTGGGGATGGCACGTTGAACAGCTAAGAAGGCATGCTTCACTTGCAAGATCTTGCAAGATCTTTTTCCAGTGCCTTACAACCTGCCTCTGAAACCTCGAGGGATGTTCCAGTTGCAGTCATTTTGGCGGCTCGCAATTGCGGGGTTTTGAAAACGTGAGATTGGCAAAGTGGTGTTCGGAAGCGTGGCTGGGATTGTTGGCGCCCCATGAGGTATGGGATGGTATGGGTCAAAATGAGATATGTAGCATTTTGTAGCCCCGATTCATGAAAAAACACGGAAAATCTGTGGATTCGAGTATATAAATCTGAACCATGTTAAAAGGTTTCTGGTGCCCCAGTGATCGCTGTCACTTTCCCAACCCCCGTTGTGAACATCCAGCCGTTGGACTGGCCTTCTTTGACCGACTGGTCGATGGGCTAATGGTCGGGTGATGTCCCGAGTCAAACTGCACTGGTTTTGAATTTCAGGAAACGTCATTACTTGGTGGTGCAGTTGGTGATATTCATGGGTATAGCCGGGAAGGGGGGGGGTATGGCCCATAGGTTGGGATATAATCCACTTGTATCTGCAACTGAGCTGCCAATTACAAGGGCCAGTGGAAGGCATGGTTTTGTCCAGAGTCCACTGGTTTTTCATCATCATTCTCCACATGAATTGGTTTTGGACAACAACTCCCGTCAGGTTCTTGATTCACCGTAAAGTGAATCATAAGTGAGTGGATTATGCTATATTTTGCCGGAACTAGAAACACAGACTGATGTGGTAAACCCAACAATACACCTTGATTTCTGGAGGCCTTACACTGTACACCACCCAGAAATCTGGTGATAGGGATCAGATGTTATTGGAGACTATTGGAGACTATTGGAGTTGGTATCTAAGACTCGATTTCAGGGGGCAAAAATCTCTGGAAAGCCTGACAGAAGTGGAAACAGAAGCAGGGACTCATTGGTAATCCCCCTGGAGAGATCCTAGTTTGTTGCTAAGGGGGAGCGTCATCCCGGAAAGGTTTTTGTTTTAATATGTTTACATGGTCATTGGAACGGTTAGTGACTGATAAGGTGCACTTGGGCCTCAAGAAGTTCAGTACAGTAAAAGTTCTAAATTGCATCCTTTCCCAGGCATTACATGCTTCATTCAAATGGACTCTAGGTCCAGGTGAATCCAGGTCTGTTTGTAGCGTTGCTGGGGACAACTCATCCACTGCTCGATGAACAGTTTCGTTCCCTTAAAAAGGGCCCTCGTTTTCTCGCACAGACGTGCGATGGCAACGAGCGTTCCACACATGTCCAACACCACGCTGGTGGAACCACGTGGGACAGGACGAAGGGGCGAATTTTTGGGAAAGGTGAACGGTGAACCATCCAATATAATCGATAGGTGTCATTGTAGCTTGCCATATAATATGACTTGTAGATCTGAAAAAGAATGGGATGATAATGATGGGGGTCAAGTCATTCGGGTGCAAGAATATCGAAAGATATATGGTCCAATCAGTGGAAATCCATGATCCGCAATCAGTCTGAGACTTTGACCACTACAATGTTTTTGCAGATCAAGGGGCTTGGAGTTGCCTTTTTCATGATCATTGTGACTTGTTGTGCAACTTTTTCTGGACAAAAACAGAGTCACGGGCGGGATCTTTCCTGCTAGTTTCCCAGTATTAAACAGTGGCCCTGAATGTAGACGCCAAAAAAACGATGGCTCGATTGATCTTCATACACTCAGCATACTTAGCTTGAGTCACGATCCTGCATGCCAACCATTCCCTAAGATTCGTCTGAAGGAAAACAAAAACATGGCGACCTTGAAACAGAGCGAAGAAAAGTGGAGAGTTGTGATGTGATGCCCGTTGAACATCCCTTAGTTGAATTTATTGGATGTTGGTTTCCCACAGGGTACTTTTGGAATCAACTTTAACCAATTATCATCCAATATCTGAGATGTTAGCTTCTGTCGAAGTATCCAAATTTGACGATTCCCAAAGAGCGATTTCTGGTAAGCGCACAGTGTTTGCATGCAGCCAGCGGTTGCGATGTAATATCCGAGTTGTCGAGGCTGACATCCTGGGTTTTTGAAGACTATATAGATCTACATTTATCATCATTTATCAGCATTCATCCAGATAAGATATACAAGTTTGTTTTGCTGCTTAAACCCTGATGGCTGACAATATACCATGATCTAATTAGCTCTGTAGTTTCCATATATCATATCTGCACCATTGAAATTATAGACTTATTTGTCCATAGGTATCCATTGAAAATCATAAATCAGTACTGGTTTAAGTTTAAGGTATTTTTTCCAACCACATCTTCTTTGCCGAGGCCAACGTTGCGAGACGCCGGAACCAGGCGGTTCAATGGTGAACAAAACCACTGGTGGTTGATGATTAGTTCGTCATATTATGGTGGTTTAAAGATGTGTCTACCATCAACATATGGGGATATAAGTGGATACAACTGATACATAATTGATGGTGGATGATTTGTTGGGGGATTATAGTACCCAATATATAATTGTATTGGAAGTGGGGATTGTCATTTCCATGAACTGGGAAATCCCGTTTTTCTGCAGGCGGTATAAAGGGACGACAGAGGGTTTTGAACACTGATCAGATAAGTTGGTTGAATTGGCTAGGCCAACAAGCTAACTATTGGATGTACGGTGGATATATCGAGCTAGGTACCAATAGTTTCCGGTATGGCAATGGCTGGGGTACAACCGAGCCCGCAAATTTGGCAATTTCTGGTGGAAGCATTCAATCTTTGGGGTCAATGATTTTGAGCACACCCTGATTGTATTATTGTTTGATTGCGTGCGCCCTTTGTTTAATATTGTTTAATATCTTCATGAAATGAGGTAAGCACTAATAGATACTATTAGTAAACTATACCGGGTCCAAAATTATGAAGCTCGCAAAATGGATGGTTCAATACCTATAAAGAATGACCCATCGTGTGGGTCCACTAGTACCACAATTTTGACCCAGGTTCATTTTTTCAAGCTGGGAAGATGAAGATGATCACAAGTCACAGAAATTTAGATGGTTGATATCACCAAACAGAACATACTGAGGGGATCTGAGGGGTATATACCAGGTTGCAGGTATATATTGCCACCCCCCCTAGGTATATAAGCCCTACCACCTGGGACAGGAAACAGAAAAGTTCCCTGAAAAGACCTTGGATATCAGATCATCTCAAGCTATTTTTCGATAGCCGATAGGAGGTACTGTATTCGCCCTGCAGCCGTTGAACAGCTTTTAGAAGGATCAACTGACAGTCTCCTAATGATGCACTCCACAACGAAATTGTCCACTTGACAGGAGAAGGAATCACACACACAATTGCCCTCCAGGACTCTTCGCAACCAAGAATCCAGCCCAACATGTGCAGAGGAACCCCAAAAGCGCCCAAAAGGAATGTATAATATCACCAAAAAGATACCAAAAAGACAGATCAACAGTAGACATGTCGCAAGTCGCAACATGTTCTTTGAAACTCCCAAGTCTTTTGTTCATCCCTTTTTCGACCAGAGTCTCGGAGTTGCTTGTCTATTTCAGAACGATTTTCCGAAGAAAACCTCCGATTTTCACCCAGTTTTTGCGAAAATCTTCGGATGTTCATTCAGTTTTTTCCACTTCTTTCAGAGTCTTTCACCCAGGTTTGCCAGATTTTTCCAGTTTTTTTTTGAAGTTGTCCAGACCTTCCATCTTTTTCTCACCATTTTGTTCCCCCCGGCGAAACCTCGGAGGATCGTGCCACGGCCCCTTGGAATTTTCCGCAACGCCATGGCCGCGGCCTTGGCCTCGCGCGCGGCCTTCGCAGAGCTGCTGGATGACCACTGGAAGATCTTCCGAGATCAGCTCCTGGAGGCGCCGGTGAACGTTGGTGGATGGTGAATGACGTTGGTTACCCTCTGGCAATGACTAACAGGTCGCTATTGAAAATGGCCCATTTATAGTGGATTTAGCGATGAAAATAGGGATTTTCAATAGCGAACTGTTAAATTATGTTAAATTACCAGAGGGTAAACGTTGGAAATGATTGGGGTGCCCATTTTTTCTGGTGAACTATACCTATGCTTAATGATGGTTAATAACGATGGTTAATGGAAAATTGATCAACCATATTTTTCATCAACTATGGTTGATGATTGTTGATTATGGTTAATGATGGTCAACTACGGTTTTCCTAGTGGCTAAAATATTCTGGGTGAATTTGATCACGCCCTCGCGTCGCGACCTCACTGGAATGATGGTTGGGATTGGCGTAACTATCCCAAAATAGCTGAACTTTTCGATTCTGATTAGTGATACTTAATGATACTTATATATAACTTACGCAGATGCAAATGTCTAGAACATGGCTTTACATACGGAGGATCTTGCGGGGATGGCCAAAAATCAATGAAGACGATGAAAACGATGAACATGGGATTTTTTTGGGGATCGGATGGGAAAACTTTCATTTTTGGGGATTTACGGGACGGATTCCGAATATTTTGGGGATTTAATAGGAATGTTTGGAGGGATTTCAAATGGATGATCCGAGATCTATTTAAGATGTAATCCCAAGATTCCGGGGAATTTGATGGGAACATTTTGGGGATAATGTTGGGACAATCCTGAAGAAATCTGGAAGAATTTCTGGGACAATGTTTGGAAGATGTACTGTATGTTTTTGTTTGGTCTATTATTTGTCTCTCTTAAACATGTGTTCACAGTATTTCACGACAAAACGGGTGTTGGATTCTAATGGGATATACTTGGTATATATCATCCATAGTATATAAAATCAACAAACATATGGGTTTAACCAAGTAAACATGTGGATTGTTGCCATCAAAGATTGGAATTTGACCAACCAAAAGGTGGATTCAAGTGGTTGCATATGGGAATACAAAGGAGTACATAGTTTAATATAAATATCATACATTTATATAAGGCATACAGGTCGAACTAAGCACAACTGGGAAAGACTGGAAGACCTGGAAATTTTGATTTCAAGATAGATTGATGCTGCCACAAAATTGGGCAGTTTTGGCCAATCAGCCAATCAAGACAGCCTCCACTAATCAAACATGGCTGGGAAATCCCGTGAAGTCCAACCTTTTTGGAGCGATTTCTGTGGAAATCATGCAAAATGCTGATTGAACCAACAGAAATTGGGTTTGGTCAAGGAAAATCATCAAATTGATAGTGTGTTCCCATATTTTCCTTTGATTTTCCCATTCAAACCTCCATTAAATGGCGGATTTTCCAGCCAACCATGCAGCTGATTTCCAGAGGGTCGCAGTCTGCGCGAGGCCATCCCGGAGAATCAGCAGGCCGAAACGGAGGTCACCAGCAAACATTGGGAGTTTTGCCGCTTCGAAGTGGGATCTTCACCAGTCATTGGATTGGTTTAAGGGAAAATCTACAGGAAACCATGGTTTTTACCATCAAATATAGAGGTTTCCGGTTAAAATTTTCCCTCAAACCAATCCAATGAACCAGCTTTTTCTACATTTGGATTTGAGTTTTGATTTTGAGGCATTCACCAGCAAAAAAAATCGGATGTCATCATCAAGAGAGGGATTTCACCATGAAGGATGTGGAGTTGAACAGGCAAAAGTTGAATTTCCCGCATAAACAAATCAGTCCAGTATGCAAACCTGGCCTGGAAGTCTCCCAGTAATCACGTTCGGTTTTTGGGTTCGGACCTGCTGCTGCGACGTGTTTGGAAAGCAAGGAGGTCATGATGCATGCCATGATTTTTTGATCTACATGATGTTACTACTTTTTTTTCCCGTTGCCATGTTCTGATTCTAAGTGGAGATTGCAAAAACCACTTTGAAAATGTCTGGGCTGTCAGTCCGCACCCTTTAACCATCCAACAAATGTGTATGTGTATCTACTGTGTGTATATATATATATATCTTCATATATCAACTGTATCCGTGTATGTACACACTGTTCCTTGTTTTTTGAGTTGGATCCCATTGTGCTGAACCACTTCCAGGAGGCCTACGAGAATTTGGTGCAAATCGCAGAGGGAGCATATCCCACACGAAGCGGCTGGGCGGAGGAAACTGACGTTTGGAGCAACCCTCAAAGTGAAGTTTACCCAACCACAATGGGTTCAAAGAATCCCATAGTTAATGTGGTAAACTCGATGTCATGCACCGAGTAAGAAACCATTTGGGGGGCATTTGACATCCAAAACAGGGGATTGCGGATTGCGTTTACACGCTTCCGCAGTTTCACCTTGAGGTTTGGGAATTCCATGGCTGGGGGTTCATGACTGTATAGGGGGACTAGGTAAACGATGCTACAATGTGGGAACAGTACAATCTGGGCACACCCAATCACAAGTTGTTTTTTCAACCCATCTAGCTATAGCCAGAAAGTCTTGTAAACCCAGTTCCTCCACCTTACCTGTCTAAGGTGTCGAGGTAGCCCCTCAGAACGGTGTTCAGGATCCCCCCAGGGTTCTGTTCCCAGGGTCCATGGCGAGGTATCACTTCTGGATCGGCTTCGCCGGAAGGGGCCTCTGGCTCCATATCACCAGGAGGAGTGCTTTGCCTGAAAGTTGGGGAGTTGAGTCGTCCGTTTCGATGTGGGCAAGGTCAAAATGTCACGTATCAAGAAGGTGGATTTTGGACGAATTTCGCAATGTCAAATCCCAAAACTGGTTAGTTGGGGATTGACGCCCAAGAATCTGTCGAGTTCAGTAACAAACATGGGCTACAGGCATTTTCGCAATGAGTTTGTTGGCGGTCTTTCCATCATTTTTCTATCCCAACTATTTATACATAATATATATATATATATACATCTAGGTAGTTTTTCCATATGTTTTTTTCCAACTTACCTGGGGTAATGATCCCAATTGACTAATATGTCTTAGGGGTGGCTTAAGAACCACCCAGGGGGCGCTTGGGAGCTGAGAGTGGAATGGTACTGTATTGCATCATATTGGATCGATCATCATGACGTGGGGTCCCAAACATTGGGGAGACCGTCCGGTGTGCTCAAACATGGCCATTACGGGACATCCCCGAACTAAATGAAGGGGTATAGCTGGGAAAATCATCGAACCAAAATGGTGATTGATACTCAATATTTTTAGGGGATTGGACAATAAGTTTTCAAGTTAGCCCATAGCATGTTGATGATCAACGAGCCGGGCTGTAGAGTCCAAAATCAAGTGCCGAAGATGCTGATTGGATTGGAGATATCTGCAACATTATACAACAGATATGTCATTGATGGGGAGGAGGAGGGATGGAGGGAGGGAGGGAGGGAGGGAGGGTGGGATGGATGGACAGACGGACGGATGGAACTTGTTTGCTGTCCATGGACGACAGGTGTACCACATTTTTCAACTTGGACCTAAAGTTGGGGTGTCGAACTGGAGTGTTCCTCACATTTGATATGTAGGATTATTATGGATTATTCATTCCCCAATGTACATAGTCATTCCAAGGGACGGACAGAAACGTAGATATTTTCGAACATCACGTGGCATGGAAAAGATACTGCACGATGTGTAGATCATTTTCCACAAAAATCTCAGATTGTCCATATCTATGTGTCTACTGCAGGGTAACTCATGACGACTGCTGATACTTGGGGAGCTTGCACCCCTTTTACACAGACTAGCCAAAGGGATAAATTCTAAGATATTCTACCCTCTGGTAAATTAACATAGACCCTGGCAGATAGGGATTGGAAGATTAGTTTCCTCTAAAAATAGCTATTCTCAGGGTCTATCTTAATATACCAGAGGGTAACTCATCTTGAGATTTGGGCCCTAAGGAAAAGAACTATAGGGATCCACAGATATCATACAAACATGGGATCCAGGGGGCCGCAGATGGATTGGTCAATGTTTGGTACACCCATTGACCCAATGGCTTGACCCGACGCCTTGACCCATTTGCTCCACGTGCCCCATCTTCTGATTTAGAACGGGTCACTTTCCACTTGTAACCACCACCATAAAGATTGAATTTCGCAACATCCGATTCACAAATTGCCAGGTCTTTTAATTTGTTTCGCCCCTTTTTCGAGGGGCTCCAACCCCATGGTACTGTACTTGTGGTTTCAGTGGCCCGTTCCCATCTCCTTGGGAAAAGATCAGGTCAGTCAAGTCCCCTCCTTGCCGGAGATTACACCCAACCCAGAGCTCGCTCATTTGCAGGCGAGGACGCAGTTTTATGATGTTTTATGCCTCAAAACAACGTGGTTTGGCCTCCCAGACGAGTTTTTGGTCCAAAAGTCCTGATGGGCACCTCCAATCTACCCTCGTATCTTTGATTTGTGTTGGTAATTTGTACAATTGGAACATAGATTGGCATATTCTGATGGGTGAAGTTTATATATTTTTATATTATTCGAATTCTAACGGTGATGAACAGTGATTCCTCCGAGTACTTCAAAGGTACCTCCATGTGGAGTAGCCTTGGGCTTAAGAAAAATCCTGAGTTGACACTTGAGTTGCTGCCGGGTGGCAGCCTGGTTCCAGGCATCGAATAGTTTCGGATCCCAGCAGACCATGTTGCAGTCTGACAGATACCTGGCTGAATCTGGTTGACTCCTCTCATGACAATGCCTCCCAGTGGTGGGTAATCTCAGATTCTAGTTATAACATGTTATACCCTACTTACATATGGAATATGCCCAGTTATATATGGCCGAAAAAAAGTGGGCTAGAAGTGATCAACAACCGACTAACCAGGATGCACATCCAAGTGATGATAAGACAATGTTGGGAATGCCATACAGTACCATTTTATGGCTTGTTGTTGACAGCAAGGAACCTTCATAGATTTGCGGGTCCACCAGAAACACAAGAAGTGACATAAGTGACCATTCTCTGGACAAAAAAACTCTATAGATTTGCGGGTCCACCAACAAGACAAGAAGTGACCATTCCGCTGGAAACGCCGACCCATACAAGATGTTGGGTCCATGGGCATTTTCATGTGATGCTTCTGTAAAGTTAAAGACTCAAAACTTGGGGCCCAACAGACCCCCAAGATTGATCATATTTAAGACTACACCATTCGCTTTGTGGTGTCCATAGTTTGTTGGCGACAGCGAACATAAAAATCAGTTGCTCAACGGCCTCTTGGGTTCCATGTGAGTTTCAGGATGGGTGACAGGGTCAAAATGAATTGGAAGGACCCTCTGCTGTTTGATCCACACGTACCAGTATATCAGTTATATCCCCACTGAAGATACACCAACTAGAGTTCAAATTCCCCAGTGCATGGGTGGTACCAGTTGCAACGGTGTCTCAAGGGGTTGTCGAGGCTGGAAATCGTTTGGCCCAATGTTTGTATCTTCAATTACTAGCAAGTTGACAAGGTTTGGCTTCTTTTGGCAAGCCCACCCACAGTGTCTTTCTGCTTGAACCCCCAGATTTTTGGTTCTAATCCGGGGCTCTTGCTGACTACATTCCTATACTTTTGTTGGAGAAATGAATAGTTACATCATATTACATTGATCATTGTTTTCCTTTTTTCCCTATATTGATGTATGTAATCCTTTCTACATGAATTTGTTAATCCGTGAAATCTTTGTTTTCGGATCGTTCTTTGCTTCCCTTCAGGTGTTGGTCAGCTCAGTCGCAGCTTGGTCTTCGGGGGAGTATCCCCATGACTTGGGAAACCACCATGAATTCCCCCAATAAACAAAAGTGGAAATTCACGACTGATATCTTGGAATAGACTAAATTAGTAAAACATAGCTTGGAATATAGCAGAACCATGCAGAACCGATAGAGTTTAAGTGGTTCATGGATTGGATAGACACTGCACGGGACCCAGTTGAATATCCTTTTTGGCACGGTATCTACGACGAGGTATGGTATGGGTACTGTAAGAAGATTTGAGAATTCACCACAGATGTTGTTCATTTATGGAAGTAAGCCATGGCATGTTTAGATTGTACTGTATGATATTGTGTGACTACTCGGTTTTTGGCCAGGTTTTCATCAATTTCTGCATCAACAAAAATATGATTTTTGGGGTATCCCCCCTTCTTGGATAACCCAATATTTTATGTTAGGACCCCTATTTTGAAAGGAGACACACAAGCCCAGAGGTGAGACACCCACAAGAGAACTCTCAGGTGGCCAGAGGGCCAAAGTGGGCTACTTGCAATCCAGTCTCTTGGTGGAAGGGCAATAGATCGGTCCAGAAATAATTTCAAGGTACTCCATGTTGGGGGAATTTGAATGATAAAACATATGGTATATGACGAGATAAACCACAGGCAAAGTGCTGAAGGATTGGATTTGAGGGTACCCCATTCTACAGGGTCAAAATGAGCCACATTCCAAAATGGATGGTTAAAGCTCCAGACAATTTCCAGCCATTCCTAGGTCCAGGATGAGAACCCAATGACAACCTTGGCGTTGACAACGGACCTCATCGGCCAATCTCACCTTGGGCACGTGAGTTGACTGGTGAGTGATTCTCATTGTTCATTGACCATATCTCAAATATAGAAAAGACATGAAAAGACTATATGGACTTAGCCACAAACATAGGGCCTCAGGTTTCTTGACATCATCCCCCCCTCAGATCCCAGAATGATGAGTAAAGATCATCTAAACCATCCCATGCTGGTTGGTTTGTCTGAAACTCGGGTACCCAAATCTGATTGTTGTTAATCGTCCCTATGCAAATTGCAGACTAGTTGGGAATATGCAGTTAAACAAACACAATTTGGACAAACTCCTGTGTTTTTGGTTTGTTGTGCGGATTTCGCACATTCCTACTTCGGATCCCAGAATGCCAAGAATGATGGACATTATAGACATATCAAATCATATAATTTAGTCCAACTCGTCAAAGCTGGTTCCCCACACTTTCCATACTGCCCACTCTGTCTGAGCTTTGGAATATCTCCGGATCTCTGTTGGTTATAGTCATCCAATCATGTATCCCCATGAAATCCCTTCAAATCCCACTAAAGTTGACGATCCAATTGCCCATTGTCCTGATTTTCTGGGTGCATCCAGCCGCGATCGGCGCCGAGGTTTGGACAATCTGCCGCCCAACGAAGCACGCGCCATCCGGCACCGCCTGCGGGTGCGACTCGGGGCGATGTCCAAGTTGTAGCTTGGAGAAAGGCTGCAGGGATGTGCAGAGAGTGGAGGATGGGGAGATGAGGCTGAGTGGGATTTTATCATGGCTTTGGTTGGGATGAAATGGGGATATATAAGCAACAAGAATGATCTGGGTGTGTCCGACAAGTGTATGACATGGGATCAGATCATGGGGAGGAGCAGGTGAGAATAAGATTATGAATGTGAGCAGAAGGGCCAAGGAGGAGTTGGAATCCGTCAACTTTCCATCCCACGATGCCTACAGAATCATCCACAAGCTGCTGAAAAGCTCCAGTCAGGAGGTGCTCAAGATAGGGGCGAGCAAATAGCCATCAATCTTTGACCATCACTCCAGACGCAGAGGTTACAAGATCCAATTTCCGAATCGAGCAGTGCAGAGTGTATCGCAGTATGGAAAAAGCAGCCGCAGTTGGAACAACCCCTATCCAGATGCGGCTTGAACATGCTGTTGGTACCATGTTAGGTACCCTATTTTTCAGACAGACTTACTGATGGAAGATGCCCCAGAAGTATTCTAAATGATCCAAGATTTACTGTAAACTCCATTGGATTTGGGTAGCCCCCAATTTTCAGACATATTCTCATGGGGTCCAGCGCATGGGAAGCGTGCCCGAAAAACCAACTCGACCAACCAGGAGCGGTTTTGGAACTATACTTGGTACATCTTGGTACAGTGGCCCTTCGAGTCGGGATTTTGCTAACCTTAATGATACATAATCCTTTGATGTTGGTTTTATCGAGGCCTCATCAAGATCGGGATTTGTTTCAGTTGTATTGCTGCACTTGTTGGCTACTCTTCACATTCACATCACAGACAATCTATTCTGTTCGACAATCGTAGATGCAATGGCCTCCCGTATTTGCTGATTGTACTTTACTTTATAACATTTTATAACTATATAATCATACCATGGCAGACCCACAGCGTCCAAATATTTGTTGGTTACATGACTGGATTTGTTCGTTATAGCCTCGTGTCTTTTTCTTACACTATCCCATCATGGCCTATCATGCTTAGGTTACCAGTCTCCTCAGGTTCACATGTGAGCCATGCGTGCGATATCTCGTTGTGTTTGGTGATAAACTCCCGTATGTTGTGCTTAATCTCAGAGCTTTGGTTGGTTACAGCACTACATCCCCACTCTTATGTTTGTTGCTAAATTCCTCTTTTGTCGATGACATCCACTATTTCTATTGGAAATAGATGATCAGTGAGCGAGAGTCACCGGGTTTACAGAAAATATATCATGATTGTTGGGAATTGGGACAACCAGTTCCCACTATGGCTGTTGCTTTCTTCTTACCTTCTTGTTCGTTTCCGCACATCATCCATCCCGCCACATGCTGTACCGGCAATCTCCGTGTACTCATCATGCTTGAGTTCCGCTATCATTTTAATGTCACAACTCTTCAACTCATGATCTAACATGATCTAACTCATCTGCAATCCTAGGTCCCTTATTTTCCTTCTATTTTCCTTCTATAATCCCTTCAAGCATCCCATCACCAGCTAGCCGCCCAGCGGGCCGAGGAAGATGGTCAGCGGCCAAAGTCTGCATGACGCCGTGCAGGCGCTGGGTTTGACGCGCTACTCTGTGGAGGAGATGAATGACCTGGTGCCATGGTGGCTGTGGGGGTAAGGAGCCAACAAGGACGGGCACTGCACCAAGGGGGAGATGAATCCTATCATTGGTTTTTTTTTTTTTACCAGAATATAGGAAGAATGTGAATATCATGTAGTGGATGATGCCATGATATTTCCCCCAGCATGTCATGTTTTTTTTTGATGTAAGTGGAACATAGAGTGAGGATATAGAAACAGTTTTTTTTTTGTGATGTTTGATGACTCCTGGAAATAAAATGGTGATGTGGGAGATGTTAACCACCCATGAATCATCATAGATCCACAATGGCTGGGGAGTAGCAATCTGGGGAGGAAATCGTATGTTGAGCTGAAACAAATGCGGAGGTCTCAGCAAGAAATGACCGAGGTTTTAAGATGCTGTACGTTGAGCAGCAAAGACTGGGGGCCCGTTGGGTTTCACAAAGAGTGGAGATAGTAGAGACGTTGACAACGAATATTATGAGGATTTTACATGATTTTACCGAGAAAACTTAGAAACCAAAGGAGAGATTGTGGGAAGATACAAGCAGCATGAACATGCCATTAAGAGAGAAGGTGCCAATATGGAGTACAAGCAACACTTGAAGCTGATGATTTTGCCTTTGCTCGGCCGTTTCAACAAATATTCCCACTTCTGCATGTTGGAATGGATTGAAACCATTGCCAGATACAGACCTTGATTTTGGCCTGTGTATGAACTATGTATATGTAATGTGCAGAAGCATGAGCATTGTCAAAACCGACATGAAGGAACATACCAGGAATTGAGATACATACCCAGCAATGAAGCAAACAACTGGTCACCAAGTAGTGCATCCTGAAATGCCGTTTTTGATACCACATATTTTGGTGATATTCTTTGGAAGATTTTCCTGACATGAAGGTGTTACATGGCGACCTTGCATATTTAGGTACCTCCACCTTAGGGACCTGAAGTTTCTCTGTCTTGGGAGGTGTTTGAATTTGAGAGTTTGCCACCGTGTCTTATTTTTGTAACTTTTTCTGGATGACCCTAGAGTCCGTTCCAGTGAAGCAGCTTGGGGCTGGCAAGTTGTTTGATGTTTGGCTTTCGAACAAAGGCTTGGAAATTCCCCACTTAGCAAAATGGCACGGAACTTCAGGATAAATCTGACCAACCTCTTGGCAAACCTTCTGCTGTGTGCACCAGGTAAATTTGTTGGCAGACTTCATCAACTTGAACTTCAAGGCCGGTGTTTGCAGAGTTGCGGAGCTTCCTGTCAAACAGCTGCCATGTTTTTGTCACTTGTTGTCCAAAAGACTTGCGGATGGCCCCTGATTGGGCCATCTGGGGGAAGTCGAGGTCTACAAGAGTGACAAGCACAGTAGCACCCATCTAATACATACATGTGGTTTCTACAATATGATCTGAGCCGCGATTTTCCAAGCGTATCATCATTTTCCCTATGATGAAAATAGATGAACATAGCAATTTTGGGGTGAATCCCCATGTTCAGACACGCATATGTTTTTCCATTCCGTTTCGCCTGATGATGCTCCCCAAACGATCAAATCTGGGGCTGCCGGCGCCCGAATATCCAGGAGGATGAACAGAGCAAGCGAAGGAGGAGGCAGACGATCTTCAGCTGGGAGGAGGAGCTGAATTTTTTGTTCGCTGAAAGCAACGAGGTTTCCGACTGGTGAATCGTTAAATTACAATAAATTATATATAGTTTCCTATAGAAATAACAATAACTACAATAACTTGCAGGAACAAAAAAAACACACAACATTTTCAGACAAACCCATGTGTCAAATAGTAGGGCACTGGGCAAAGCGAAGATTGGTAGTTGAATGGGGACATGTACTAACCAGCTAGTTGAGCCCAAGATTGACCATGGGCACCTTGATGCACCGAGTTGGGATGGATGGGATGGTTCTGGGGAAAAAACTGGTCTGGCTGATAGGGGCCCCATAGATGATGTATAGTAGGGGAAATCATGTCAGATCCGAAAGCGGTCTACAGTCTTGATTTTGTTTCCACTTTTCGAAATTGCATAGACCACGCGAAAACAAAGATGTGGGAAGGTTTTGAAGAAACATGAAGATCTACCCATGGCGGAAACGAACATAGATTTGGAAAATCCATCATTTGTAGAACGTTGCGTGGATCATTTTCCTAGGGACCCCCCATTGGTTTTCCATGTTAGCCACATCTAGATCCGCTAAACCGAGCCCTGCGAGGATCATGACTACGGTTCCTGGTCCTGGGACTGGCCGCAGATCAAGGAGGTCTCAGTCACTGTCACCGGGGCAGCATTTTTTTTTCTGTTCAAACCACCTACATTGGTTCTTGGTAATCTAGTGCTTGAAGAAAGCGATCCGGACCTGTGGGTTTCCATCTTCCCGAAATGAAAATGGGGGGCCAGTTGGAGCTACGAATGGACTTTCCCAAGCACATGCTAGATTGGTCAAATCCTTAATGGTGCTTGATTGAATCCCAATACCCTCAAAAAAAACTCCGGCATTTTTCGCCGTGCTGGTCCCGTATTTTACATCATGGCCTCGGTAGGGAAACTACGTTGATCATCCTCTTGGTGTTTTGTTGTTTTGTCTCATATATTTCAAGATAGATGATTGAACTTGACCATCTTGAGATTGTTTGATAGATGTTTCTATGTTATGTTGATCATCTTGATAGATGTTTGATTTCAAATGATTAAACTCTAGCATGTAAAACACTGTCGGTCAATAGGGCCGTTATAAATTGTTGTTTTGGATGGTAAGGGATATTATTTTCGCAATACCTTGAGAATCAGGTGACATTTTGTGTTGTAAAATTCTGTCCAGGGGGTCGTGCTCGTGGTTTGGCCCAATGAGGGTGGGGGGCGATGTCCGAAAACCACGGACCAGAGACTCTGCCTTGTTGTTGACCTGTTGACCGTTTTCTTTCGTGTGTTTGCGTGTATGTATGTTGTTTGTTTTTATGGACTTGCACTGAGTTGCACTGATTACCTGTTTGAGTTTTGCAAGGCTGCAGGGATCAATCTGCAACCTAACATCTTTGGGTAACTTGGGGGTTGCTTCAACTCAACTTGGCACCCAAGAAACCCCAACTTTTCCACAACTCAGCCATCCCATGGAAAAGTTGGGTTTTACTTGGGTTTTACTTGGGAATGATAACACATGGGATTTGAAGATGATGTTTTCGCTATGGGAATGGTTCCAAACAACTGGAAAAGTGTAAAATTCCAGAAGTTTGTGGTTCCCCAGCAGCGATGACTTTTGGGCCTCGTGGACTCGTATTCTTCCGGGCCAACAACCACGACTGGTTTAGTATGTCGAGGTGGTGAGTTTCTTGAGGCCCCCAAGTTATAAGTCGGTTTAGTTAGGTATATATGTCACTTTAGTTTTACCATGTTTCACCCATCCAGCGGTGTAGATAGATAAATAGATAGATAGATAGATAGATAGATGGATAGATGGTTAGATAGATGGATAGATGGATAGATGGATAGATGGATAGATGGATAGATGGATAGATGGATAGACGGATAAATGGATAGATGGATAGATGTATAGATGGATAGATGTATAGATGGATAGATGGATAGATGGATAGACGGATAAATGGATAGATGGATAGATGTATAGATGGATAGATGTATAGATGGATAGATGGATAGACGGATAAATGGATAGATGGATAGATGGATAGATGGATAGATGGATAGATGGATAGACGGATAAATGGATAGATGGATAGATGGATAGATGGATAGATGGATAGACGGATAAATGGATAGATGGATAGATGTATAGATGGATAGATGTATAGATGGATAGATG
>BGPT01000012.1:396924-480086 GCA_003297045.1 Symbiodinium sp. clade C Y103
AGATGGATAGATGGATAGATGGATAGATGGATAGACGGATAAATGGATAGATGGATAGATGTATAGATGGATAGATGTATAGATGGATAGATGGATAGATGGATAGATGGATATCTCCGTTGAAAAGCCCGAGGCCCGCATGGGCCGTGCCGGTTCGATGGCATCCATGTCGGTGATGAGCGAAGTGCAGGTCAATGGGTGGGAGCTGTGTGGTACATGGCCAAAAATTGGCTGCCCCTCCACTGCTGAATCATCATAGACCAATCGAAAATTCTGTGGCTGATTCAACTTGTGGCCCTAGGGCCAGATGAAGATCATTGCAAGACACCTATGAATTCCTATATCACTTGGGTGATTGTTTGGATGATCTCCAGCCGCTGCTCATGTTCTTGTGCTTTCCTTTGCAAGGAGTTCAGATTCATTTCTCAGTGCGTTCCCAATCTGTGAAACGTCGAAGATGCAACCCCAATATTGAATTATGAGTTTCGTATATGTTCGTACAGTAGGTGGTTCACTGGATTGGTTGAAGGGAAAACCTACAGGAAACCATGGTTTTCCCCATCAAATATAGGGGTTTCCTGCAAATTTTCCCTTAAACCAATCCAATGAGTGGTCCCACAACCCTACCTTGATCCTTTGTGGCATCCCCCAAGTGTCGTACTGGATATTTGTAGTCCCAGCTTCGAGGCCAGCAGTACTTACAACCTGGTCCCTGCTTCGGTGTTGCAGGGAAGCCCAGGGCTCCATGAAAACGATGTACCCTGGGGTAGGTTTAACAAAGATGTGGAAAACCCAGCATTGATCATTTTCTGAATGGGAGACCACAGGGTTTTTAGTCCGATGGTAACAGATCCAATACTAAATCGGGATTTCGTTTGCGACATGTTTGAATGATGGATGATTCCGCCAAATAATGATCGTCCGTTGAAACAAAATGAATCAGGCGCCGTCCGGGACTTTCTCGCAACCAGCCACGTAAAAACGGTAGCTGCTTAGGGGCTTGATGATTTGCAACGCAGGAATTTACCAGCAAAGAACTTGTTGTGCTAAATTCATCGCAGGATACAGACATAAGTAATCCGAAGTATACAATTGGTATAGTATGTCCAATACATTACTAATATCACTAAAATACAACTAAGTATCATAACTGTATTCATACTAATACTGTATCCATACATTCCTAATTACTCTCTGGTAAACTAACATAGCTATTGAAAATGACCATTTATAGTGGATCTTCCCATTAAAAATAGTGATTTTCCATAGCTATGTTAGTTTACCAGAGGGTAATCACTTTTGCTATCTCCTGGATTGCTGGATTTGAGTCGAGCTTGAGGATGGAACTGTTCCTTGCGCAAGACTCGGATGTTCACAAACGAATCTTTGGTTTCCAGGCACGGCGGCATCCGAAGTGCGCGGGGGTTCGGGGCTTTGGTGCCAAAGGAATTTGGGGACTCATCCTGGATATTGGATGGGAAGAGAATCTAGGGATATATTGGGACTCTTTATAGGGATATTTCTAGGGATATTGGATGGGTTTTATAGGGATAGAAGATCGAGATTCACATATCAAATTATGAGATGAGACTGAGATTCCTATTGCTATGCTTCTGTTTGGGCTGAGGGCATGCCAGCCAGTACGAAGTCAGCCACTCATCTGGGGTCCGCATCATCTTCCCATGTCTGGATGGCCATTTGTTCTCCCCATTCAAAACAGGTTGACCTCCTGAATTCGATACCCAGGGATACCCAAACTTCCAGCTGAATTCGAGAAGTCTACGTTGGTCAATTTGCAGCTACCCTACGATCCATACTTCATGGTCCTCAAACATGTCCGCCCAACCACTAGAAACCATGTTCCATTGCTGGTAATATTTTAGATTGTTCTTATATCCTAATTCTTGCTGGTTAAGTCACGATCTTTTCTGCTTCAATCCCAATAGATTGCTGGTTTGAATCACAATTTGCTGGTGATATCCCATGTTGCTAGGTAAGATTCCAATTGTCGCTGCATAAAATCTCGATTTTGCTGCTCAAGTTCCTCTATTTGCAGCAGGTTAAATCTAATTTTTGCTACTCAAATGGGTCTGTCTGAAAAACAAAACAAAACATGCATCCCATTCCATCTCATGGTTATTCATGGTTGGTCATCATCTTCCCATTTAGATTGCCTTATTTTGGGGTGGCTCCGTTGACAGAACCAAATATCACATTTCTGATGATATCGATCTCCATTATCCCTGCGATATCCCCCGTTGTAGCCCAGTTATGGCTGGTTCAAGCTCCTATTCTGGTTGAGGTTAAGTCCCTATAGATTGTCATCAATTGGCTTCTAAAATCCCATGTTTCCATATGCTTTGCTGCCGAAATCTCCACTCTGTCGTGGCAAATACGTGTGGATGGGTCAAAAAACGTAGTGTATGTCACCACATTTGGGGGGAAACAAACATTCATCCATCCATATTTCAGCTGGTCAAGTTTATGATATAGATTCCCATCAATTGGCTGCTCATCCATTAATCAGCTACATATTATAGGCTAGCCATTTGGGTACCAGGGTTTTGACTCATGGCCAACCGTCAGACCTACAAGCAGTTCCTGGCCATGCGAGAAATTTTGCTGGCGGGCGACACCAATCGCTTGGTGGCCGAACTGACCTTTGTTGCTTGGTGAAGGGGAAGGGAAGGGATGTTGATTTCATGCTGATGCCCTCTGGGGGATTCAACCTAGAAAAATTGGGATGTTAATGGGATTGAATGGGTATTTAAACCATCAACAATAGGGATTAAATTAATGGATATTAATAGATATTATGGTGACTCAGAGGGGTTTATTTTTCACCATCAACCCTAGGGATTCAAATGGGTGAATTCATGAATGTTCTGTTGACTATTTCACCAAGAACAACTGGGATTGAGAATGTGATATACCCTCCGCTGTCATCAAACATGTGGCACTGGAAAATCCGGATTTTCCCAGCGAACGAAACCTCCATTTTGATCGGGGATTTTGCTGCTGGCCATGTTTGATTGCCGAAGGGAAACATGGTTTTTATCACTGAATTCCCTCTCTTGTGTCATGAAAAATGGCTGGGGAAATCAAATGGATAGATCCAATGATAATGTATGCTTGCAGGTGGTCAGAAAATCCGCTGATTCGCCAATTCGTGAAGAGGGTCCGATGCCAAGTCAAACAATCCAACTCTGCTGCTGAAATCGCCAGCGAATTGTCGTAAAGGCCAGCGAGTTCCGTTGTTTTCGGAGTTTGGCCCGCTTCACTGCTTCCCATGATGCCAGAGTTGTTTCCCCATGTTTCCACAAGAAGGAAACTTCGACGATGAGCCGAGACTGGCAAAAAAATTAAGCTAGTGGAAAGCCATCCTTGAAAACTTGGGATAGATATAATATGTATATATATATATGCACAGGTCATGTCTGTTTTACTGATTTTCATGTTTGTTGGGTGGCATAGAGGTGTAAAACGACCCACAAGTTGATGTTTGAGCATGATGCAGTTGAATTCCAACTAGATTCATTTTACACAATATATGCCCTTTAAACAAGTAGAACGGATTCCAGCAACAAATGACCCAAGAAACATTTGAACATCCTGGAAATCCGGGCCTTATTGCCATTGAGGTGATAGCTCACAGCCTCCCTTAATTGTAAAAAGGGTCGACTTTCTGGAAATCTGTTGAGTTCTATCCGTTCTTGCAAACATCACAGATGCAGTGAATCACACGTAGTTAGGTGCCTCGACCTGCGATTCCATTGTTGTTTCCTGGTGATTTCCTTGATTGCATGTTCGTTTTCTTTGCGTTTTGAAACTCTTATCGCCAATATGTGTTAGTCATCTCTGAAATTCCGCTACACATCTGACTGTCCGCATTGCTCTGGTTTCCATCATATGCGTGACTTCTATCCCCATGCCGAAGTTGTTTACCCCTATTTGATTTGTTCTTCATTGTTCTTCGATTTACAGTATCGCTTCATTCTCTCCTTTTTTTTCCATTGTATCCCTGTTTGTCTATTCATGTCCATTCTATTGAATTGGTGAAGGTATCCTTGTCACCTGCTATGACATGTGTGTTACTTTCACGCCTGTGTTTTTCAAACTTCCACACCTCCTTGAGGTCAGGATAAATGATCTGGCGGCGCCGCCAGAACCGACCCACCCCTTAATGTGACTTCGATGGAGCGGCAATGGGACATGGTGGGAAGAAGTTCACTGGATCCACAGAGCTTGAAATATCTGAAATATCTCTGGGAAAGACGGAATAATGATGTGGGAAACCATGGGAACGTCAATAATACATCTACTATTTGGGGATGGTTTTTATAAACCATCCAAGGTGATTTTGGGGATGGTTTTTTGTTGGGTTTACCACATTAGATGAAAAGGAACTTAAGATTGAAGTCCCAGGTTTTGATTTGAGCATGGACTAAGTTCAAGAATCTTATTGAATCAATGTATTTCATACTATTGTATTCATTAAGTCTATGATGGCCCATAGCTTTCTAATATATCCCCCTATTAATATAGTGATTGGAAGAAATCCTGCACCAGTTGGTAGAAGGTTTATGAAAATATTATCCCATTATTTAGAGTGTTTCATATCAACTGGTACAGGATTTTGTACCTAAACTGGAGGTACCGTACCATATGAAGCCATCTTTCAGGGGATTTCAGGGGTATATTCCCTTACTGAGCCAGAAGAAATAGACCTTATATATACCTTCAATTTAGGTATCTCAAATGGCCACTGACATTATCTATCCCAGAAGAATATAGTACAATCCCGTGTTTTTTTCACAGGGTTTCATAGTTGCCAATAGTTACCAATTGCTGCAGGATTTTGTCCATACACAGTATCAACCAGTTTATCCCACAATATCAACGGCCATGTCAGGTACCTGAATTGAAGGTACGTACCTTTTTTAGGGCTACTAGTATGTAGGGGGATACACCCCCAAGATATGGCTTTAACATGCTTTAACTGGTACAATACCTCCACTTTAAAGGATCCTGGAATTACCACTGACTATGGTAATAACCTCCCATAAGTTGGGATATGACCCCCACTGATACAAAAACCCACCTGGAAATACCATTGATAATATCTTCCCACATCTTCACCCCCAAACCCCTCCCAGGTATGTCGAGCCCTTTGTGGCGGTCCTCATCGTTGCTAATGGCATTATGCCCTTTGGATGATTTTGATGATCCACCGGTGATCCACATGGTGATTCAACCACCAAAATTGGTGATTTAAACAGGGAAAACTGGTGATTTAACTACTAAAATTGCTGATTTACGCGGGAAACATGGTGATTTGACTTCTTTTTTGATTGTTTGTACTGTATATAGAATTGGGATATAATGGGATGTAATGGTTGATACATTGTTGATACATTTGGTACATATGTGCGATCGATCAACCTCGACCATCTGCTATAAATAGGGATTTAAACACCATTTTAGCCAGCCAAAAACGGGATTAAGCCAACCCATAATGGGAATCTAATGGGAATGTTCAATACAACCTCTGGACCCATGGAACGGGGAATATCTTAGAAATCTGTTTGGAATCCTGATGAATCCTGAATAAATGAATAGAAACGAAAGATTAAAATCTGATCGGTTTGGGCTGAAACATGGACCCAGACCAGAGGGGAATGATTCAATGCAATTCTATGATTAGTTGCCAGAACCAGATGATATGGATGTACACATTGCTACACATATGATTGAGTTTGATTGATTGTATTTGAACATACAGTGCAACATCATTGTTTTTTCTTGGATTTTGGCATGATTAGTTTTCTTGAAACTTGTGTCTATTGGGTTCGCTTGGATTGCGGATGATGGCTATTGCTTCAGTCACAATATTTGGTCATGTTTGGCAGTAACCATCCAATTGTGGACCCAGACCCAATTTGCACTTTTGACTCTCTGGTAATTTAACATCACTATGGAGAATCAGCATTAAAATCACAGGGCAAATAATCCACAAATGGATCATTTTCCATTGCAAACTGCCAATTTGCTGGAGGGAAATCATAACTTCCTACCCCAAGGTCCCCAAGCAACGTCCAGGTTTAGGGACCGAGCAAGTTGATGGCAAATTGATGGTTTTCGATGTGGTGAAGCCTATGCCATAAAAATGGCATCCCCAATTGCAGCGCCATTTTGATGGCTGGTAAAATCATCCCTATGGCTGGATCTACATGGTTTATGTTTCGGTTTACCACATTCGTGAAAACTCTTCCTTCGGATGACCAAGCCTGGACCAATTCACGCATAATTCACACACAATTCTACATCCTTGAAATGATGCAGCACCAAATGACTGTGACTGACCGTCATCATTTTGTCATTAATATTGATGGTGAATGAACAACATTAATTGTATGTTTGATGAGTTTTGTTAAGCAAAATCCTCACAATAGCATGGTCTGTGGTTGCTCCATTCCAGGTCGAGGTGGGTACCACCCGGTCACCTGGTTGGTTTGACACCCATTTTGATCGTTGCTCCGCTGGGGCTTGATGATCCCCATCTTCAAGCATCGGAGTTTCCTGTTTTTTTCCACCAATTCTGCGAAACCACGGGTGTTGGTTTTGTTGCAGCTGGCACGTTTATTTGCAGAATCAAATTCTCAATTTTGTTTACATTTGATATTCGGATTATATTCGGTGTATATGTATATATATATATATATACATGTTTTTACAACGTGTTTGACATCCAGGTTGATTTTGTTCAGCATGTAACGCATTAGAGTCCAGTCGAGTCTATTTCTTACATTTTCTGACGAGCATCCGCCCAGGATTGGCTTTCAGACCGAGCCAACTTATCAAGTCTGGGACGGTGCTCTGGGGGTTGCCATACGGGGGTGCCCCAGTTCGTTGACTAAGTTTGTTGATCTCTCCAATAACTTTGCTATACTAGATTATATCATATTATACTGGTATCATGTTATATCATATTATATCATATTATATCATATTATATCATATTATATCATATTATATCATATTATATCATATTATATCATATTATATCATATTATCATATTAAATCAATCATATTAAATCAATCATATTATATCAATCATATTATCAATCATATTATATCAATAGCTAACTAATGGTTGATGATTTATGGTAGATGATATATCCATACTAGATTCGGTTGACCAAGTTATAACTGGTAGGGCACCACCTTGGTATCTGGGCGTGTCTGAAAATGGTGGGCTTAAATACGTAGAACTTATGGAATATGATGATAAACCTAGGGACTATGATGATAAACCTAGGGAATATGATGATAAACCTAGGGACTATGATGATAAACCTAGGGAATATGATGATAAACCTAGGGAATATGATGATAAACCTAGGGAATATGATGATAAACCTAGGGAATATAATGATAAACCTAGGGAATATGATGATAAACCCCTGGGTTTATGTTTTCTCCTTTTCATTTTCAAACCCATCTAGGTTTCCTTGCCTTTTGGGTCTTGGGGAAACACCAACTAAAATTGATGTAACTTGGGGGATCAGCCAAAACAAGGCCAGGTAAAAGACAGCACCTGATCGATTGATGAATGGACAGACATATAGTTTTCATCAAGGCCTAGTGATGATTCTTAGTCGATTTTTACAAGTAGTTGTTGTCAAGTCGTCTCCAAATTCATTTGCCTTTCTGAAAACCTGGTAGACTTGGTCTGGTGGTTTCCAATATTGCTTGAATTCATTGCCAAATTCAAGTCAAGGAAACTACTGGAAACTAATACATTTATCCAGCCACTATGTGCAATATTTAATTTGATTCTCATTGTCCAATTGCCACTTTTTCATACTCTACGTTAATTTCGGGATGGGTGGCATTGGGCAGCTCACTTTGGTGAAGGCTGCATCTGAAAATTATGGGAAGACCAATTCACATGAGATTCATATGTTTCATCATCCCAACAAATCTCCCAAAGAATATCCCCAACATCAATATCCCATTTAAAAAAAAAAAAAACATATCAACATTTTCTGTCGCCAACTGAATTTGTTTCATATCATCATATCCCAGGTGTGAAACTCCGCTGTTTTGGTTTCGTTTCACCAGGCGTTTCACCGAAAGTGTGGTTTGGAAACACCGCAGGTTGGCCGATCATTGAGTGCGTTTTCGCGGGTTTTCTGGTGCTGGAAATCCTGTTGAGGATGTAGCTTGGCAAATCGATCTTGGCAGATCCTGGAGGTCTTGGGGAAGACAAAAAGCCGTTGCGAATGATGATGATCACTTGAGGTTCGAAGTTGTTGAAGACTGTTCCTAGCTTGTATACTTTCATAATCTTTCATTGTAACTCTATAATATCTCTTTGATTCTTTGTATAGTACGATATTGGTGGGGAGAAGGGTAATTGTGCGAGAATAATTACGCAACTCAACTCAACTGGAGGCTATCCTTTGCTATCCTTGACAAGATGGTTCAGTGGGTTTCTCCAACAACTTTTTGGGACCTGGCTGGACACATTTGGACACTGTTGGATGCTCATCATTTGATGCTAACCACTGGGTCACTCTTGGATAGTTTAGTACAGCTCAATCTGGGAATATCTGCTGACTGTCCAGCCAACTTTTTTTCATCTCCAAGATTGGCCATAAACACCTACGAAGAACCAGTAGTTGCTCTCGTTGTTCAAAAAATTATCATTTTCCGTTCAGAGCCACGGATGGTTCATATTTTCATATCCCATCACTGGGAGCTAAAGATCCCTACCCCTAAAAAACAGAAGGGCTTGTTGTGGGCGCGCAAAAAAACAATATGTTCATAGATTTTTCCCTGAACATATTCCATGATCTAAAGTCATATTGGCTTTTTGCTGTCCATACACAAGGTTTTTCTAGTGGAAATAGAGCTTAGAGTGCTTAAACCCATCCCTCCAAAAAAAAACAGAAAGCAAAAACAAAAAGATAAATAAATGTTTTGGGGACTACTTGGATCTAGCCATGTGCAGACTAGTCTGGAAAACATGTTTTTCTTTTTTTTTTGATTTCTTTGGTCTTGTTCGAGGATTTGATCCTTAAAAATAATCCAGAATAGTCCAAACCAAGTCTCATTCATCTTGCCTGTAAGGCATCATGTGTGTATTAAATGCATCCTTCACAAGTCCTCAAAAAAGGTGTGCTAAACATGCACAAGTATTCCTTGGCAAATACTCCTTGAAGATATGCAATTTTCATTAGGCGTGAAGCCTTTGGGGATGTACAATTATCAATTATCCTTTGGTTAGTGAAGCCTTTCCTTCCAATAAATGGTGTTCCTGTCCAAATAAATAGAGGGCAGCTGGGTTTCTTTGAAAGGAGTGTTTCATATGTTCAAAGAAATATGTGGTTGAAAGGAGTGCTACATATGTTCAAAGAAATGGTGTGATTTCAAACAAAAGGACAACTGAGTCAACTTTCTTTTTGGTGAGTGAAGCCTTCCCTTGAAATGGATAGTGTTCCTTCCTAGACACATGGCAGCTGGGTTTCTTTGAAAGAAGTGTTGCATTTTTTCAACGAAATGGTGTTGCTTTCGGCAGCTGAGCTTCTTTGAGAGGAATGTTACATCTCTAAAGGATACACTGCATTTTCTGATACAATATTGTTTCTGTTGTTTAAACAAGATTGCAGTTTTAGGTTCAGTATTCAAATTTTGAAGGAAACAGCATCTGCTCGAGGGAATGTTACCATGATAAAGAAAGAAGACAGGAATGCTGCACTTTAAAACACAACACACACTGTAGAGGACTACTACCTAGCTCTGCAGTAAATTAAGAGTTAGACCTGCAGTAAAATAGCCAATTCTTGGTGGAAAATAGCCAATTCTTGGTGGAAATCTTCCGACCCCCCTCTTTGGATCTATTTGGCCGGATCTATGTCTGGGGAGATTCCCAGGACTGGTTTCAAGGAAAGTTGGACCTGGAAAATCTATGAAAAAAACCCTATATTTGGAGGTAAGAACCATTTAAAAACCAGAGTCTCAGAGTTTCCTGTAGATTTTCCATAAGTCACCTCAGATTTCTCCAAGGCACCTGCTCGGTTGTCGTACTTTCTGGTGTGGCGATGACTACCTTTGGAATTTGCCACTCGGCTGTGACGAAAGCGACCAGCGACCAAAACAGCGGTGACCGTCACGTAGGAAACATTCTGTCTCCCCCCCCCAAAAAAAGGTTGTACGATTTAAAGATGGTGAATGAGTTCCACTAATTTGATCTAATTTGCACTGATGCTCACACTTATGACTTTTATGCCGTTATATAAGTATGATTATATATACACTATATACACATAATTTAAAGTTAAAGGATTTGTTGAAACCAGCAATCAGTTTACCATGTGCAACAATCCAGTCACATCACGAGTTTTTCACACACTTCCTGGCAGGGACTCACTGCAGCACTGCATGGCAGATCTTTCAAAAGTTCATCTGAGGAAATGGGATGAAGATATTGCTGTGTATATATATATATAATATCATCGAATCATCGTAGTGTAAGTCCCAATTTTTGTTGACTATATCTCCATCAATTGTTGAATGCTACTAGTTCGTGCATGTTGTGTCCCCAAATTCTTGCCGGTTGCAATCAACAAAATCCGTTCAAGTTGTTTGTTTTCATCTGTATCTAACTATCATATGATATTAATGTGACTTGACAGCATTCCACATGGCTTTGTCTGAAAATAGGCTACCTCCAATTCCAATGGATTAGAACCACATTTTCCCACCCCAAAAATGGCGATTTATGGGTATCCCCTATTTTCAGACAGACCCACACTCGAGGTGCAGCGGATGTCCATGGATTTCAAAGTGCTCGTTAATCCATGGAAAGATCTCATTTTGTTGGACAAAGCCATGGAACATCACCATTTTTTAATGGGAAAATCAACAATTTCTATGGCCATTTTCAATAGCGAACTGTTAAATTACCAGAGGGTATGCGTTGGTCAACCGTTGGTTATATATCGAACAAATGAACTCCCACGAAATATCCTAGTTGGATGTTCACTCCCATGGTTGGAAGATATCCCATGTCGACCTGTATGTCCCATCAATCAAATTGCCCATACAATTGTTGTTCGAGTTCTACCCAGAAGATGTATAGTGAAATGTCCCAAAAAAGTTCGACTTTGCCATCTCCATCCCGAGAAATCCACTTTATCCCCTTTGAATTTCTCACAGACGATTCTCATCGATTCTCCATTCAACTGGATAAATACCCATATCATCTGTTTATCCATCTAAAAGCACGGGTGATTCTCCGACGCGACGGTGTTTAGGTTTGATGTTTTACTTGGCATCACCGGCATCACCGACGCTTCTCGACCTGGAGGGTCTGCAGGAATGTTGCTCTAACCAGCAAAGATGATGATTTTTTTGCAAACAAGAACGATGTTTTTTGGTAACATTATCGCCTTTCTTCAGGATGAAAAGTAGAAAAAACATACAAGAAAGCAGAGTTGAGAGTTGAAAGCACCAAGTAGAATCGTTCCATTCTTTTTTGGACAGTGAAAGGAAGAATCGCCACCAAGCCTTGGGGGCACAGTGGCCCAATTTTGAAGCCTTTCTGGCACAGATCCCTATAGCAGAACTTCTGCCATCCTTGGCCTGTTGATATGATTGATCTTTAGGGGTGAGATCCCCGGCTCCCCATTTGCTAGGAATGTCAACCGTCCCCGGCTCCCCATATTGACCTTTGACCACGCCAGAGGCGTTCGTGTTTCTGTCAATGGCTGATATGCTGCTTCCAAGCCGAAAATAGAAGTAAACAGGAGGTTTTGATATGGCCTTGATTGAAAATGGGTACCCAAACAATCCATTGGCTTATCATCATTATCCCTAGTAAAAAAAAAAAAACATTGGAGGGCGGAACCAATTTTCAGACAGACCCGCATGCAGAAAACTCAGATCATCAAACTCTTGGACGTAGCATTGATGCTGTTTGACAGCTCACCACTTCCTCAAATGATGACTAATTATCTGATACGAGTTATATGTGCTATGGTCAAAACTCAGAGCGTTTTTTTTTCCATGTTGGTGGATGGTCATCAATCCATTCATAAGGGACTGACAAAAACCATCCGAAGGAATCCCAATGATGGTGGGATGACCATACCCCAGTTACCATGCCTTGACCATGGCACCTGTTTGGGCTATATATATATATTTATTTGCGGCGGCTTCTCATGATACATCCTTAGTTGACCCCCATGAATATCTGCGTTTGTCTGAATTTGTCTGAGTATACGGTACCCCACGAGCTGCTTTGGGGCCATCAGACATGTCCCTGCTTAAAAAATGCCAGCCTTGGGGGTGCAATCCATTTTCAGACAATCTCATATCAGATTTCATTCGTATCCTAAGACTAACTCGTACAGCAATGCATGTTGTTGGTTGATCCCCATTGTATCTATTGATATTTACAAATATCCCATTAGATACCCTCCGGAAATCACATGGCTTGAAAATCCCTCATCTATAGTTCGATGATGTTCCAAGCGAACTAAACCTCCATGACTAGTTCGGAGATGTTTCAATGCCACAAATGTAATTGCTGGTGGATATAATATCCCTATGAAATCTGAAGTTGATGGTTAAATCAGGATCCAACATCAGTTAACCATCATTTTCTGCTTCTAACATCAGTGAACCATCAGTTAACCATCATGTTTCATCTGATTAGTAAATTCCCATTGGAAATCCCTTTGAATCCCTAGTGTTGATAGTCTAAATCACCCTCCAAAGGATGGGCCTTGCCACTTGCCTGGCACGTCGCCTTTCAAGGTCACCGTGGAACTGGTGAACCAACGTCGAAGCTGGGCCGGTTTTTGTTGGACGACTGGGACGACCACGGGCACGGTGATCCCCATGCGTAAGATTCCGATACGATTTACCCTCTGGTAAACTAACAGTTAGCTATTGAAAATGGACCATTTATAGTGGATTTGTCCCATGAAAAATGGTGATTTTCCATAGTTATGTGGCTGTTTACTGGAGGGTATACATTCAAGAAAAACATGGGAAGTTCGATAGAAAATCAAGAAAACGGTGAAGTTCGCAGTTTCGCCAAAGAAAAATTCAAGTGTACTGCAGGGCAAACTCTTGGAAACAAAGGGAGCTGCAATTTGGACATGCTTATGGTAGTTTGTGATTCCACTATCTACTAGTAGGTGGTTTCCAATCTTTGTTTCAACCCTAATATCAGGATCCTAATTGACCGGTATCTTTCAGATGGTTTCGCCTGACTTTCATGGTGAATCCTGCACTGGCTACTTTTGGCCTGGCATAGGAGGACTGGCAGCTTGAAACCACTCACCAGTCTACTTGATCTACCTCCTAGTAAACTAATAGCTATTGAACATTGCACGTTGTAGTTGATGTACTTATTGAAAGAGTGATTTTCCATAGCTATGTTAGTTCACTAGAGGGTATCTTTATCTGCAAGAATGATACCCCTGTGACCATCAGAAAAAGCAGCCACCAGGAAGTGAAATCCCAACCTCACTACTGCGATTTTGTCGCCTGATACGCTTGGTACGGATTGTGCGCCTCGGCGATTGTTTCTGGTGGTGAGTTTTTGTAGATGCTAAACATTGCTAAACTAAGGGGTGAGGAATGATGGTTCTCAGAAAGAACAGAGTTCCATCTATTCCCATCTATGACCGATCAGTTAATCATTGTGGTTATTGCAGGAAATCTGCGTTGTCCCCCATTGTCAGCAATTCTATAGATCAAAATTGGTTGGACATGGGAGACAGCTGTTTGCTTCTTGATATAGATATATACATATCTGTCGTATAAATAGTCTACTGAAACAAATGTCTATGGTCAATAGTGTGTTCATAAGATTTTTTGCCAACAGCTTACTGGTTCACTCAAAAAGAAACATCGGTTCCATGGACATACTCAGTCGACAACCAACCTAGCGCCATCTAGGAAAGTTTTTCGACTGAAATTCATGAAGGATTTGCGGCTTATGGTGAAGGGCTTGGCAGCTTGGCAGCCGTGCGCCGGTAGGGTTGACCCCTTGTGGAATCTTAAGGTGTCTTGATCGGGGGTGTGTTCACCGGTGAACCATGGTTAGTCCTGATTTCATGAGAGTTTCTGAAGCGCTTCATGAACGTTCAAATATGATCTGATTCGTTCTATCCTTGCATCAATCTTTCATGTTTGCTGGTGCTTGGCATGTCCCATTGGTGTGCTTTTGAACCCTGGATGTTCTGGGTCAAGTTCAAAAGCTGCACAGCTCCCCATGGAAGTTTCACGATGTATCGCCCATTTGATGTATCGCCCACACACAAGTCCACACTGGACTTGCAGAAAAGTTCGTAGATGCACTCACTTTGCGTCGTTTTGCAACATCCAGTATTGGCCATGAAGAATACTGAAGCTTCTAAACTCTTCTAAGATGCTTCCATGTTTGTTGTCCAGGTGAAAACTGATCGTGGCAAATCACCATGTCACTTGCACAGAAAACAAATTCCACCTTGCATCTCAAAACGTACTGGTAGAATATATGGAATGCTAGTCCGAAAATGGGGTATACCAGTATACAGTATACCCCCAAATGGCATCAAATGGCTATGTTAACACGGAAGATGATGATACACCAGTGGATTTTTGGGGATGTAACACCCCAAATGTTCAGACAAACCCAAATTTGGTACTCAGAAGCCGTTTTTTTCAGGCTAATCCGGGTGATTCTGTACAGCCAGGTGATGCGTCGGAAATATGACCTCTTCTGATGAGTTTGAGTGTCAATATGTCTATATGAATCATTGTCAAACAGCAGCTAGAAGCAACTTTACTATAGAAAGTGTCTCGGTTCTTTCACAACTGTGAACGATGTCTCAGTCAGTGCTTTTCTTCATGTCCTATCCCCAGGGAAGACACTTGCCACTGAAAAAATAAGTACAAATATGTCCATTCCATGGCTGCAGAAAACAGAAGCATGTGTTTTGAAATACCCGCGCATATTGGTTACTGAACATGTTTAATTGGTGACTATCCCATGACTATCTGATGATCAGTGTTTAAAACAAGTAAATTATTTGAACACTAACTGCCGCACAGGTGCAGGTAGTGGACAGGTTGAGCATGTACACCAGTTGAGTATAGTTGAATAAAGGTCCATCACGACAACCTCGGGGATGGATCAAAACCTATCATATCACATTTGGGGATGAACCTACGAAAGACTACCAGCTATTTCAGGGTCGTAGTGCTTTTTGTAACCCAGTATACCCCTATTGCTTGAGATTTTCTTGACCCATACTCGAGGTTGCTGGTATCCGAACCCTTACTCTGGCATTTACTTTGTTACTCTCGGTGATCTATGTGTGCCTCGGCAGGGGCTTCCACCGGCCGTGCTAGACCTTGCCTTTTGTTAAACAGCAAACTGTCGGAAGATGGGGAAATTCAGGCCCAAAAATCCACAATTTCATTGGGGTGATGGTAAACTGGTGAAATTTCGGTGGGATACCCCCGAAAATACCCCAAACTTTTCGGAGAATTCATTTGGTCCAAAGTGAAGGCCCAATGATCCCGACCGGGTGATTGTTGTCTGAAACTTTGATGCTTCCCAGATAGAGATCATGGCACAACGTTGGGAATGACTACTGAATTGATGTAAATTGACTGAATCCTACTGACCCAGTTGTAGAAGCCTTTGTATGTGTTGTGCTCTTTCCTACAAGACCAGCTGGGAAGATGATCCCTACCTCGTTCAACAAGTCTTTGCTGTCCGACAGATAGACCCCTGAAGATTCAAAACACATTTCATGCTGAGGCTCGGAATAGTTGAACCAGATAGATCCTGATTCGAACCAGGAATTTCTGGTGCCCATTTTTTTGACTGGAGTCAGGAATGGGCGTTTCCCTAAATGAGGGCTTTGTCAAGATATGTCAAGATGTTCCCTACGAAAATCCCCTACAGTCGACCTGCGGAGGATCTCGGGCTTTGCCACCTACACAATTGGGAGAAGTCTTGGCCCCCAGATGGTCTCGGAAATTTCACCAGGTGGAAGTCCTTCAAGGGGCAGGCATTTGTGGCTCTGTTTTTTTCAAAGCTGAAATATCTACCCTTGGGTAGTCAAACGTGGCTAGCTGGGAGATCCGAAAACATCGAAAAAGCAAGTGGATGTTTCTACGAAAACATGGATATGTCCCAGTTTTCGTACCAGTTGATGTTATACCATTGTAAACTATGTGGGATTACTGTATACCAGTTGATATATCCCATTATAAACCCATGATAATCGCAGTGTATAGCTGGGAAAATCATCGAACACAATAGGGGATTTTCCATTGCCCAGCCATGTTTGATTCGTGGAGACGTCGATCGCCCTGAACTAGCCGATCACTAAGTCCTATACGTGCTCATTGTATCCTGTATCCCGATCGAATAAAGGTTATATATTATTCAATTTTATATGTGTTATCAATAAAGGTTATACTATCTAATATGTTATTTAAAGCATTTGTTATTCAATTTTATTCATGTTATCAAGGTCTCACCCCAAAAAACAAAACCGTCCACATGTGTAAATCAAGCGTTAAACCTGAAAGAATCCAAACCCATCCATGCCTAGTGTTGCATCCTGTGGCTTGTAATCCCAGTTATAAGTACTGTAAAGGGCAAGTGGGGACAAGAGTTATAATTGGGGTGAACCAACTACCCATGAACCCACGAACTTTAAATCCAATGATCTCAAATTAAAAATTCCAAAAACAGAACAGTACTTTCCCACCAGAAACATCAGAAACTCACTGGGATAAACCACCATAGCCTTTCAGCATCAGGTCGTGAGGCTGAGGATCTACAGCTGGCGGAATACTTTCGCAATTTGCCCTTGCCGCTGAGCCGAACATCAGCAACACTTGGGAGGGGCTCCCGATCCTGGCCGTTGAACACCAGAAGAAGCCGGAAAAGATAGGTATACCAAGTTAAGAATACAATGGTCGTACTAATTTATTGAGATATATTGAGTATGTCTGGTTTGGAGGTGATTATCCCATTGGAGATAAAGGAAAATTAGGAGGTGGAGTTATGTTACTGGCAAAAAACAGCTGGGTAAATGATTACTGTATGGCGACCCCACTACGGCAGCCTTCAGCGTGAATGGTGGTTATTAAGAGAAAACGCCTCAAACTTATATAATTTGGGAATTGCATGAAATTGCCATGTTTTGTGAGAGAGACATTGGGCAAGTGGAATATGGACAGAACAAATTGAAGCATGAAGGATCCAGAACACATGTTTGAAGCTTGTTTGTGGCAAGAAATGGTAGAGGTGGAACATGGACCGCCAAAATGTGAAGAACAGAAAAGGTCACACATAATATCTCATAATATTATATCATGATATATCATAATAATATATCATTATATATCACAATATATCACAATATATAACAACATATTACACAATATCATAATGTATCTAGTATATTCTTAATATATACGATATTTATGTTGATGTTTCGGAGGTCTCAGCTCCATAGAAAATGGTTGGAAAGAGTGGAAAGAAGAAGGTGGCTAGCGGCAGGTTCTGCTGATATGATTTAGGAGGATCATCAAGTAGTCTAGTTGGTGTTGACACTGGTTTGCATCTTGGCAAAATCCATGCACTGGCAAGGATGTGCATGGGCAGTAAAGGTTTCTCGAAATCAACCAAACCGGAAAATTTGGAGGCATGTAATACCTATGACACCCACCATGTAGGCCGCAGGCCCAAACATACTTGGAGGAGAACTCTTCCGATTCAAACGGTTTGAAACAATAAGTTTTGGTGCTTGTTTCAACTTTAGGGATGAATCACAGCCGTACCCCGGATTTTTGGGGTCCCATCCCCTGAGTTTGGGGTCCCCTGAAGCCATGGCTAACTGTGGATGATGTTGTGAATGAAACCTCCATTGAGTTCGGGGATTTTCCATGGCTATGTTAGTCATAACCAGAGATATATGTATAGTCTTATATAGTTATGGTTGGTGGGGTCGACATCCGGATTACAATAGATGGGAGATCTGAAAAGATCTGGCGCCATAAACTTCGAGATTCCCAACGTTCGCCCTAGGTCGATGTTCACAGCCTTTCGTTGCTTCACCGGTGAATGCACCAACGATCTAGGCAGCCGTTCCGGGGAGGGATCGGCTCGGGAAGCTGGGAGGCAAGCTCTGAGAAGATGGGGATCAAATAAGAATGATGCCATGACAGGGATGTCTGGGGGTAATACATAGGTAGCCTCTGGTTATGACTTAGCCATGGAAAATCCCCGAACTCATGGAGGTTTCTAGCTGGGAAAATCATCCAAAATTAGCCATGGCTACCAGATGGTATTGTAAGATTTTGCAAGCACATCCTGAGTTCATGTTGATTACATTCGACTACATCATACAACGAAATAGTCAATGGTGATTGCGCCAGGATAGTGAGGAATATCATCCGCTACAAGAAAGCTAAGGAACCCCATCGGGGCTCTCCTCCTTCCCGAGAGAAATGGTGTGATCCTTGAACCTCAGTTCCGACCCTTCAAAGATTTGCTTTGATTGGAGGGCTTTCTTCACTGAACATATATGGGTGTGTCTGAGAATGCTGTACCCCCCAATCCATGGGTTAATGGGAACATTATCCCATCACTTGGCTATGATTGTGGGTATACACCATTTCCAGACAAACCCATATGGGGTTTCACAAGAACCATGGGCTATTTCTGGTTGGAACGTGTTGGAACCGGGCTTCCCATCACTTCCATCTCGAGGATACCCTATGACCTCAATGCTGGCGCGTGAGTTTGGTTTACCGTGACCTGGCGAGTTCTGGGGGGATCCCCGAAATCTGGCAGAAATGGGGATTTGGGAAGATGAACTATGGGGATTTATTGGATTTTGGGGGGAGCCATATTATCAAAGTATACCAGAACCAACAGCTGGGTAATGTCGTCAAGTCTAAAGAATCTTCAGCTTGTTGAAAAACAGTAGTGAAAAGACGTGAAAAATCGCCACCAGCTACAGCGTGACTCACCCTCTACCCATGAGTAAATAGATCTGGTCATAGGAAACCAACTTCAATAGGAACTGCATCTAGAAATGGTGCTCTTGTCTAATATTCTAGATGCACAGAGAGAATGTAGGCCAGCTATAACCCAAGTGTTATATAAACCAACGATAACCACACCCAATTCAAGTCGCATAGATTCAGAGGAAAAGGTAATTTTGGATCGGCGTCTCTCCACCAGACTCTACTAGACTCAACCAGCTTTGTGTGTTCTCACACTTCCGCTCAGTTCATCACTCAAGTCATGAGGACATGATGATGTGCATCAATGTGCATCATTCCTTACAGGTATGGATCAAGATTTCAAGTTTACCACAGATTGACTACTCATTTTCAGGCGTAACCCATCCCTCCTCGAGGATGACATCCAACATTTTGGTTGGTTCGATACCTACATATTTGTTTCCCCTGCGTTTCTGTTGGCTTTGAACCAACAAAACCATTGCTTTGGGCCTACCGTGGTTTCCTTAGCCATTTGGAGATGTCTGGGTCTGATGCGTTATGCTCATCTGTGGGATATATGGTCTGGTTTACCACCAAAAATGAGCCCAGAAAAACTTTGGTCCCTTCTGGCAGCTACAAAACCAATGCAGGTTCACGCCCCCATGTCATCCCAAACCCAGTCATTGAGGTTTGTGGCTTGCTACATCATGAGCTACATGTTGGTCTCTATGGGCTCCTTGGCCGATTGCGTTACCTCTTTTTCGCATTGAAATGTCCACCAGGTAACTGAGTCTTGGTAGACATGGAATGGAAAGCTGTGACATGGCTTCAGTTTCAACGCCATGCAAAGCTTCCTGCATGGTACGTGGATGTGGTTGGAAATGGCAACATTTTGGATAGGTGTTCGTGGACACAGCTCCAGGTTCTTGTTCGTCTCATGTGAAACCACTGGCGCCTGTGGAATGTTTCGGGTCCGAAGCATGAAAGAGTTCAAGGTCCTCAAAAGTGACCAAAAACTATGAGAAAAACTGGTACAGTACAGTCAGCTAAGCAGCTAATAATTGTTGTGCTACCCAGGAATTAGCTTAAAGGCTGCTTCCGAGTTACGTCATGGTGGTGGGTTTCAGGTCTGGATGTGTTCCGTCCCAAAAACTCTGATTCCGGCCAAAGGCATCTTCAACGTCATTCTGGCAGCGACTCGGCTGGCAGATTCCCCTTTTTTCCAATGAATTAAAATTACAAGGTGTTCCCTATTGAAATGGCATAAAATGACCAGAAATGGATCCATTTGGGGTGTATTCTCATTATTCTCCATGTTTATGCACACAGTGTTTTTTTTTGAATTACCATAATGGCTATGAAACCAACTTGTTCATATGAAAATCATTGGGACATTTTGTGGGAGAGAATGGGATCGGGGACCCCGAGGACCAACATGTGTCATGAATGGGGAAACCAAGGGCGAGACAGTGTACCCCCAATTTTGAAACGAACCTTATTTATATACAATGCTGCGTATATTCATACACATATACATGTATATATATATATACATATATATATATATATGCATATTCATACACATATACATGTATATATGTATATACATAATATACACATATATGTATATATATAAGAGACCTTTCTGTACTATTTGACGGCCTTACTAATCTTCATTCTAAAGAAAATAAAGTAAATAAATATTTATTTTCTTTATTTGCATTTTGAGGCTCCCGGAAAATAAAGAAAATAAAGATCTATTTTCTTTATGTACTTTTTGAGGCTCCTAATTAATCTTCGTAGCTTTTGGCCTTAAAGTCAATTTCCTCTATTCCTTTGTAGGTCTCTCTTATTATAGATAATATTGGATATTCTGCGTGAACCTTGGCATCTTCGTTGACGTACGAACCCACCAGAGTGCCCAAGCTTTCAGGGATTAGACTGTGACCATGAAGCCAGCAACACATTGGTTACAGGGAAGCAAGAATCAACGAACCGCCGGAATGGGCTCAGAACCTGCGCGGACGCTTTTCCCCCCTGCGAGCGGCACCGCTGATCCCTTGGCCCTTCGCGCCATGCGACTTGGTGACCTGTGCTACTATCACAGTTCGCAGAATCGCCAGCAGCAATGTTGCATCTGGAGCGCGCGCCTGGATGGAATGTGTCAAATCGGCAGCAGTTTTTTTGCCTGCAAGAATATTTTCTCAGCTGTGAGAATCATTTCGCTCACGAATCATTTGGTCTAGTTGCAGGGTGTCTACGTGCTGACCACTACTAGCTCTCGCCATTGCCGACTTCTTTTTGGACCCCACAAACTTCTCAATTACAGGAAACCACAGATGCAAGACCATCGATTCTTTTGTACCACATAAGTGTATATTTTGGGGCACACCATTGAATTCCAATAGTTTTATCATTATTGCGTGTTGTGTAGAGAATATAGTTGGTTGATAGCGTCTTGGGTTTTCTATTTCTTGTTTAAATTGTGTTATATTCTGGTGTTGCATCAACATTGGGAAGGGGATCTGGATCTAAAACCTGTGACCTACAAAGAAACAGTTTGACCTTTCAGCGCACTGTGGTCAAGAATGCTTTGAGCCGCATCAGAAACGCCCACAAAATGACAATACCCAATGAAACACATGGGCAAGCTACCTTCAGTCTTAGGGAATGTGAAGATGTATGCCAAAGACATACTTTATTTAACCAATGGTGTTTCTGGCCGTTGCCGACATGCCACCATGTGTTGTGTATCTTTGTGTTTCCTGATGTGCGTGACTGTTGCTGCAGGCCGGTATGACCGTCCGTCGACGGAGCAGTGGATCCCAACATCCTGTCTGGTACGCTTGGATTCCTCGCCAGTTGGACCGGTGGGAGCAGTCGAACCGCTCACGAAAGCCAATGTCCGTGCCCACACGGTCGCTTCTGCTGGTGCCCCGACCGTGGCACCTCGTCACGGCATCTTTGTGAGATATCCCATCACCGAACCCTTTAAAAGGAGTTGTTAACAATGAGCCCGGTAAACTGGCTGGTTGAAAGATGATGTGTATATAAATATTTATCATACAGCTCTAGATGCTCTCATTGATCCGTGACGACATTTTCTGGGTACCCGACACCCTTTCGCTCTAGACAATGGATTAATTTGCAATTCCAACTACATGATGCGTTACATCATGTGACCATTTTCCAAGGATCTTTCAGTCAGGACCCCTGTCGTCCATGGTCCCACCCAAATGGAAGTAGCGTTCAAAAAATCATGGTACATCCAAGTGATGAAGAAGGTGCAACTGATAATAAGCTGGCTTGATACGCAACTGAAGTGGATCATGCAGGACGCTTTTCCAAAAGCATCATTGCTTCCAACCCCTAAGTTCAACGGATGCTTTCTCGTGACCTCCGGTCTGTACTTGCCCCCGCCAAAACTTTATTCTGTAAATCTAAAAGATGGCTTTGTTATTATAGCTAAGTGATCAGCCATAAACTATAAATAGAAATAAAAACAAAAATATCAAAACTGTTGGGATAAACTCACCAATCTGACAAACTCACACTCACCATTGATGTTGTGCCACGGTTGTGACCTTTTTTCGCCGTGCCCAGGTAAGCGCGGCCACGGTCATCGATGGTGATCAACGGAGCAGAAGCCCGAGAAGCCGAGCACCGTTTCGTGAGCGCCGCTGCCGGGTGAAGGTGACTGTCAACGACACGGTCGAAGAGGCGCTCAAGCGCGCCGAATTTTATGGTGTCCTGGCTTTGAAATTGTTTGCCCTGGCTTGGCTTTTTTGGTAATAAAGCAGCCAACGATAGCAAAACGTACGAACATATACAAGGTGTGTACATGGTGAAATCTTGAAATGACGACACCTAACATATAGTTTCTATGATTCTTCGCCTAATCGGTGATCATTGACATGTTCTTCTTCCTAACCTGACAGCTAATAGCAATATTTTACAGAAATAAACTTATAGCTGGATTAGAACTTACACGCGGTTGCAATTTGAATTTGACACCCCTGTGACAAGGAATTGGGTTCTTTAAATTTGTTTTTGATCTGGACCCAAACTCAAGTAAGAGAAAACTAGAGACTTCAACCTAAATGCGCCTGCATGAAGTCTTGAAGGGACATCCATGTGCTTTTTTGGGCGGATCGAGACATGTGTCGGTCAACAAATTATAGGCTTAAACAGAAGAAATGTGGTTTCACTTGGTTTAACAATCTTGAGATTGGATGTATACTTATTGCTGTAGTAAATGCCCATCATTACTGGTCCCGCAAAGTAGAAGATACCATACTGAACGAGGGAGGGTTCGTTTAGGGAAAACTTTAAATTCGAAGATGTGATTACAGCCACAGATGTAGATTTCTATCTGGTGCTGATTCTGTATGCGTGTCTTTTTGTTGGATGGCATCCCCTCTAGCCACTGGGTAAACAGCAATCAAATTTGTCGAATTGTTATGCTATCATAAAGTGCCAGTTTTTATCTTCCAAGCCGCTGAAGAACTCGCTGTAAAATTATTTGTTTATTTTTATTCGCTATTTTTGTTGAACTACGATGAATATTTTGCAAGTAGCCAACGCAAGCTTGAAGGAAGTTTCCAACGCACGCTGCTGCAGGCACAGTGAAGAGCCATTTTCAGGAGGAGGGCTTCCTTTTTGTTCGCTTTCTTCATACCAATTCCGCGCAGAAGGCGGTTTCCACATGGAAGGGGGCCCAATGGGCCTGATCAGCCACAGCACACGTGCTACACCTTGAGGTGGCCACTTTAAATCCCCAACCCCCATGAAATTATTTCATCTATGGAAGTCTTTCAATAGGATAAAACTTTTCCATTCCCGTCACATTATTACATCGCTTGAAGATTTGAAATTGAGGGGAAGCTAAGGACCCGCTACTTTTTCATATACAGGGATAGAATCACCCACCACCGTCAAACCATCACATTGATTAACGGTTTTCAAGCGAAGGGAACCGAATCATAAGGACCTGCTTCTCACTTTATATAACGGCATAGGTTCAATCATTTACCACCACCAAACTATTACCTTGATTGGGCAGATTCAGTGCAAAGGGTGGCACAAGTGCTGATGATACTTTTTCCGCAGTGGCATTAGCCATTTCCAGCTTTACGCCATTTGTGGCTAGAGCTATGGGAGCAACCGTGTAAGATCTCCATTTGCAACCGACTGAAAGATTAGAAGAGCGTGGCAAAGGATGTGCGCTGCGTCTGATCTTGTTTCATTACTACAGGTTGGTGCCCTCCAGTTGCAGTTCGCTTTTTACACCCCCAAAAGGTATAGATATGTACAATAAACGTGAGTCATTGGAGTTGAAAGCGAACTTAAATATCTGTGGGGCAGCACCTTGTATGGTGTTCGAATAACTGGAAGGAACTTGTCCCATGCCAATCTCCAAGTTCATTGGCTAAACGCACATGTTCACAAGCTAGCACATTCTTATTGCAAATGTATGTACAGCATGCGCACAGTTTTTGGCAGGTGTAAATAAGGGATGACCCACAACAAATACATAATGGTTTAATGCTTCGTTTCTGATTCTTACTCAAAGACTCTACTTAACGAATACGTGTAGGAACAAAGTGGGTGAGCCACAGCTGGCGTCCTTCAAACTTCCATCCCTCCCTTCCTTGAAAAGAAGCTATAAGCCTGTTCCATTTATGGGCGGGCTGGTGTTCTTCATGTGGGTCCATGCGCGTTACTTGACGAATACGTGTTGGAACAAGGTGGGTGAGCCGCGGCCGGCTTCCTGCAAACTAGCCCTCCTTCCCGGACTCCCTTTTGTGCAACTCTTGGGTGAAAAGATCGGAAGCCCAGTGCCATGGTAAGGGAGCTAAGGCTGTCCCATTTGTCCCATTTAGGGGCAGCTGGTGCCCCTTCATGTGGGCGGGTTATGATTCGTTTCTAGTCCTTGCGCAGAGACGTTACTCAACGAATACCTGTTGGAACAAGGTGGGTGAGCCACAGCTGGCATCCTTCAAACGTTCCATCTCTTCTTTCCCTGAAAAGGAGCTTTAAGCCTGTTCCATTTATGGGCGGGCTGGTGTTCCTTCATCTGCGTCCATGCAAGGTACTGAACGAATACGTGTTGGAACAAGGTGGGTGAGCCGCAGCCGGCTTCCTGCAAACTTTCCCTCCCTCCCGGACTCCCTCCCCTGCAACTCTTGGGTGAAAGGATCTGAAGCCCAGTGCCATGCAAAGGAGCTAAGGCTGTCCCATTTAGGGGCAGCCGGTGCCCCTTCATGTGAGTCGTGGAGTTATCGAGTTCCTGAGGAGCTGAGCTACTCCCAAATATGCTTCGGATTGAGCTTTCAACTTCGTGGTGAAAGTCTATATTAGGAAAGAAAGGCTTGTCATCCCGTCTTCATCAAACTAATTCACAGAAAAGTAGAAGTGCCATTGTCGAATTCAATGCGACTTACTTACCCAGACCCCCGGACAGATCTATTTTTTAGATCGCCTGTTTTTTGCGAAAAATAGATCGGCCAGATCTATTTTTTAGATCGTCTCAGTTTTGCCACCAGTGCCAATTGAGCCCACAAACGAATCACTCGCACCAGTTGGAGCCAGGAAGAACAGACATCACACACAGCAGGCAATCATTCCTGCCAGTTGGAGCCAACTTGGGCCATCTGTATGCCATGCACGAGCAGAGGTGCAAACCACGGACCACTTACAATTCATCCAAGCCAGCTTGAGCCAACCAGAGTGGAAATCACACACAGCAGGCAATCATTCCTGCCAGTTGGAGCCAACTTGGGCCATCTGTATGCCATGCACCAGCAGAGGTGCAAACCACGGACCATTTACAATTCATCCAAGCCAGCTTGAGCCAACCAGAATGGAAATCACACACAGCAGGCAATCATTCCTGCCAGTTGGAGCCGACTTGGGCCATCTGTATGCCATGCACCAGCAGAGGTGCAAACCACAGACCACTTGCAGATCACTCGAAGTCGACTTGAGCAAAAAATGTATATATATATATATCTATATATATATATATATTATAGGTATTTGGGGATGCCAAATACGTTGGTATATGAATGGGGGTCTAAATTAATACATAATATGTGCGTGTGTTCATAAAAACGACAATAATCAAAGACATCATCCGAATCCTTGTGGGTTGCTTTCAAACATGTGCAGGGTGCACATGCCAGTGTATTTGCATTTAATAGGTGACGAGATCAAAAAGATACCCTCCGAATCTTTGCGCAGTGCCCTCACAGGTCATGCACTCACATCCCAATGCTTTTTTTTGACCACGCAAAATTTGTAACCATCAGTCATCCAGCACACTAAGTGCCATTTGCAAACGGCCCAGCGTGTACATCATGGAAGTCGAAATTTTGCCATCATCCTGGCAGGGTCTATGTTTGGAAGTACTGCGTTATTTTGGTGCCCCTTGAAAACAACCCAAAAGGTTAACACGTTGAAAAAAACAAGCTGGTGATATTTTTGAGGGTCCTTTTGAACTCTGCTGGCAGCCAACATATCTTTCCAGAGTTTGGAGTAGTGCACATGGGTTGAAGTACTGTTGGCGAACGCGTTCATCTGCGCAGCGCGCGCGGTATCCCACATCTTGACCACCGCCAAGCAAAATTTCTCTGTATAATTCCCAGAGTCTTTGAGTTTTGGACCACCTGTCACAAATTTCCTGCGGTTTGATTTTGACCGGTGGATTTTGTAGAAACATTTTTCAAAAGAGGCTCTCTTCGCTTTGTACATGGCACGCCACTGCAAAGCTGTTCGACAAAAACGGTCTTTGTGTTTCCACAAAAGTTGAAGCACTGGTGATTGCCTCAAAACGCTGGTCATCAGTCCTAGGCTGTTGAAATCTAACAGTAAACAAAATTTAACTTTGACTTGCAATGTCTTCGTTTCGGCCAAATTCAGAAAATCAATTTCCAGGAAAAAAACTTCACTTCAATCATACCAGGTTCGTTTCCAGTGTTCTTCCATCCTTTTCGACCAAGTTCGATGCAGCTGTTGCATGATCTCCATGTTGAGGTTGCCTACAAATATAGAGGGCTTTGGCAAAGCATGGCCAAAACAACGCATCCAACTGTGCACTCGCTGTAGTGAAATGAGCTTCCAGAGTCGTTCCAGTTCCGGGAACAACCAGAGAAGACTAGATGCTGGTTGCTCCAGCCTCGGATGGATCAAGTTGCTGTCACTGGATCACATGGCAATAAAATATCCCCAACATCACTCAAAAACCTTGAAATGTGGGCAGAAAAAAAAACTGATTTCCATTTCATGTCAGGGGCAAGAAAAAACACTTCTCGAAAGTGAGCAATGCAGAGTAAAACCAACAGGTTTAAGGGCAGCTGGTTTGATGCCCTTACTTTCCATTTCTCCTGGTCACCGAATGGAAACTGCCAAGAACGCTGGTGATAGCTGGCGCTAATGAAAATGAAGAGCCCGCAAGGTGGGCCACACATGGCAAAACCGAAGCGCACCTTGGATGTGATCGGTTCACAGCAGGGAAAAATTGAGAGTGAGAGGAACTATAGGCACCTAAAACACACAGCGGCACAATAGAAAACACAAAAATCATAAATGAACATCCTAGACACCACTGCCAGTAGAATGGTCAAAATGTGGAAGAAACCAGTTTCAGATAGCATATTGTGTTTTTCCGGTTCATACAGCACGTCAATGCCTTGGCATGACCTGCCCTTGGCAGCACAGACTTTGGCGAAATTTCCATGCCCACCAAACAGGTCTACACTCTCAAGTACACGTTGCTTGGTAGCGTCGAACTCTTCCACATATTGTTGAATTTTCTCTAAGCATGAGGTTGCATCAAAAAAACCATCCTTTTCATTCACCTTTCTGAAATGTTGCCCATCGAGCGCCATGGGGACAATCGAGCTGCAGATTATGGAGGCCTGGGCCTAATCCTGATGGGATCGAAAAAACGTTGAAGGTTGTGACATAGAAATGACGGAACAAATCAAACTGCGAAATCTGAAAATTTTCAACATCCAATCTTGGATTCTCAACTGGTTGCGACCGGCCACATTTTTTCCACATATCATCATTTCGAGAAGATTCCAGTTTTGATCACCTTGTCATGACCCTTTTTGTGCAGTGCATGGCATTTCCAATGGACTGCATTTGACCATGTTCGTCTATGACAAGACCTGGCAATCTTTGCAATCATGCCATTGAACGACTCATCCCGGTATGTTGAGTACATCCGGGGATTGCCTTTGAATTTGGCCCTCTGAATCAAATGGATCATGGAATGACATTTGGGAGTGTGAGGTCCCCCAGCTTTCTGGTAAAACGTCAAGAAACGGGTGTAAGCATTAAAAGCCTTTTGCAACTCAGTTCTTTTGAGTCGCCTCGATTCGCTTTGAAAAATTGAATCTAATTCCAAAGCAGCCGCTACTGCTTGTTTGATAAACCTGGCTTTCCGTTTCATTTCTGGGGCAAGAGTCTCAAACTGCTGCAGGTGCTTGGAGAAGAGCCAATCGATGAACTTCAGAAGGCCGTGCGATTCGGCCGCTTTTGCACTGAGAGATGGGCGGTCTTCACTGCCAATCATCCCAAGGGTCAAATTCCATACCTCAAAGTCTCATGTTTTTCATTCAAAAAAATGGCATATAGGACACTGTTTGATTTGGGAATGGGTAGAACTAAAAATATTTGAAGCTCATCCAAAGTTTCCTCAGATCCTTTTCCAACCCATTGTGGGTCCAGCCGCTTCAACTTGTAGAATGCAAAAAGCTCAGCCTTGATGGCCAACAAACTGATTCGTTTTCGGTCGGCTGCATCATAGTCTGGAGAGAGGGGGGCCCACAAATCAGATTCCAAGCAAAAATGAATAGCTAGGCTCACCAATGGTTGGAGAGGACCCAAGTGCCACCCATGCATGATGTCTAGCGACCACATCTCGAGCCCCACACCAGTGACATTCATGAGGGGGCAGTCATGGAGTAATCTTCCATCCAAGGGACCCACCCACCAAGAAGTAGAGAATGGCGGTGTCATCAATTCAAAACTCCCAACATCACGTAACGTACTGGTTGGCATCAACCGAGCATTTTTCGGGAGCCCAAGTTCAGGGATATTTTCAGTGACGACACGTCCCCAACGGTTCTTCTTGTAGAACAAGCTCCGGTACACACGCTTCTGAGTGGAGGCATCTGGAATCTCGACGACCTGGGTGTAGCACGGGGCTCCAGTTGATGTCAGGAGTGGTTTGGGGTTCATGTTGGTACCAAATGCGCATTTTGAAAGCCAAAATGACATCCATTCAGTTTGCAGTTCAAACATTCTAAGATGTTCCGCTCCTAAATTGACAGGGGGATGCATCATAATTTCAGAACAGATTTGATAGGAGGGCAGTGTGCAACCCTTATCAATAGTTTAAAGATGAATGCAAAGACCCACAAAGTTTCTTCAGGGTGGCCCTTAAGAAGTTGAAACCCCAACATTTCCCCATCAATAAGAAAAATACCAATAGTGATACCAGTGGCTTTCACACCGGCATCGACATCCGCTCTGTAGTCTTCAGAGGTATATGTGGCATACGGCAGAGAATCCAAAGTGGTTTCATTCAAGTTCGCTTCAGACATTTGTTCTTGGTTGATGCGGCACAATGGGCATGGATGGAACTTGTGGCTCCAATAGCGTAACCCAAATACTTGGAGGAAAGCTGGCCAATCCCCTTGAATATCCAGCACTGCATAGCGAACTTTGTCACCACGTTCGAGTGTTTTCAAGTCCTCGGCCCATTCCAAAAGCAGCGGATACAAGGTGCACCAGCCACGGCATCCACACTCGCACATCTCATCACTACCTTGGCAGAGGCGAAGAGACATGGGGATGGCAGGTGAAAGAATACCACAAGAGAAATCTGTTTGATTTTTTGGGTATGAAAATCTTTCTGAAATCAAATCCATCAAGTTACGAATGAGGAAAGACAGGAACTTCTGGGACGATAGTATATCAGTGACGTAGAAGCCCATGAATGAGTCATGCTTTGTGTAGGCAACACCATCCCAATACAGTGCGATGGGTCTTACAGAAGTCGGAAAGTCTTCTTCAAAAGATCGGGCAACCACAGGATGCTCCAGATAGTTGTCAAGATTCTGCAACATCTTGTCAAAGAGGTGTTGGCTATCCCGGGTATCCATTTGGATCATTTCCTCTGTGATGTACTTGCTAAATGCAGTGGACGGGCGATACATTGGGATTCGCACTGTGGTTCTACGGGCTTCCCTTTTGTCATACATTGGACACTGAACCATGTGAAGATCTAAATCAGGCCAAATCTTTCCAGCATGGAGTTTGACATGCTCGTTGCCATGCTTGGAGGCTAACCCGGGACGAAGGCTGAGATCTTCCACACCAAGGCACCCAGCTTCTGATGCAAAGAAGGAGATTGATGCAACGTCAGCACCAGACATACCCTCCATACAGTATTTGTCCAATAGGAATTCCCGTAGACATTTTCCAAAATGGAGTTTTCGTTTCTTCACTTCATCATCTTCAGCACATAAATCATGTGCGGGATCCCGGCCATGTATTCTGGCCTTTTGATACATTTGAACCACCTATTGGAATTTCAAAACTGCAGGAAAAAGTGTTGTTGCAATCTGCCGGTAACACGCGTCCACAATAGCAACTATGATCATTCCACTGGACTGCTCATATCAAACTTTTTTTGTTGTGATGTGCGAGATCTAAAATTCCAGAGTACCCCCTCTTGAGCGCGAGGTGCTTTGCACCGTAAGGATCAACTGACATAGCCATTGAGTTGCCTTCACCTGTACCCCAAAGTAGCAAATGAAGATTTTCAAATACAGGGAGACTTTCATATGACCATTTTTTGAACATCACAGGTGATTCAGGCACCCTCGGACATCCAGCCAGAAACATTTTCAAACCTAAGATTTACGGGCCTTCTTTTTGGGCCCTGGAACTGCTTCACCTGCCATTGCCTGGGCCATGGAATGAACTTTCAACGCCAAAGATTCCATCCTTGGTAAGATTGCAAGTTGTAAGTGCGAAAAACAGTTGGCAAAACAAAATAGGACTTTTGAAATAAAATTCCCAAACTCAAAAACGACCTTTGAAACTGAAAGTACGACATGTCAGGCCATGTAAGTATGAAGCCGTAAGCTGTGAAAATATGCAATCAACAAATACTTGTGGGAGGCAAGCTTCTGGGACGCGAGGCTTGAGGTTCGATCCACAAACAAAGCCAGCAAGGTCGTGTAGTTGTCCTTGTAGCTCTTCTTGAAAGTCGCCATGGTCTTTTTGTCAAGGCTGCTTAGCTTGAGGTTGTCCACAAACTCGGTCAAGTCCTGGGAATCTTCTGACACCAAAGCATCAGCGAATTTTCCGATGCACTCCCTGTATTCCTCTAGGAACGGCTTGGCCCATCTCCACTCCGAAGGAATCTCATCACCATGGGAACAGATCTTGTTCATGATCTGCTGCGATCTGGCCAGCTGGCCAAGGATGACTTTGGAGGCACTTTCAGAGGCCTGGAGAGCTGTTGGTTCCTTCTTCGTCGGCTTGGACTTTGCCTTCGCTTTTGCCTTTGGAGAAGGCTCAGCAGCACTGCCAGCACTCTCAGCACCCCTTTTGCCCTTTCTCGTCTTGGTCGTCCCGGTCTGGTCCTCATCCTTGTCACCACTGGTATCTGTTGTTTTGTCACTGATGCCTGGGACCGTGACTTGAATTTCACACCAACCTCGAACCCCACGAGGGCTAGTAGTCACCATCTCCATGGTCACATTCTCCACAGGCATTTTGTAGTAGGCTGCATACTTTCGCATGGCTTGGCACTTGAAACTCTCCGTCTCAAAGGTTGCACCTTGATCAACCATCACAGCCATTTCCTTCCAAACTTCCTCCTCACACTTTGTGACGAGTTTCTCCACAAGCAAGTAGTTGTATGCTTCTGTCCAGGAGTTCCACTTGACAAAGGCTTCCTGTTACAGGAAGGAATGCATGGTGAAAAGTGACATATGGTGACCTATACGTGTTGTAGCAAAAAAAAATTAGACAAACAAAAACCATGAAACACCCTGAGCACCCATCCCCCGTCCTCATACTTCAAACAATTGTTGATGTAGTTTTTCGCTTGGCGTGCAGCTTCTGGAATCCCGACTCCACCGAAATGACCCTCCAACTGCAAACTGTTTTTCCAAGTGCCAACCTCCTCCTGTTTGGTCGATGTCGCCACCATGTGAACGCGCTTCGTAGCAACGAAGTCAAAGTTTCTCGTCATAGCCCAACTCTGACGAAACTTCTTCTTGATGTCATCGAACAACCATTTGTAGGCTTCGGCCATCTTGGGGTTTTTGCGCAAGGAACGGTAGAGGGCATTGCCAAGAGGTCCACGAGCAGCACAGTCCAACCCCCTGCATGCCCAACCTTCCACTCCTTCATCACTTTCCTCCATCATTTTGTCAGTGACTTTGTCCACTTCCATGCCATGTGCCTCAGCATATTGTTGCCGTGCACGCTCGATGGTTGGAGGTGATTCCTTGGAAGGATGCGCAAGTGGTACTTGTCCTTGTCCAGCAGGTGCAGGTGGTCCTTGTCCAGCAGGTTCAGGTAGAGCATCAGGAGGAGCAACTTGGCTAGGTGGTTCAGCAACAGCAACGGGCTCCTGCCAAAACAGGCCACAAAGCCAATTTTTCAAAATCGTTAATTTCACACTAAATTTCTTAAGGTAAACCTGTTTATACCCAGCGGTCGTTTTAAACAGCTTCAACCCGACAAAGTAAAAAACCAAAAAGTAAAAGCAAACACCACCCATGTTTCCTCGGTGGGCTGGGTGTCGACTTCATCAGGTGCAACCATGACTGGAAACGTAGAAAACTGAGTGGATCAGTGCCACAAAGCCAAAATTTGGCAGGCTGGAAAAACCAGTGCGACCCTCATCGGACCCTCATCGCCTCAATTTTGGGGGGGCTCATCGCAGGCTCATCGCACCTTTTCCTTTTAGTTTTAAATTACATGTGGCTATTTTCCTTACACCTCATCGGGGGCTCATCGCAAAATCCCTGGTACCCCCTCATCGCCCCCTCATCACCCCTCATCACCTTACTTTGGAGGGGTGCTCATCGGAGGCTCATCGCTACTTTCCCTTTTACTTAAGTATTTGGCAACACTTTCCAGGACCACCCCTCATCGCACCCTCATCGCACCCTCATCGCAGTAAACCCTTGGGAGGCTCATCGCACCCTCATCACCTTGATTTTGAAAAAGTAGCACCAAAAATTCTGGAAAATAGATTCGGTTTGTAGGTGTGGACCTATCCCCTGGAACACAACCATGGACACCAACATTGGCAGCTTGATCTCCACTGGGCAGGTGCTCTTGGTGTTCAGAGATCTACGGTGAAGTTCCAACAGGCAGCAGTTGCCGGTTCCGTGTGGCAAGGTTTCTGGTAAATATTCTTTTTGTGGGATACAGATTTCCAAATCTATTTTCAAAACAAATTCAAAATGACATCTGACAAAAATATCATACCTGTACGTAGGTGGCAGCCATATCTTCATTTCAGAAACCCGGACACAAGACATGTCCTACCTGTTCGCTTTTGGCCAGCGAAGAAAAGCTACCAACTTCTGCCCCCAAAAGCTATGATCTCGCATGTGTTCCCTTTTCAAACTTGACCAGCAAAAGGATTGCTTAGTTAGTTGATTGACTGACACTCTGCTTATCCTTGCTTATCCCACATAACTTGTTCATATTCCCTTGGTTGATAGATCCATTGGGGGAATTTGAATACCTTCTAACATTTGTTTGTGCACTGCAAGATCATTCTGGGCAGAAACCGGCGAATGCAAAATGGTTGCAAAATGGTTCAACATCCAGGAAACTCCATATCCTCTGAGAGCCACATATGGTTGAAACCTTCTTTGGACAAGGCTTTTCAAAATTTGGAGATCCTGACAAAGGTTTAACCCGAAAAGGTGATACGCCCCTACAGCCATCCCGTCTCCACCAGGCGGAATCCACATAGCGATGCTCTCGAGTGGTGGGATCTCAAGTGTCAGGAACTCCTGCTGGCGGCACCGGTTCTTTAGATTTTTGGTGGGCCCCTAACTTTAACCCCATATGTATGTAAGAATCTTTATATTTGTGCCTATGGGGCCTATTTGAATAGGCATACAGAAAGATGAATGCAAATCAGATACCTCGATGTATAGATCTTTAGGTGAAGAGATACATTTCCATATCCCATTAAGTTATACAGATCTGTAGATATCGATATAAAGATATCAAGATAAAGATACAGATGCTCCAAATTATAGATATATAGATCTTAAGACATCTAGATTTGTAGATACTTAGATTTAGAGGTATTCACATATAGTTAGACAAAGAGATGTGGAGAAAGGTGCGGAGATAGAATATAGATGTGGATGCAGGTGTGGATTTGGAAATAGAGATCTTTATACAGCTGAAAAAAAATATATATATATATGTGTGTGTGTGTGTCTGTGTATAGTTGGCTATAGATTCATTTTCGGGTAGAGATTTGATACATATGTGGGTATGGGTTTTAGATCGCTGCTATTTTTTAATTGAAAAGGAAAATGACTAAAGGGACTATGACCTAGATGTAGGTCGACAAAAGATAGAAACACAAAGGGTGGAACCTAGGGAGGGTTTTGGAACCTAGCAATAATATACAGACTTTAGCAGTAACCAGGAGAATCTATATATCTATCTATCTATCTATCTATCTATCTATCTATCTATCTGTATACAATTTCTGCTAGGTTCCAAAATTTTGATGGAACCCTCCCTCCCAACCCTCGAACCAGGGAAGTCTGGAAACACTTAATTGACATCAAGATTATTTGTTTGTTCAAAGAATAGTAAAAAAATTCCAGGCGTAATGCCCTTTGTGCCTGGAAATAATTTGTGCACATGTTTCCCATGCAACATGTTCACAACTGAAGTGAGATGGTTTCACAAGATTTGGTTCTCACTGGTTTCAACGTCTTTAGACATCTTTAAAAATTTCAAAATGAGAACAGTGATTCAACCATGGTATCTTTCTGCCGAAAACTGGATTGAATCTGAAAGCAACACTGGAAAATCAAAGTTTGGATTTTGAGGTTTCAAGTGTTTGGTTTTGTTTAGGGTTAAAGCGCATGCGCACGCAAAGGCTCGGATGCCAAGAGCAAGACGCGGGGGGAAAGAGGCGCAAGAGGAGAGCAAGAAAGAAAGGACAGAAGCGATAGAGCATAATAAACAGACCAGACTTATTACTAAGCCTTGTTTAGCGCATCAGAGAGAAAGTATTGTCTGCAAGCAGAAATATCCTAGATGTTAGATGGATAGATAGATAGATAGACAGATAGACAGATAGATAGATAGATAAATAGTCATTTAGATAGATGGATGGACAGATATGATAAATAGATGGACGGAAAGATAGATACATAGAAAAATAGATATGGTATGGTATCATTTGCATGGAAATTGGTCCTTCAGCTGGGTAAACCCAGGGTGGCTATTCGGGTCCTATGTAAGAAATACGTGTACCCCACAATGGAAACATCACAGGACTTGTTTTGTGGATCAGTTTTGGCACATTGTATGGATCAAACATATTGGGGAACAAAACATGAAAGTTCCTGTTCAGGTTTGGATTTGTTGGCTTCCACAAGACATGTTTCAATTCCACTTTTGTCTATGACTTTTTGTATGGTGTCCCATCTATCTAGTGATCTATGAACCCATGAATGCCATATCTACCTGTCTAACTATTTGCCCATCGGGCTACGCATTTCTAAATGTTGTGAAACCCATGGATCTATTTTCTACCTTCAATCTCCCCATGATCTTCTGTTAATTTTTTCAGCGGCTGAAATCGATCCAAAACATTTTTGATAGTGGTGCCCACTATGATTTTTCCGCAGAATGATACCCATATGTTTGAATGGGCTCGAGCTGAACCAGACACTGTAAATTCGCCAAGGTGCACGGATTCTCTTCGGCGTTCTCAGCATCCAGCTGGGTGTCTGCCACTTCTTGCAGGCGTGAATCCTGTTCCTGGTTTTGGTCGTAAGCCTGGAGAAGTTCTTCAGATGGCCTGTAGTCATAAGGGGGGTCTGCTTCCTGATCTTTCAAAGCTTCCAAGTATTTCTTCAATCCCTTAGATTTCTGAAATTGGATCACTTCATCCCGACGAAGTTTGACGGCAGTTAGTTCCAACTTGCCGGAAGTGAGTTCAAAGCAAAACAATTGCATAATGGTGATGCAATCTGCTAGCGGAAGTTCGCCGGGCTTGACAACAATCTGTAGCTTCTGGGTGGGTTTGGCATCGTCAGCCTTATGCATCATAACCACAATAGTGGATCTATTTTTTTGAGGTTTCACTGCGATTTTACAACATCCTTTGTCAGTGCTCTCAAACTCTGTGGGCCCCTTCAAAGAAACGGTTGGAGCTGTAGCCGGCTGTGCTTTCGGCGCAGCACTAGCGGGCTGTGCTTTCGGCGCAGCACGCACGGGCGCTTTCACCTTGAGCTTTTCCTTCAAATCTGCCTTGGCTACACATGGGAAACATGAACACGTGTTTGAAACACCGTTTCCACTTGTTGATGCAGAATTTGAATCCCAGATTAATTTATATCCCCAATTCTTTCTTCTAGGTACATATGCAAATAACAAGCCTTTTTCAGGGCAGAAGTCAAATGAAATAAGTGTCCAATTCAGCCCCACCACCTAGAGATCTATAATTCACATCGTGTGAGCCAACATCAAAAATATAACAAACAATGCCATTTTTCTCTAGAGACCATTGTGACATGCCCCACTTCGTATGTATCACCATCGGAGAAAAGACAACGCACTGAACTGTCTTCATCCACTCCCGAGATGAATTCAGGTTTCTGGGAATACTCAACCGGTCCACGAAGTGAGGGGCCCTTGATTTCCTTTCTCCATGCACAAAGATGTTCCTCTGACCACCCATATTCATATTCTTTGGCATTGGCACTTGCAGATCCACCAAGAAATGAATCAGGTCCACTTTGGATGGATTCTGAAACCTGTTGATCAACCTGTTTCTCCTCCGGTTCCGGTTTCTTCTCAACTTGTTTGGTCTCAGCGGGTTGGCTTGGCACCGTTTCATCATGTTTCTTCTCCTCAGAAGCCGGTGGTTGGCTTGGCACCCCTCCACTAGTTTCACCCGGTCCTCTCTCCTCAGCAGCGGGTTGTTTCGGGACCGCAGCAGCCGCTTGAGCTGCAGCAGGTGCATCGCCGCATGGAGGCGACAGAGACCGGAAATGATGGCTCGGTCCTCAAACGCTAGAGCTGAACAAATGTTCTGAAATTAATTGTGAAACAATGGAATAGCCACTGAACATCTTGTAGAAAGGCACTTGCCACATTTGTGGATGGGCTCAAATGCAGCAAATTGGAAATTGGAAATTCGATTGAGCAGAATGTTGTATTTAAGTCTCCCTTTTACACAGGAAAGCATGGGACCTTTCAAAAACAAACAGAATCTTTGATTGCAAGCTGGAAGATGGCGATCAAAATCTCTTAAATTCTGCTTTGTTTGCATCTTTGAGATTTGAGAGTCCTTGAAGTGGCGCAGCATCGGCCCGTTCCAGAAACAAGTCAGTGACGTCGCCAAAATCAGGAACTCCACCGACCATATCCTTGGATGGCAAAGACTACTTCCATGGACATGTGTGGTGCTCAGTGCATGAGACCCTGCAGGAAAATGGTCATATGAAAACAGTACAGTATGTTATATACTAATAGGATATTCCGTGACACTCTACTTTTGCTCATCCCTGCCGCTATGTTTAAATCAATATATGGTGTCATGTTACGTAAACAAAATATTTCAGAAACCATTAGTCAAGACTCGGTCATCAAATCAAAACCATCTGACGGCGTGTTTCGCACAGGGGCAGTTGGCTGGGATTTGGCTGCGGTTCTCTTTGGCTTCGGTGCTGCTTTGGGCGGGGCTGGAGAAGGGGCAGGTGGTGCAGAGACATCCTCAGTGGATTTTGATTTCTTAACCTCTAACAGCTTTGCTGCAGTGGCTGGTTTCTTGCGTTTGGAGGCTACTGTACTTGCATCTGCACCAGAATCAACATCGGTCTTGATGTTCGTCTCTGGTTCTTCCTTGTCCTTCCTCTGTCGTTTCCTAGTCTTCTTGTGAGCTGCTTCAGTTTTTGCGTCCTGATCCTTCTCCTTTTTTTCCTTCTTTCTCTCCTTCTTGCTATGGGCGCCTGCCACATCAAGTGACGAGTTGCTTTGCAACGGCTTCAGCCTTTTGAAAACACGTGTAGTGCCCTCTGTGGGTTCGGCTTCCTTCTGCTTCCTCTTGACAATTGGTTTCGGCTCAACATCGGCGGGTTCTACAACAGGGTCAGACTCCTTGATCGTTTCCTCTTCTGCTCCTTCAGTTGTGTGCTCTGTTTCTGTTGCTGCCTTCTTTGCACTGCCTGCTGATGGGGGCACTTTGGGTTTTTTGGAGCCAGGTCTGCCTGACACACCAGGCCCGTACTTCTTGTCAATCTTTCCAGTCCACATGTCCTAAGTTTGTCAAATTTGGATGCCCTGAGATTGGGTTTGAAACATCGTTTGTTTAGTGGGATGCCCTCTAAACAGTCAAAAAAAACCGATGTGGAAAAAGAAACATCTTGTTTGTTCAAATGAAAATCTTGTGGCAACCACCTACGGCAATTCAACGCTTCTTGTGCGATATGTCGAAACATGGCTGACACCTTGAGGGCCCTGGTTGATGCCCATTGCACTACCTCTTCTTCGGGAACTATACGCTCTTCCTGAAACAGGGGTCAAGAATACAATGGTAATCCAATGAGATGATATCCAGTATACTTTAAACTTTTGAATGAAGAAACAAATTGATTTTGTAGCATTTGAACAACCCTAACCTGATTCAGCTGTTGGAGAACCTGGTCAATCAGCGACAAGGAAAAATTCCATGTTCGGTGAACTTGCTGGATACGCTTAAGATGCGGAAGGTAAATCTGAAGTTTTGCCACATCTTTTTGTTTGATGCTCTTGTCACTGGTGTACGATATGAAATTCATTTTGGATACCCATGGTTGCATGGCATCCCGTAAGCCATCGAAGTCATCACAACTGCGGGATCTCCCTGGAGGGGCAGTTGCAGCGACAGCTGCCGGTTTCTTCAAAGCTTTTGGCATGGCCAAAATGGCGTACCTATAGATCACTGAAGGGAGTTCCAGAACATTCCAATGAAACATGGATTTAACAGTATATCAACGTTTCATATCTGCAAAAAACTTTATGGGGATTACACATTGACTGTATTTTCCACGTGCAACATGTGGCCCAATCAAATGCTGCAGTGTTTCCGGCAAACGGCTGAGGCCTGGAAATGAAGTGAGCCAGTGATGCGTGATCAGTTGAGGAGACTGCTCAAGTAAATCGAAACCCACTTCTCCAGGATTAAGGTGACATCTGTGGAAACGTGATCTGAACTATTTGCACCAAAAAAATCAAATGGATAACTCTGCAGTCAAGCGTGCTGTTCACCTGTTGGTTTCACTCAGCTGACAGCTGCTGGAGTTGCTAGGTCTTTGTTTTTCACTTAGGCGCAGGTGCCAGTGCGAATGCCCCATGATTGTAAGATTTTCACCTTTCTATCCGTGCTGTGGCAGCATCCAATGGTTTTGAAATTCGATGGAGCTACTCCCAAAAAAAAGTGTTGACGAAAGATTTTTTCAAGTTGCTACCCATTGGCAGGATTGAAGGTGGGGAGACCCCTGAACAAAACTAAACAGTATGTAGCCATAGCTGTTCACAGCTAAGCTGTTTCAGATTCCATCTCAATTTCCATCTCATTGTCATCAGCGTTGGTTCGATCGGCGCTCGCATTGGTGCCACTGGTAGAAGACTCCGGCCAATCGCACAGACAGTCAGCAGCCGTGCAAATGAGCGCATGTCTGGAATCGTCATCAAGAAACTTTTTGAGGTAACAGTAGTAGCAAAGGGGGCAGCATTTTTCATCGACGAGCGCTGCCAAGAAATCAACGGTTGCTTGAAAATCAGACCCCATGGCTTCCAACAAGGTTGTAGCTACTGTTTTTTGATCCTTCTCAAATTCGCAGTTTGCAGATCACAAATCAAATTTGTAAACTCTCAGCGAATTGGCATGGCAAATCCAAGACAGAAAGTGTCCTGACCTCACATGCAGATTTTCAAAAACACGAAAACATGGATGGTGCTGAAACGCAAAAAGGGTTCGGCACGCACATCAATGTATGCCTGCAAGTTCCTAAATCCTACAACCTGTTGCTTTAAGGGGGGGTTCAAGATACGATATTTTATATTGATATCTTGTTTCTTATGCAAGTAAATCTATCTGTTTATTTACATACATGCATATATGCAGGAATATGAATAGACATGTATATATGGATAGTGTATCTGATACCCAAGCCTTCCTTTAGTATTCTGAAGGCTTGGGTATGTTTTTTTTTTGCGCTTCGAAGGTCAGCAAGACCAGTGTGAAACTTTGTGCATTGAAACCAATTCCCATGTGTTCAAAACATCTGCTTTGAGCAGCTGATTTTTTTGGATCGGCTAGCTCTATTTTTTAGAGCGTGTGCTGGTACATCTATTTTTTAGATCGTTCCAGGGGTCTGGGTAGATACTTGGACGGAAATCTATCCTCCAAACTGGGTGCTGGAAGGCAGCATTTGAGCTTTGCCAGCACTGATGCTAGTGCTTTCTCGTCGGACCTGAGGCTGCTACGCCGTCCATGACCGCCACCTGCGGAGATGACATATGTTCAGCCAGCGGCGATTATGTCAGTCTGCACCTCAGCTTGGTTGGGCTGCGCCTACAAAGAGCATTTGCCAAATGGTTGTTCTGATGCACGTCTCTTCACAGTTCCTTTCTGAGACAATCCTACTTGACCCTGCAGCGCAATTTGTGTTCAAGCAATTTGCTGTATCCGCGCCCTCTTTTCCTCAGGCGGTCCTTGCTTGCAACCTTTCTTCCAACAATTTTGTCTAGTCATGGCTCCTGCAGCAGCACATCAAACATTTGATGCTGCGAAGGCTCCTGAAATGGCTTTCTGCCAGTTGGCCGACTACCGTTTTTGCAGGCCTTGGGCCCATTTTTGCTGTCATCCTTGCTGTGTCATTCTCCACGCATCTTTCCAACCTGTCAGGATCATGTCTTGGGCCGACGCGATGGAAGACGAACTTGTGGCGGAATCAGAGCTGACATCCTAGTTGCCGCTTGTACAGATTGAAATCCAGATGCCTGCTCGTTTCGTGTCCCATGCACGAGTGGCAACATCTTCAGAACTGTGATGTGCGTTCTCAGGTTTGACTTGGATACGACCATGGAGCCACTCGAGCAAGCCACCATGCGGTCGTCCGTGCCTCTACATCTCTTGCGGTATGCTGAGTTTGCCTCGTTGTCTAGGGAAGACAGCCGTCCAAAATACGATTTCTTGTCAGATCAAGGTCTGGCACCAGCGAAGATTTTGGCAGCGACGTCGAGTTGACATCCTTCCGGTGCTGAGCTGAATGTGAACATACACTGTCTCACTGCCATCATTGTGTCGATACCCATGCACACATTCATGCCATGAAGTTTTCAGCTTCACGTGATGTATGCGCAAACTTATCATACATGACTGTTGTGCCGTAGGTCCCTCCAGCCTTTGTCGCGGAGACAAAGGCGGAGGCGTTATGAGGAGCGCTAGTGGGACAACGTGTACATCAACGCTCTCAAGAAGCTGGAGCGCCGGAAAGCACGCAAAGAGCGTTCAGAGGAAGCGATGCTTCAGGAGTACAAAGACGTTGTCGCCAAAGAGCTTGAAGCTCAGCCTGACAACTGGCAAGCTCCTTGTGCCTGGGCGGATGAAACAATTAGGTTTCCTGAATTGAAAGCTTCTCACAGGCAGAAAGAAATTTTCTCTGTGTTCCACCCATGTGATCCCAATGTAACCAAAATGCTTTTGCCAAGGACAGTCTCGATCCAGACAACGTCGCCCAGCAGCACACCGGGCAGCAGGAGAGCACTTCAAAGAAGTGTGTCTCATTGACTCACTCCGGGCGCATCGGTTCAAAGTGCCCTACAAGGCAGATGGCCCTTTCTGGGCCGTGTCCCCTGGCAATGAATTTTTGCAGCCATGGCAGCATCTCGGCCGATTTTGCACATTGATTTTTCATGTTCCTTCTGTAACACATCACCAGAAACTTGTCGATGCACATTCCTTTGACGGTCTGTCTTTTTCCCACTCGGGCTTTTGTTGGAACACATATATACATATATACATATATATATATATATATACATACATACATATTTATTTACATATGTATATATATATATATATAGATAGATATATACACGTAGAAATAGCATGTTATTTTTCGGTTTTACAGTCAGTATGTCCGATATTGACAAGCCACTGTTCATCCCATAGATGTTGCAGATGATGTTGGAGCAAAGTTAGGGCCCTGTGGCTGGAGGTAACAGGATTTTTTTATGCCCAAATAGATAGAACAGTGTTTTCAGTATATACTGTAGATGATATTTACTTCATTCAGCACATAGAGGTGTTTTTTTCTATTAATTATATGTCATGTCTATTTTGGGGTTGCTATACAGCACTTAGTGTTATCATTCCTTCTCCATGCGCGATACTATCGCGATGGTTTCCTATGTCTGATGGCAAATTAAATTCGTCCATTCAGGCGCCCAAAATGGAAGGCTTGTGTCAGACACGGCTATATGAGAGTGTTATGTTTGAAAACTACGCTCTGGTAATTTAACATGGCTATTGAAAATGGCCATCTATAGTTGATTTTCCCATTAAGAATGTGGATTTTCCATAGCTATGTTAGTTTACCAGAGGGTAAAGTCATGTTTAGAGGGAAAAGGATGTTGCCATTGGGATGGACTGGGGCTCTCCCTCTTGCTTTTCTGACCCTGAGGTCTATGTAGAGATCACCATGAAAGCTGCCAAGGAGCAACGGCACATCGGTCGAAAGGTGGATTCAATTAAGCCATGTGGTCATACCATCATTATCCACCATTCACATTCATTCATATGGAATTAGTTCATGGCCAATTTGATTCCAGGATATCGCTTAATTTTATGGTGGGAAGACAACTAAGCCCATACAAACCGGTAGTACCGTGACCATCGCACATATGGATCTTGTCTGACCATGTTGGAAAGCCCTGTCTGCCATTCCAGTGGATCATAATCAGTTACCGCTTGGTGGTTGCATGGCTGGCGACTTGTCATCTGACAGTTGCGATTTACCAGCTGTGTATCCCATCATAAATCCACTGTAATTTAGTTTAACCTTCGTCCTACAATTAGTAAATACCTTTGTGATTCACCTGTTATGTTCCATTTGATTCCATTTACCATGACAGCTATATTTACCTGTATCTTTATGGTATGCGTCGTATGTATTTACAGACACATCCAAATATTGGGACACATGGTCCTGGTATATAGTTCAAATACTTTCCTTTATCCAAAAAATGTATCTATGTGTGGTTTCCTGTAATTTCATACCCCCAACTTAGACCCCAAGTATGGTTTTGAACATCATAGTTTTCAAAGTTTTTCCATCAATCAAGGTTGCCATAAATTGGTGTCCAGGAGACAGAAGCAACCACGGCGGAGCAGCACGCGCGGGAATCCATCCGCGTGGCACGGACCACCCGTGCCGTGGATGGGAAGATCATCATGGAGTGTTTTCAATGGTGGTTTAGATATTTGGGCTCTTAAAATAGTGGATCCCCAATGGATTAGAAACCTCCATATGTTTTTTAGATTTTTAGGAAGTTTAAGGATGTACTTGAGGATTCATTTAGCAATATCCAACCACCATCAGAAATTGGGGCGTAACCAGCAGGAAAATCAGGGGTTAACCAGGAGAAACTGGGGGGGGGGGGGTCATCCCGAAGTAGGATTAACTTGAAACCTATTGCAAGTAAATAGTGACAAGAAGGGTACATAGAATGTCATAAAATTTGACTTGACCTTTGAATTTGTCCAATTGACCCAATTTACCCCCTGTTTTGTCGTTGGGAGGAGCAACCCTCATTTGTGGATATAAGAGGGATGCAAGAGGGATGTACTTGGGCATGGAACCATGTCATGGTTATATTTCTTGGGATACTATGGGATACCAAACCGGGATAACCGCTCATATTGATTGGGGGTGAACCATAAGATATATTTCTAGGAAAGGTGGTTTCACGATCCTGCAATGGGGATATAATTGATATATATATATAATGACATAGAGCCTATAACATCAGGAACTTTGACATCGGCGCAGAAGGAAAAAGCAACTACTATTCGGATAAGATGGGTGAGAGGACTTGTTGTTTTGACTTCTCACTGGCTTGCCGAAACATTGGGGGCGCCACGGAGCATCTATGGTGTATCCGTGGAGAACAGAATGATCCCATGTCATTCATTCGTACAGGCTCAGAACTGCTTGCAAAGAGAGGGAGTTTATGGATGTGCATATAATATAGACACATATGTCGCATAGGAAGATAAAGATATTATATATAATAGATATATTATATGATATACATTCAGTACGTACCTTCTAGATATTTACCTACATGTACATTATCAATCTAACAATCACAATTATACACTTATACCTAATACATATACATATTCATACGATCATATAATACGTGTATATACATATAGATACGATCATGTGATATACCTATATCCATACAAAAACATATGTAACATACCACATGCACGGTAGCGTTTCACCCCACACTTTGGATGGCGCTTGGATCGCCGATCGCCGCCCAGGTGAGTTGCTCAAGAAATTTGCCGCGGCTTATCGCATCTTCCAGGACTTGGAAGACAGCGAGGCCGTGATATCGTCGGGGGCATGCGCGACTGGTACTCAAGTCCTTCCATTTTTTTTGGACAAAACAAGGCCCTGGAGTTTGAACGTTGAAAGCTGCTGGAAGATGCTTTGGAAAAGCTGGTTGAAAATATGTCGGCAGACATTTCGGAAGGTCCTGGGAGGTTTTTTTGAATATCTTCGTAGATGCCGGTGGATGTTGCTAGCAGGCACCCAAAGAATTATGGAGGTGTCCTAACATGGAGGTCCCCCGAAATTATCATATAACCATCCATGATAAAACCATCCATGGATATTTTGATACCATCCATCCATGATTTATATATATAACTTTTATACATCCATCCACGATTTATATAACAATTTACTGTATATCACCATCCACATGGCATGTTCCATTTATAAACCATCCAGCTCCTGGGGATCACTTTAGGACCCCCTTGACGCCACATCCAGGGCCACCCGGTCACGCGCCTGGAGTTCCGCGGGGGCAGCACCATATTTACGGACGATGATGTGCCTTTGATTTCGGTGAAGCGACCTGTTGGTTCATCACTAAATACCCTCTGGTAAACTGACATAGCTATGGAAAATGGCCATTTATAGATTATAGATATTTATAGTGGATTGTCCCATTAAAAATGGTGATTTTCCATAGCTATGTTAGTTTACCAGAGGGTATCCACCAAACTGGGAGAATCTGTTGGGAATTCGGCGGCTGTACTTGCAATTACTGTCGATCATTTCTGTGGGAGTATCAAAGAGTATGATCTAATTAGTTGAATTCCCATACCATTGTCGTTTCTTTTGTTGAGGCCTTTTAAAGCAAGATCCAAGCAGTATGGGAATTGGTCCCATTGGGAAAGACCAGGAATCCCATGCCGATTCTCATACCCAGGACTCCCAGGGAAGTTGGGGGAAGCCACCAAAAATATCCCAAAATTGTGTGTCTTGGGAGACGGTGGGCAACAGAATTTTGGGAATAAAATAATATATATATAGTATAATTTAATATAATATGATATATTATATTATATTACAATATATTATAGTATATTATATTATATTATATTATATTATATTATATTATATTATATTATATTATATTATATTATATTATATTATGTGACATTATATGACATTATATTATATTATGTTATATTATATTATATTATATTATATTATATTGTATTATATTATATTATATTATATTATATATATAATATACATATATCATATATCATATGATGTAAGGTAAGCAACGAAAATATGAGGTTAACCAAGGCAAATCCAGAGAAACCAACATGCTGATGGGGATTTCCCAATCAACCAGGAGGAAGAGCACAATGTGTTTTTGACCGAGAAAAAACAAGAAAAAATGGATGTGACCAACAAACATGAGTTCAACTGGATTATATAAACATGGCGAAACATGGTAAAACATGGGGCATGATGGGGCTATCACCAACAACAAACGGGCGAAAACAATCAAGGAGCAGCTTGTATTCTTGGCAGGTCAGGATATGTAAATGCGATTGGCACGGCTAGGGCATTGCTCAACTGAGTAGTTCATCTCTGGGAATATGCAAAGAAATTGCGGACCAAATGATTCCCCACATTAGACGAGTTTAGAAGATATCAAAATCACGCGTGTGCCAAGTGATCCAAGTGAGCCAAGTGAGCCAAGTGAACCAGTTGGCAGAAAGAAAAGGCGAATCACGGAATGAAACATAGCACTACCCCGCTCAAGTGCATCCTCTTCCATTGATGGTATACAGGCTGCTATGCATGATGATGGTGATGATGATCATAATGATGATAAAGATCATTATGATTATGAATTTGATGAGTTTGATGAGTTTGATTCATGAATTTGATGATTTCGTGAAACTGATTCTGATAAAATTGACGAAATTGGCAAGATTGATGAATCTATTGATTATCAAAACTATCGGGCCTCGGTGAAAACAACTTCCTGCCTGGAAAATTCAACAGGGGCCAACTTCCTCAATTGATGTCTCAGGTATATTAGTATATCTGACATGGTTGTTTATATAGATATATACATATGTTAATGTCGTTTATTGAAACACCCCGTAGTTCCCATGTTGGTTGTTTCAACTTTCACGTTGGTTGATGGAATCCCAATGTTGGAGAAAATGACCCCTTCGAGTTGGCTGCTGGGGAGCCCTAGCCATGACGCCCAAATCTTGGGGATGGTGGCGACCCGGCAGCCTTTTTCAGGTGCACGACAAGATCGTCCGGGACCCCCAGAAGCCCCTGGCAACCAGCGACCATCCTTGGGCCAAGTTCAGGGCCATCCCAACTCTGGAGACTTCTCCCCCAAAAACCAGCTTTCAGGCGGCTGAGTTGTAGCCATTTGCCTAGATGGCTTTGTCTGTGAAAATGGTGGATACCAATGAAGAGCCGTTTTCATAGGGAAAATGATGATAATCCAATGGAATTGGAGGTAGCCTATTTTCAGACTAACCTAGATCAGAGTCTTTTCATGTCGGTCTATTCTTTGAAGGTCCGCCAGGTGGCTACATGTGAACATCCACGAGCCAGGCATTGGCTCTATTGAAGTCCAGTACTAAAAATGAATCGTCATTTTGGTTCCAAAATGGAACCTTGTGAAGTAATGTGAAGTAACCATATGCAAATTCTTTCTGAACACAACTCGGTTGGCGGCTTCAACCAAGTACAGTGAAGTGACAGATTGACAGAGGTATTTGAAGACCGCTCAACTGGGGATATATCACTCCAACTAGATGAAAATTCTGGCCCTTTTGATGGGTATCCAAGATGAGCACCAGATCTCACCAGAAAGATGGCCAGATGGTGCTTCCTGCAATTGGGCTACCCCCAAAAATCACCAGGTTTCCCCCTCCACCAAGAGATGATCCGTTGAACTTGGAGGATGATTTTGGGTCTCTGAAAAGTCCCAGTCTGTCAGCTCTGATTCCTAGTCTGCTTGGTGGTTTCACGAATGTTGCTGTTCAACATATTTGAGATGATCCCAACATATCCCAACTAGCCAACAGATTTTTTTCAGATGGGATCCCGGATGAAACACCCAAGGCCATTACCAAAGAGCTCTTCCTACTCGTCATCCAGGAGCTTCGGGTAGAGGAATATCCCTCTTAGATTCTTAGATTCATTGGCTATTAAACTGTTTGTACACTGTTTGTACCGGGGATGCACATCCAAGTACCGCTTATTGATGATGAAACAGCGACCAGCTTCGCACCTGTTTTGGGATGCGGGGTGCAGATACGGCCGCAGTTGTGCTGCTGGCAATCCCAACAACCAGGACCGGGACGTGCAGCGTCTCATGGATGAGTTGGACCTGCCACCGGATCGCGCCAACCTCTTTGAGGCGGCCTTCGGCGCTTCGGGACGGTGCTTCTGGACGTTGCCAAGTCACAGTTTTTGCTCTTTCGTATTTAGGGGAAAAACACACAAACTCCAGCGGTTTATCGGTTTATCATCATTTTCCATATGAGGAATGGGATTTCATGGGAATATCATGGGAACATTATACTATGGGTATTAGTAGGAATTAATGGGATGATAATGGGATATGCCACCCAGTATACAAACTAACATAGCTATGCGTACCCCCCAGTTACAAATTGGTTTATACAGTTATTGGAGTTGTAAACCAACTTGGCCAGCTATGGGGCACCACCCTGTATGGTACAGATGGCCCCTTTAGTTCAATGATTTCTGTTGATTTACCGTTTTTTAAGATGGCGATTTTTTTTTTTTTCGTTTGCAAACTATATGAGGTTACCAGAGTGTAATCGCTGGGATTCGGATCTTAAATAGAATTGGAAAATCACAACCAACAAAAATGTGATAAGGTTAATGGATAGATGATGTTGCCACCTTACGTCGTGAAGGGAATTGGATTGGGGTAGCGATTCCAGGCCGAACTCGGTTTGTAAATGCAAGTGATTTTATTCTATGGTTTCCCCAAGCTATTTATTGTAGTTATATAATCAATATGAATTAACTATAATTATGGCAACATACTACAAAGGCAGGGAAAATTGTGATTCTTATCCCCCCTACTTAGCCAGTTCCCCCCCTTGTATTTGGGGTGTTTGCAGAGCAACCCTCTGGATGAAACACTACGACGGTTACGTAAACTTTTTCCCGGTGAAATTTAAAGTGACAATCAAACCTTTGCGATTTGAGCGTGATAGTGGGGAAGCAAATGGGATACATTCGGGATACAATGGGATATATATATATATTATATTATATATTATATATTATATATATATAACACATATAACCAACACTACAGTAGATGAATTCGGGTTTGTTTGAGAGGTTGTGTATTGTGTATACCCCAAAATGTCAAATCTAATCAGGAAAAGGATGATCGCCTAATGGATTTGGGGCACCAAATTTTCAGATAAAACCAGATAGCAGTCAAACCTCATGAGCTATCAGCAATGGGGATTTTGACCTCAACAAAGGGCGAGTTAACCCGCAATGTAAGCCAATAATAAGCCATCATCAATTGGCAAATCCTCAGAAGGGTACTCTACTTTAGAACATTCTATGTTGTTTTGCTGTAAATGGATAAATTTATACCCAGCTAAAAATGGATCTCGTGAAGTGTGTCAACAAACACCACTTGGGTTGTTTCATAAGCACCGAATGGTAAAACTGTGCTACATGATCAACTCGCCATATGGGCGCTTTCCTAAAATGGGGACGCTTGGTTTAGGGTCCCCAAGTTGAAGAAAGCCCTCAATCCGAGGTGGGGGATATCACAATTTGCTATGACTTGACGAAGCCCTATAAGAACATCACACAACGCTTAAATGGTCACAAAGACATCCAAATATGTGGTTTCATCTCCCGCTAGACGTGTTTTCAGATGGGTGTCAAATACAAGGGGGATGGGATTATGCGATTTCTCTGGGATCTATGGCTGAACTTGGCTCAACTACCAATAGTAAACCAGGTAGACCATACCTAGGAAACCCTGAGGTACATAATTTTCGCCGACAAGCAAAGATAGACGTTTTTTGCAGTTTGTTTGATTTTCGCCGTTTGGTTCCTTCATGAAGTTGAGATATATGTACACTTTTTGTGGTTTCACACCATCATGAACATGTCAAGGAGGAAAAATTGGAGGTGACATGTTTCTCGATTGCCTGTCACCCCAAGTGGCCAGAGACCTAGAAACTGTGTCAGCCTGTTGGGGGGTCTATGAGTTTTATAAACACCAACATCTACAGCCCTGACGCGGAAACCACAACTTCCACAACCTGTGCTGATCAGGATCTTCCGAGGAAGACTTGGAATGATTACTGCATGATTGCTTCAAAACAGAATTTCTGGATGGAGATTCGTACCCTCTGGTAATTTAGCCTCGAAAACTCACCTTTGTATAATTATATATATATATACAAATATGTTTAATATTCAATATCTATAGATGTGGCAATTTTCCATGTTCCATTGCCAATTGTTAAGTTGCCAGAGGATCCTCAGATTCTCGACATGGACCCGAAGCTCTTCCCGCTGGCTGCCACTCAGTGTTGGCTTTACGCAAAGAAGTGACGAAGCTTGGCGCACCTCTGGAGGCAGCTGTACCAATGTAGCTACCGTGCACCAGCCGCTGGCTGAATGGAATCACTTTGAAGCCCTCACCAGATTACGTACAAATCAGGGGAAGACCCAGATTTGGGGCGGGACAGACCAGGCTAAGGCGGAATTGCGGCAAGCAGGTTGTGCTCCGGCCTCTCACATGAAAGTCTTAGGTACGATCCTTGGAGCTCCTGGCCGGGGCCCTACTCAGGAAGAAACTGACAAGCTTGGGCAAGCCCGTGCGGTGTGTCGCCGCATTGCGTTGATGCCTTGCGCCATGAAACATAAACGACTGGTGGCCAACTTGATGGCAGCCCATGCAACTACTACTGCTGACGGCAGGTGATAGATGCTGACGGCAGTGGCACGTTGCATATCACCGAGCTGGTTCAGGCGGCTGGGGCAATGATGGCAGGTGTTCCACGGGTGATTTGGGACAGATGTGAGTATGGTTCAAAACCAATCATACCTATATTATCCATGATTATCCGCTATTCTGAATGGGGATTCAAGCAAGCACAATTGAGTAGAATGGGGATATTTATGAGGATATGGTGTGTATAAATATATATATTTATTATATATATATATATATTAATTATATATATTAATTATATATATATATATATAAACAACAATATGTTTTTGGGATATTACTAGTAGTATATTTGCGGGTTTTTTGCAGGGATGAACATCAATATACCAGCTATTTTGATGCTCGCCAGGTTCCAAGGCTTTTGACCCAGCCATGGCTCCCCCCCCGGCAGGGCCTGTTGCAGATCCGTGGCGAAATCAAAAAGAGCGATACCGTCGCGGCGTTGTTGGCCACAAAGGCGGTCCAATATATGGTGGCCGTGCCCTGGCGGGACAGCAACGTTGGAGCCACGGAGAAAGTCCTAGAAATCGGTGGAGTTTGGATTTGAAAGGATGTTTCAATGGTGAAAAGTGACATTTGGAATATTTTACAATTCCATGTTCACAAAATTTCAATCCTGGGGTTGAAGATGGGTTGAATGTGGCTCCAGAAATTGGGAGAATAGACAGACTTAAGCGATCTAACACAGGGACTGAAAGTGACAGAATTCGCGATTCGATCCCTGGTGAGTAACTTGGGTACAGTATGTCCCAATACATCGCAGTGTTAAGGTGTTGTAGGCCAAATAGCTAATTTCTTGCAACATCAAAGTAGTAACATTTTGGGGGATGAAATTTTGGAGCTGAGGTGGTGATGGATCTATAGTGGTGAATGTGAATCAAGGCAAAAAGGGGTTTTCAGTTGCAAGAATGGGATATGCACCCTGGAAATCATGATAGGTACTCTCAGGATTCTAAATGTTTTACTACCAGCTTGATTGGTGATATCACATCAGTCATTTCCACATGATTTTCCCATGAAATAGGTTGATTCCCGAACTCAATTGCAAATGATCACCAGAGGGTTTGCCAATTACTACTGTAGCAAGTCCCCAGTGTTGACAGTTGATGATTGAATCCATGTAAATCACCGGTGAAACCTAGCCATACCCGCCTTACCCCTTGAGTTTCCAGACCACCGTGGAACCCCCGAATAATGTTGGGGCCATTAACCACCAATCAGGTTTATAAAGGGGGAATTTGAACCAGGTATCGCTGAGGGGGTCACCGTTGAGTTTGAATATATGTATATATATATATGTATATATATATGTATATATATATATATATGTATATATATATATGTATATATATATATATACATAATACATATATATATATATACATAATATATATATATATATATTATGTATATGTATATATGTATATATGTATATATGTACATATATATACGTATGTATTAGCATAGATGCAGACGTAGATATCAAGAACGTAGGGGCGGAAGTGGTGGCCCCTTGGGTCGCCCGTTTCTGATCCGGAGTTTCACTCAGGATATAAGAGAAGGCTACGAAAAGCATTTCAAGGACTGGTGCAGCAGGCCCATTTTCATGGCAGCTCTGAGGCTGGCATCCCTGACATGCCTTAGATCCTCTAAAACACCCAATGATTGGATCCAATTGAGCAGTGTTCAAAACCTTGGTTGGTGGATGATTATAGGGGATTATACTACCCAATATACTGGTGATTACAATAATCCAATAGGGGAACCTATATTAATTGGTTCATGATGTTTGAAGAAAGGTTGGCTCGTGATATTTGAATCAACAGTCGATTCCCCGTCATGAAATGCATCCATGATGGGGATCTCTAATTTTCGTTGGACTCACCACAGTCATTTCAGGAGCTGAAAGGTACCTTGGAAACGGAGCTCCAGAAGCTGAATCAGCCAACCATTTCTCTGAACCCTCAGAGATATCGCCCCCGTGTGGCCAGCGTTTGATGCAGTGGAGCTGCAGCGAACCCTCCCCCTCCCTGGTGAACCCCCCACCAGGTGTGGAAATCCGTGAGCACCGTCTGGTGGCATGTTTGTTTTATATTTTCGGGATCACTCGGAGAACGTGAGGTGGTCTTGCGCCAAGTCAAGCTAAATGGATTGTCCTGGATCCGGTACCGTAGCTCTAAGATTCTTCTGTGGGGTTCCCCCGCCCCACCAAGAATGCAAAGGTCAAAATTATGGTTTCAAGTTATCTTTGGCTATGGTCAAGACGATATATCGCAAGAAATGGGTTGTTCTTTCCATCTCAACATGACAACCATGTTGTTATATGTTGTTCATTTTTGGAATAGGAAGTACATGATGGCAGGGCTTTGACCCATTGCCCTTCTACAATCATGGGTATAGTCTGAAAATGAATTGTGGACCCAGGAACTATGGAGCCAAGAAATGATAGTTCGGGCGGTTTTTCCCCTTGCTCGAGCAACAGAACAGCTCGCGACTTTGGAGCAGAAAGGCTTGGACACCAGGGGACCCAGTGGAGGTCTCAATCAGTTCGATTTGGAAGTAATGTGGGTAAAACAAAGCCATAAACCACCCATGACTGGGAATGGTATATACCACCTATAAAAATGGTGATTTAGGGGATGGTTTATTATTGTTTTACCCACATTACCAATTAAGGACGTGTTAGATCAAATTCTCACATTCGTTCGGATGGTTTATGAAATCCAATCATGGGCCTTGACTCGTAGCAAGTCCTGGTGGCGAGAAAAACTAGTTGTGAAAAGAAGACGGAAGATCCAGACTGTCTCCCACTGTTAAACCATGTTGACATTGCATTGTAGTTTGATAAACCCAAATACACAATTGACATCAATAAAGCGTATACTAGCATATATTAGTTTGGGATTCGATCATGTTAACTATTGATATTACGTAATAATATTTAATATATGTGTATATATATATATACATTATACATATATATATATATATGATTATATATGCATGTATATGTGTATACATATGTATATACCATGGATAAATCCCAAGTTTTCGCAAGACAATCTGGTAGACATGCTATGTTTCAGCGACCTGAATTGCCAACCTCACCATACAGAATCATAAGTTTTTGGCAAATAATCCCCAAAGTTTGACTTGTGTCTGCTTTTATATCTGAAGCTATCTATTCAATTGAATGTTGTTTCAATATACTTTCTAAATTGAACATCATCATATGTTACCCAGACAATTTCTCTTTCATCCCCATTCAACAAACGCAGCGCCGTCGATTTCACCTCAGCCTTTGCGTGGCACGCTCGCGCGTCCAAGACGCCGAGCGGCGACCAGTGACGCAACTTGTTGCGGTGAACGAGTGATCCACCAGAGATCAGGGAGATATGCCAGGGACGGCCGGTCCAACTGAGAGTTTTCTTATCTGACTCCGGAGACCCAAGAGAACCATATGGCTATGGCTCAAAATTATGGTACCAAGAATGGTCATTTTTAATGGTAAAATAACATAAACCAACCAATTATAGGGTTCATAATTTTGAGCCATAGCCATATGGATCCATATTCATCCCGTAGAGCATCTCGATCTTTGACTGATAGCCCGTAGCAGTGCGCCATCTCGCTGATCTGAACTTCGACATTTTCAGATTGAGAGGTGCCTCACATGGGGCTGATCAAAACCTATGATTTTAATGGGGGAAAATCAGACAGGAAAGCTGGGTATAGTGATGTATAGCGGGGATTTTATATACTGGTAACCAACAAGATGATATTTTTTGGGGATTAACTATCATTTATACCAGCTATTTTGTTGTTCACCAGAGTACCAGGTCTTTGACCCATACCTGAACTTCCAAAAAGGTGAAACCATGTCCTGAAAAACAATGTGAAAAACAGTGGAAGAAAACATGTGCCACTGAAAACATATATCATCATATATCAAATCATGTACAGTCAAGTCAGAACGTATGCTATCATAATATCCTTTCAAATGAATATGCTGTGTGTTTCAAACTGTGAAAAAAAAGATGTCTCCATCCCTCCGATTTGACCATATTTGACCAATTGATTTGCATTGATGGGTATGAATCCATGGACCCGTCGATATCTATAAGTCTAGGAAGTCGAATTATGTTGGTATAGCTGGAAGCTAATCGATTTTTTGTTTTCCGGAATGGATTTCATTTTTTCTGAGTCGAAGTCACCCGTTTTGAGGAGGACGGTGAACCTAGAATAATCCATACCACTAATGGGTTTATCTCATTAAGATAGGCTTGGGGGGTATATACCATTCTAGTTGGACACTGCCAGTGGTTTTTTTAAGGCAAACTTTGGAAAACAGCATGAAACATGTTGATTTATGGTTGGGTGTAGGAATGGGTAGCGACTGTGGCCAAGAAAATCGCTTAAAAGTCGCCGCCCTGGCCACATCTTGTGCTTCGGGTCGTGAAGCCACCTAGAAATTAGATCCTTCAAGGCGAATATGGGTCTGTCTCAAAATGATGTATACCCCCAAATGGTACTTTTAAAAGGGGAAATGATGATTCACCAATGGCTTTAGAGGTACCCTATTTTCAGACAAACCCATATATATATATATATATGATAATATTTGAGACATCGCCACATACATGATCAATATCTCCATTCACAAAGCAGTTGAATGGATAGCCAAATGTGTTCGGATCAAGCTTGGACAAACCGTCAATCTGTGGGGTCCAAAACTTTGACATATGTCCAATCGAGGTGATGCTATTCGTGCTACGTTTGAAACGTGGTTGCTGGTGGTTCATCCCTCTCAAACTCGAACATTGTTGGTCGGCTCACCGACCTAGGTGGGGTTGAATCCCCATGATCTAATCTCCGTCTACTGCTGGATTGAAGGATGTTCAACTGCCTCAGATAAGCCTTTCCGTAACAGATGCACCTCTCAAAATTTTCACAACAGATGCGTCACGCGTTGCAAAGCGCGTCCGCAACCAAAAGATTGCCGCTGCATCTATTGATGGATATGGGCCCGGGGCAAAATTGCAAGACCCAGCACACATGGTTGGATTTTTGATTGTTGCATGATCTTTTGTCCATTTTTGGAGGTGATGACCATCCGATGCTAAAAACTCTTTGGGCCCCATCTAGTTATCAGTTTTCGACAGAATCTGCTCTGAAAGGGATGATCAATGGGAAGCACCGCCAACAAATTGGGGGGCAAAGATAGGATATGACTGTCCATCAGGTTTGGGCATCATTCTAAATCATCCATATACTCGCAAAACATGGTCTCTCCCAGCTATTTTTTTTACAGTTCTGCCATGCCCATCAGGGGTTGTCTCAAACGATGGAATCCCAAAATCCAATGGTGTGTCCCACCTTGTTGCACCCATCATATTCCGCGTTGCAGAAGATTGCCATACCTTGGGGCTAAATCCACCAGTTTGGCACGCCAACCAATAGTAGATGCTTCAGGTCTGTGATGGTACCTGCTCTCGCGATTAAAGGTCTTCTCGCCATGATCAGATGCTTGGTGTTCTTGAGGTCGCTGAACATTTGGGGCCCAAACATATATAGGAGAAAATGGGACATCGGATTGCAGTAATTTGGTTTTTGAATTTGGGATATCCATAACTGGGAGATCTAAAGGCAACTTGATAGAACAAAATTTGGTAAGTATGTTAGTTCACCCTTGTGAGTGAATTAACCCTACTTACCCCACGGAAAAAAAAAAACACAGGAATGAGCTCCAAGTAGAGCTAGACAAACAAAATCAAATAAATGGAGATCAGCTAAATATGTCAAAACCGGGAACAAAGTGAAGTGGGGAGTTGATCAGCAAAATGATTTGTCTGCATCCACCAGAACCACTCGATCATGGTGAACATGTGGAAATCAGGGTCACTCCGGGGCCGAAAAAGCGTCATTTCCGCGATGTGTTTCTCTGATTGCAGGTACCAACCCTTCTGAAACAAATAACTTGGGATCATTTTGAGGTCCCTCATTTTGAGAACCCCCTGCCATGATCTCGAATGCCCCTTTGAATGATATGCCCATTGTTTCACCGTTGGAATTGGGAAAAACATGGGAAAACCTCCCAATTGTCCCTTTGATGACCCACTATTCCCCCAATTTTCCTGTCTCAATATGTTTTCCTTCTGATTTGGCCAAGGAATTGCGATGGCGGAAAATGTGACATGCTGTGACTGGATCCCTTTGGGTCAAACTTGATGATTGATGACAATTTCGGAGTCTTTTTTTTGGTACCCAAAGAAATCACTGGTTGAAGTGATAGAGAATTGTTGAAAGGAGATACCTTTCTGAATGGCTGCAGTGACCACCAAATGCTACAGCCCAAACAAGCCGCAGAAGGGCCATGGATTGTGGATGCCACCGCAACATGACAGGTTGGGTGAAGTCCATCCCCAACTTTCAGGGCGGAAAAATTGTGTCGTAAATCATGTCAGTCTGATTTCTAGGATTGTTCTCGCCTTCTTTGTCCTTATTTACCATTTCTTTGCCATGTCTTGCCCATTCCGAAAGTCCGAAGAGAAATGGATTGTTTGCTCCAAATGATTTTGCCCCCCCAAAAAATAAACTTTTTGAGATTCAAAGGGCCTAGTGGCTCAATTGCTACCATTCAGGCTCTGGCGCAGAACTTGGAATGGCCCATCTGTTGCAACCTCCAGAAAGATTGAAGTTGGCAAATCCATCAATGTTCCATCTAAATACTGGAAAAAGATGCTAAGATCGTCATATATTTGCAATTTGTGCTAAATATGTGCTGAATAAAATCATGATACATCCTAATTTTTGCTGCTTAACTCATATTGCAATCACCATATGTTTGCGGCTACTACGACAACTGAGCCCTTCGACCGTCGAACCCGCCGCGGTCCGTGTTCTGCGGGAGCCATGGCCTCCGACGACTTCACCGCGTTCAGGGATGCCTCGCTGCACGTCTTGCGGAAAAGCTTGCTGGAGGCCGATGCCGAAAGCCAAAAATGATGCAGAAAGGTGGTATCTTATATAGATATTTAACTGATGATATATATATTATATATATATATATGATCTAGTATCTAGATAATCAGATAGCAACTCCTTGGAGTAATGATAGATATTGTCAACCGACCTGATACTTCTAGGTGGCTGGGAGGTCAATGAGAGTTTCAGCAACAAAATTGTGGATTCAGCGACAATAAAAGCAGGATTTATCTTGTTTGATGCGTTATCCCACAGAAATTGATAAAAACGGAAACTTAAACCAATGAAAATTTGATTTAATCTAACAAGTTATATAACAAAATCCAAATGGCCATTTCATTGGTGGTTGTCCGAATGGGAGATTGAGTCACTCAAAAGGTGGAGTGAAACCACCAGCACAGGTACAGTAAACCATGGGATTACATGGGTATGTCAACCAAGGAATCTGATGACCCTCTTTTAGGTCGTCCAGAGGGGAGATTAGATTAGATTACTAGATGGATGGATAGATGGATAGATCAATCCCCCAAACTCCCCAAAAGTTCACGATTGCCAACAAGAATGCCCCAAGCTAGGTAAATGCTCGCCGAAAAGGGATGATTTGATGGAAGGTTTGGACAAATCTAATGATTTTCGAAAGAAATACTTGAAATTAATGGGAACTATATAAAGGTGTTATCCTCTGGTTATTCAACCGTTTGCAAACTTGAAAATCACCATGTTATAGCTAGGTAAATCATCATATTTATCATCTATTTCTATGGGCCCTGGCTTCCCATAGCCAACCTCTGTTTCTCAAAACCAGAGTTTTTTTTCTTTTTCGAAGATTCCCTCCATATCGCACTAGATCCCATCGAAAAACCACCATTATATCATGGTTGTTGGTTAAAGACCCATTTAAGTTTGGGCTATAAAAATCACCCCTGGGACCCGTCGCGTGGACCCCGGGGGCGCGGTTGCCCCGGGGAGGCCTATTCCGAAGCAAATCACCGCCAGAGCGTGGAGGGCTTGCCCCGGCGCCTGGAGGCGGATCTGCACGAGTTGAAGCTTGACTGCTATTGGGGATAAGAAACATGTGATATATTTATGATATATTTATGATATATTTATATAATATATTATGATATATTATGTATTCTATGTTATATATCATTGTGATATTATACATGCACTTCTGTTGGGGATTGTTTTGATTATCTTTGCAATGTTAGAATGTTATATATCTTATGAAACACATCCAATACATCTCCAAGCCTCCAGCCCAAATTTATATGACCTGGAAAAAAACACTGACAACATGGACGGTTTCCTCATCACAGCATATTGATGGGATATGGATGGGATCTAAATGGGAATATAATGAGAATATACCCTGTGGTTGTTTAACATAGCCATGGAAAATGGCTACGTTTGGATGATTTGCCCATTAGAACCTCCATTCATCAGGGATTTTCCATGGCCATGTTACATAACCAGAGTGTACATCTGATCAGTTTACTTGGTAGCTGGTGTCTCATCCCACAGATTATGTGGGTAGATACCTGTAGTCAGGGTCAAAAATCACTGGTTTTGGGAGGTGGGATTTTTGTAGGATACTCCACTCAGAACAGGCATTCTAATGGTTATATATGATGTAATGATATATGGGCCATGATAAAAAGTTGGATTATATACCCATATTGATTGTGGGATGACAGTATATCAATGGGATATGAACGGAAATATAATGGTAATATTCATGGGACATTCATGTGGATATAATTGGCAATTATGATAGACACTATGTATACTGGAGCCATTTTTGGAATATCTTTAGGGACTCATTCATATGAGTAGACATTGAAGGCTTATGGACCCAGTAAAGATGTACTATTTATAGGTCTATACATGATATGTATATACACATATACATGTGATATACTTGATAGTGAGTGATAGTGATAATGGATCATCCTAAAGGTGTCGTTTTTTGGTACGCAACAATTTGCCCGCGAAATGTTTGGTGATGTTTTGGATGACTTTCCCATTAAAACAGTGACCAATGTTCTGTCCCCAGACATGTACCATTGGTGTCAGTGACGTCGTTGCCTGGCACCACACTGGGCGCAGCTTAATGTTCATCCCAGAAGATAACGGAATTCGCTGATGGGTTTTGGGGACCTATATGCGCCTTTCAGTGAGTCTGTTTCATTTGAGGCGTACGGGACCGTTGATTTGAATCTTGATCCTGGCACCTGGGATCTGAGGAAGAGCGACTTCCGACCCTCTGGCGGAGCAGCTTCCTTCAACTCGAGTCAGTGTAGTCAGGGGCGAGTTTCCTTCAAGCAGCAAGGCGCAGCTGGTCTCGATTGCACGAGCTGATTCGCAACTGGATGAATAGTTTCATGCTCGTTTACCAACTGGGGAGCGCGAAATACAATGATATTATTGATGATATTGATATAAATACATTTACGAACAAGCTAACAAGCAACGTTTTTGTTCTGCCGGTCGTCCACATGAATAGAAACGAAAGTCTGAAATCTGATGAATTTAGAGTTGAACATGGACCCAGTCAAGAAAGATGCCAACTCAACAGCTTGACAGTTCACAGTTTTTTCTTGGTGATCTCGCATCCTTGGAGGTGCAGGCCAAAACAGTGATGCAGAGAGTGAGGCAGGGATTTGGGATCCCTAAACTCACGACATGGGGAGCTCCGGTTCCCAAGTTTGTGATGTTTGTGAGACCCTATGGTAGGGCTATTGTTACATAACAAATGGCTGGAAAGGGGTGAACCCGCCACGACTTGCAGTTCTTCGGGGTTCCAGGAATGGATAGGTTATCAGAGGCTGCCCCATTTGAGGGAAGGAACCACCTGGAAGTGGCAAGACGAGCAACCAAACTGAGGCACCTCTAAGCGACCCGACTGCCTAAGTAACTGGGTGATGAATTTTTGACAACTACCCAACGGACGAACTGACTGATTGACCAACTGATTGCCTGACTAGCTTTCTAAGTCACTGACTACCAAGTCCATATACGGTTTTTCCAGACTGATCGTTTGATCCCCCCCTCCAGAATCCTGCAGATATATCTGAGGAGTGCGCCATGGTCTGAGTTGTCTATAGACTAAGCCATTTTTATTGGAGGTCATAATCCATGTTCAATGGGGAGCTACTGTAACTGGGGATTCTCACAACATCTCACAACTGGAGATATACCAATTATAGATCATTTGGAGGTTTCCAAAAATGGTGGTACCCCCAAATCATCCTCTTTTTGGGGGGTGGATTTTTCATGAAATAAAACCCATCCAGCTGAATCCAGCTATTGGGGTATCCACGATCCTCTGGGGCATGTCTTGTGAATGGTTTCAGTTACGGTCCTTGCTCCTCATCCCCAGATTTTTTGCTGACTAATGTCAACCCCAGATAAACCCCGGGCAGTTTAATTGTGGGATTACCAATCAATTTAGTAACAGAGTGTCAATCTGTGGGGACCATCCTGAAAAAAATCCGCGGTTAGCACGATGATTTTTGCTAGGACTTTATCAGAACTCCGAAAAAGATAGAAAGCTTGTTCACCCTTTGGTTCTTCAATATAGCTATGGAACATGTCCCATGTACAGTTAATGTTTGATCATCTATTTCAGTGGGGAATTACTGTTTGGGCTTCCTACAGTTGTTTTTCAAGGGAGCTCTGCATCCGCACCTCGGCGAAGGGACAGCAAAGCGACGACGCGCCGGACAGATGGTGGCGAGAGTTTTCCGGGGAGATTTCCGGGGAGATAGACCCCGTTCGGAAAATGATTGGGACAGATAGTGGTTTCTCCATGTTTCTCAACATCTATACCATACTACAAGAGGGTAATCCCTTCTCCTCATATTACACACCCCCGAGAAACCATGGTAATAAGTATAAGGGATGTACACATGAATAGCGGACCATGCAATAGAGGGTCTTTAAAATGAACGGTGGAGGAGAATAATCCAACAAACCTCTGTTGGTTACCTGCTAATTCATATGTTTAGATTACTTCATTATTTGACAATACTTAGGTAAAACTCCACTTGGTTGATGATTATATACATATTATATATCATCCCATGTATACTATATGTTATTTAACATACATCGCTATACATATGATATACATATGATATATATATTTACAATATATATATATATGTATATATACACGTATTTTATGTATGATTCCCAGTCTATCCCCATATCTTTGGTTTTTCCTCTTCGGTCCCTTCGCCCGGTGTCCGGTTGCCGTCGCAGGAGGCGCGCAGGATGTTGTCAGACCAGACGGAAGCGACTGAAGACGTGCAGGGCCAAGAGCAGGTCGCGGTAGCGGTGCTGGGTGCCAGGGAAAAGCGTTGTAGATGTGCCATAGATATGGCTATTAAATGATATCAATATATATATATATAATACATATATATATATATATGGATATTAGTGAGATGTTATGGATGTAGATGCATGTACAAAGATCAATGGTAGTATGTGTATGTATATATATATATACATGTATGTACGTATACGCATGTAGTGTACATATGCATATATATATATATATACACAGGTCAGGTAACTATCAACTCTAATCAGTACCAGTATATGATTGTAGGTGCTTCCTAAATGGGTAGGACCCATGTAGAATGATGGTTCCTGGGACTGAAATCATGATTTTTCGTGCTACTGCATAATATGTATAATCTTATGATCTGCACCGATCATGGTGGCTATTCCACCAACCCTTTACCAACCACTTTCTGTTCGAGGAATCTCAGGTGAGCCGATCTTCTCAGTACCAGTAGGGGCTTTGGGGCAGAGGCTTCAGAAAAAACCTGGGCAAGTGAGTCTGACTTACCACCTGTGATACCGAAATAAATGGGCCCTTTTGATCCGTGATTTCAGCAACAAGTCGTGATCCGAGGGACTGGTTCAACCAAAAATGACTGGGCTGGGAGTGATCAGCGAAATATGCTTGGTATCAACCAGCTCAATGCTCAGACTTTCTAGGGAAAGCAGCTACCCAAAAGTGGAAACGTTCAGGTGCTCTGGTGAGAGGAGCTGCATGTCACCTCTCGTAGCTGGTTTGTCACTGGTTTGTCGTCAACATGTTGACATTGGGTTTGTGTGAGAATATGGTATCCCGGTATCCCTAATCCCTATGTACAAACACATTTGTTTCGGGGTATCCCCCCCCATTTTCAGACCCATCCGGTACTGGATATCATTTGAGGGTTCCAGCACTGCGGCATGGGGGATGCACATTGGTTGCCAGCTGCAAATGTTGTGTACCGAAAACTGTCCATGAGTAGAATTACCCTCTGGTAAACTATCAGTTTGCTATTGAAAATGGCAATTTATAGTTGATTTTCCCATTCAAAATGGTGATTTGCCCATAGTTATTTTAGTTTACCAAAGGGTAAGATCCACAACAATCATACTGCCACTCATCCATCCACCCATCCATCCATCGTTACATATGTGGTGAAGAAGTTGCCACAAACCAGCTGAGTTTCGCTGAGAAAACTCGACTTCGGACGCCAGGACAAGGCTTTGAGGAAGGCGATGCAACAACGTCTGCAGGCTCTGGGGCTTGACGTATTTCCAGGAGGAGACGGGTAAACAAGATCCTGTGAGAATCCCTTGGAACACTAAAATCAACATCATTGAGGAGATCATTTTCCCACCATGTTTCCCATGATTCACTGACAATCAATGACAATGAGTTGGGGTATCCGATGTTTTTAGGACGAAGCCATGACATGCCATGGCCACTAGCTCATTAGTTCATCTTCTGCGGACCCAACCCCAATTTTGACCGAAACCCACGGACCCACAATCTCCCACACTGACAAATGAAGGTAAATGTATGTAAATGTGAGGATCAGACTCCGCCAACGCACTCGAGATTTGCACTCTGGTTCAATCCTGGCACTGCGAAATCTGTCATTTTGATACAAACATCGTCCATTGAATCCATTGGATATTTTCCTAAGAGTTTCCAGTGAGCCGGGTTGGACTATCCCATTTCGGGTACCCCCGTTGAGTCCCAAGTCTGGATCAATCCCCTAAACTGGTCACATCCCAGTTTTCTTGCTTTTATCCTCCATCACACTATGGGTGTGTTTGAACATGTGGAAAAAACCCCAGAAAAAAGTCATTTCATATAGAAAATGACAATAGACCATGGAAATTTGGGGTACCCTATCCCTGGCTTTTCAGCTCTTCAGCGTTTTTTTCATCGCTCGCGATCCTTCGACAGGTGCGTTTGAACGTGCTTTCGGCCACGCAGTTGGTGAGTGGCAGGCAGGGTCGCTTCAATGTAAATTGGAGGATTTTTCACTCAATTTGAGGTTTATCCCTGGATATGTGTGGTTTATTTGGTATTTGATGTACTGTAATTTCAGGGATACATAAACCATAGAAATTGGAACCCTCTGGTAACTTAACAGTTCGACCTTGAAAGTCACCCACCAAATTAGTGGTTTCACTAAGCTTCCAAGCCCCAGTGAGGCCAGGGTCTATGTTAATTTACTGGAGGTTTATCCCTGAACCTTTGGAATAATTCTGGGTAAATTACAGTGACCTCACTGTTCTCCCTCACTGGAATCATGGTATACGGCGGATTTTCCCAAGTGGCTGCAACCCTGGCTGCCATAAACAAGTACCATGACTGGGGATGGTTTATGCAACCATGTGCAAGCCATAAAGATGGGTTCCATGGAATGTACTCATGACCTGCGGGTGCATCCGGGATCTTCATTGGTGAAATCCCCGAAATCCGAAGCCGGAAGCCCAGCGACGAGAAGTGGAAGAATGGAGGTTAACCGTGAGAAACCACGGCTGATCGCATTCTGATTCGAATGGCGAAATCCCGCTCTGTTAGTCTATTTCAAATGATCCAGATTTAGTTAACAGGTAGCCTTAGCCATCTATTATTTGGGGATCAGCTTGGGTGGGGTTGGCCAGGAACCTGCACGATGCTGTTGGCGCTTTAGGCCTCACCACGTACACCATCGAGGCGTTAGCAGGGCTTCAAAAATGCATGGCACGACCCAACAAAACTTGCATTTTATGTGGTGATCTGAGAAATTTGGTGATGGTTTATGGGATCTAGAGCCAAAATCATATGATTTCATATGGGCACCATATATGTTGTTGTTCAAAATGGTGGATCCAGCTCAAGATCTTTGCCATGTTCCTTCGGAAAATGAGGTTTTAGACTTTAGACCCTGAGATTTGGGGTTGCAGATTTTGAGACACACCCGAGTTCGATCAATCTCACCCAATGATGCTTACAGCGGTAGACAGTGCTACTGTTGGGACCATTGGACCATCCTCAAAACAGCGAAGATAGGACCACAGATTGGCTGGTCATGGTACCGACTTGACCCATATTGCCCAAGACATGGCAGTTCTGTTTACCTGGGAAAGATGGTTGAGATCTCCCAAAGGCAAACCAATTCTAATGCATCATGATGAGTGAAAGAACCCACTGGGAGAAAGCCTATGAGTGATCAGCAACTGGCCTGGGACCTTTGAGGAAAGAGGGCACGCCTCCAGAGACCTGTTGGGCATCGATCTAGTGAGGGTTTTGTATTCTTTGGCTACCTAACGATAGCGACTTCACCCATCTTGATTTGGTCATGCTGGGAAACCTACTTATCTCTTTCTAAAGGAAAACTTGAAGTCTCAATGCCCAACTGTGTTTTTTTGGACCAGGAAGCATCTCAACAAAACCCAAAATGTCCCAAGAAGCCAGGGATTTGTTGAGATACGAGTTTGCATAAAAAGAGGGCATTGGCTGCAATTGGTGCCAATGTTAATCAGGAATGTGAGGTTTTAAACCATTGAACCATCGTATTTGGTGTTTGGTGTTCGCTTTTTTTTCTCCGAGAAGCCGATTTGAGCAGTTTCAAAAAGCCGGCAGTTGGTCGATGATTACAAGGAGTTATACTGACCAATATATATATATATATAGAGATAGTGTGTGGATTGTCATGATCTAGCCAGCCATTACTTTGGTGATGTTTTTCAGTATGTTTCCAATAATTGTTGGTAGTCAAAACGATTGTATGTTCCATCACTCATATCATCATATCCCTGGTCATTTTCCCGCAGTATATCCCACTTTTCTTGGGAAATCTAACAGGACTTGCTGCCTCCCATCCTCTCTTCAGGATATGAACACTTTGGTGAAGGCCTTGGCCAAGTATATCGATCTCAGACTCGTGAAGAAGGCCTGGACAGCCTTCATTTCTTCGTTGTGGTAAAGCCAAGAATAAACCTGCCTTTTGGGGGATGGGTTTTACCATTTATGGTGATTTTGGGGATGGTTTATGGCCTTGGGTTTACCATGACCATGAAATGAACACGGACATTTATTTTAACATTCTCCTGAAAGCATTCCTGCGCTTTGAAGTCAGCCCATTCAGCAGGCATGTTGAGCAATGGATACAGAAAAGTCCACCACTGATGCACTTACTACTTGGAATTACTTGGATGCCTCTGAGTTATGTAGTGGGCAATAAGTCACATGATGTGTTATCCGGTTGTGCATGGGATATACCATAACAATATACCAGAATGTTGATCTTTATATGTCTTGCTAACACCAGCTTCATAGAGAAGGCTTACTAGCGGATCATTCTTATGTGGTGCTTTGAAAATGGACATTCTACTAGTTTGTCTCAACTACTACAGGTTACTACTTGCCTTCATATATGCATAGTGTCTACTTACTGCCAGTATTTATGTCTGTTTACTGTGATGAACATTCCACAAGGCGATGCTCCCTAGGTTGCTGATTTGGTTTATAACTCGAGTAACTCGGGTTTCAAAAGAACTATGCTACTAAACCATACTAAGCCAACTTGCAAAACTCGGGGACACCTCTGTGTTTTCATTGTTTTCCTTGGCTTCTGAACTCATCCGAAAGACAGACCCATCGCTGGCAAGGAAGAACCCAAGCTGTTGAGATCACAGACCAGCAACAGCATGTTCTCGGCACAGGCACCGGAGTCGCTCGTTGTTTAGGGTTGCTAAAAGATTAAAAGTAAAAACCTGAACATTAGGATAGAGTGAAGGTCTTTGGATACCTTCGATTGTTATTTTGACTTGTCCGATCCTTTTGGGGGTTGCGAGAAAGCAGAAAAAATATGAACATTGTAACATTGAGGTAACTTAGCAGCAAATGAAGTTACAAATATTGAAAAGATGGTTCCATTTTCAGAAAGACTTTGGCAATATATCGCCAGCAACGTGAGATTTGCTATTTCTGTGACCATCTCAAGGTGATGGTGGTTCATATTTGGAGGGCGATCCCGGAGGGAAAATCAGCCAACAATGGAAGCATGGGGATGCAGAATCTGCCCGAATTATGAAGTTAAACAAAGTTCAGCAACGCAGTTTTGTGATTCTTCCCCAGAAAATGTGGATTTGCTGCGTAGTACTAGCACAAAAAACCAATCGGAGAACCACATGATTGTAGACTTATCAATCATGTCCGCTACAATCACTTTTTGACACACACACTCTCACTGTGCACTCTTACAAAACGGGATCTATTATTCTCATGTGGATGAAAGGTCTCTCTGTTTGGGGTCCATAAGTGCCAGCAGACTTGTGACTGTGATTGTGAAAAATCAGCAATACTCTTGTCACCTGCAGCTCTTGAAATGACACTGTGCAAGTTGTTTCAGGCATCTGATATGCGCATATACATCTATATTAACATATTATGTATGTGGCCTCATGTTTTTATACTCTATTATTTTAATATTAAGTCTCTGTACATATGTTTTTTTGATGTCTATACAGTATACGAAGCACACTTGTATCACATACATATACATAGCGAGTGTAAATATATGTATACACATACAATTTTTATCTTTGTATGATTAGATACATCCATACCTGCAAACACACAAACATACCATGGGCCTGTATACATATGTATATATATACCTAGATCCACCCGGAGGATGAAAAAAGTGCCGCAATCCATTGTGACTGAAATTTCCGCCGCAGCTCAAAAAAAAAGCCGCAGCTCAAANTTCCCCTGGCGCCTATTTTTCTGAGCTGTGTTTTCTTTTTTCTCTGGGCTGTGTTTTTTTTTTGAGCTGCGGCGGACATTTCAGTCAGAACGGCACTTTTTTCATCCTCCGGGTGGATCTAGTTATGTTTCAAGTGGGAATGATCCTCTTAAATGGATTTTGGACATCACGAGCCAAATAGCCCAAATAGCACCAGCTANGCAAAACCTAAAAATGCCTCAGGGAGAAAAATACGCCTCAGTACGGCTGGAGGATCCTTTTTGGAAAAAGTGCCGCAAACGAGTTTCTAGGTATATATAAACACCTGTATATATATATTTATATATACATTTGTATTCATTTATATACACACGTATGGACTTAAAAAAAAAAAAAACATATCGTCTTTGACAGTTAAGATTCAATCCGAAGTACTTACACCGCTACCGTCAGATTGACAGCAAGAAATTCGGCACGTTCAACCAAAATGGGCATCTAGTCCACCAAAAAAGAACGGAAAATAACTCGCCACTGTCGCCTTTTGACATCCGTCAGGGCCCAGAAAACATGAGAGCCCTGTGGCATTGGCCGGTCGAAGCTTGGATGCAGCAAGTGGGGAATGAAAGCTGATGGCAAGAGCCAATGACTCTGGGTGTTGCTCCTGGAATGTCAATCCCGGATGGCAAGAGACCATGGTTTAAGAATTAGGGGGCTACTCCCCAGTGATAATCTGAGACTTCAACAGCCGTTTGGGGTTGACATATCCAGAGTTGACATTATTCTGCAATATATCTAGAATTCATCCATATAATACTCATACGTCTTTATACCTAGAGTCTAGCATACGTGTATTTATATATATATATACAGAGAATAGATCTAGAATACGTATCTATGATGTACCTATAATAATATTTGGGGAAAATTCTTGCGGGAAAATTATAGCGACGCCATTTGACCTCTCTATAGATGCTGGCCAGGGGAAACCTCCCCAGATGGCCTTATTTCATGTTATTTCAGGTTAGTGAATTCTTATATTTTACCCAGATAATATTTATACAGATACAGTAATATATATTTAAATATACATAGTTGTATACACTGAATCCGTGTGTATATATGTATTACACAAATATGTATGGCTGGGTTGCCAAGGGGAACCACCTCCAAATAAAACAACCTTATTTCAGGCTGATGAACTATGAGATCTCGTACACCTCAAAGCAACGAAGCTCAGTCTTTGGAGTAACCAACTTAGCGATTCCGAACTGGGGCACCACCTTACTCCATCCCATTTAAATATAGATACCATATGATACCATAAATCCAAGAGTTATTGGAGTTGGAAACCAACTCAGATACCCTCTGGTAAACTAACAGTTCGCGAACTTGAAAATGGCCATTGAAATAGTGGATGTTCCCATTAATAGCATGGTGATTTTCCATAGTTTTTTGTTTGTTTACCAGAGGGTAAACCACAATAAGTTGCTGAATTCCCTGATTTCCGCGAAGGTTTTGCCACCATGGTCTCAGGCAGACAAGCCCCGGCCGAGTGCCTCCCGCAGCACCGAGAATTCGCTCACGTCGCCCACCACGCCCACCACCAAGAGCTTCGAGTCCGAGAAGAGTGAGGTGCGCGGCGTGAAATCAGCAGGGGCTGGTGATTTTTGGGTCAAAGATATGGATTTTGCATGATTTTGCCAAGGAAAATGCAGATTTTTGAGAATATGTCATATGATTCTCAAGCGTCATCCGGAAGAATCAGGAATTACACGGTTTTGCCAACAGAAGACATCACTCACCAACAAAAATGGGGTATTTATACAGCAAGTTGATTTATCCCCAATTTGGGGCTACAGCAATGATTATTAGAGCCAGACGCACTATAAACCTCTATCACATCAGCACATTGTGTGCGACGCGCCATGGGGAATGCTGGGTGGCATCATGGGCATTTTGATAGAAGGGGGATAGCAGCAATGCTGAGATGATGTTGCCCAACAACAATAAGGATGGCCAGGAAGCAATGGGGGACGATGGAACAGCTTGCAAATGTTGAGACATACCCGTGGTTGGTCTACAAAAACTAGGGTTGTTGGTCGCAGCAGCCAATACTGATGATTCGTGAAAGGAAACTGCAATCAATGAGGGGTTACAATTTGATTCGGCTTCTATCTGTGGTAAATAGGAAGATGTTGAACGCTGGAGTCGGGCTGAGATGTTGGCATCAGGTGAAGCTGCGTAGAGGTATTGACAGCAGCCCATGACAGCACTGGGCATGTTCAGTGCGTTGAGATGTCATCCCCAAGTCGATACTTGAGTGGAGACTAGGCTCTGTTCTGTTTGAAGGACAGCCAATCGGAAATTGTTCGATTGGTGGGTCGAACCTGAAGAGATCCAGATGCAAAATGGGGGTCCCGCAAAAAAAAATGGAACAAATTTACCCACAAAGACCCAAATAGTTTAGTTTGTATGCTTTTCTGCTCAAAATATGAGGTGAAGAAACTAGGAACATGAAGGATGTGTAATGATATGTGGATCTGATAGCACCAACGTTTTGGTTTGGAACCATCCTTATTTGCGGAGAGCCAACTTGGAACCCTCAGTGGTTAAACCCCATCATAGACCCATGAATCAGGCCCATGAAATGATCGTGAGAAGTGTATATTCAATATAGTCAAACCATGTCAAACTGAAGTTCGTACTTCAGGGCGTGCCTGGTGAAAGTCAGCGGGTTAAGAGCTGCCAAACAATGAAATATACAGTCTATAGTTGATGTTCTTGATTTTTCTATATTTTTCTTGGGATTTCTTGAAATTTCTTTGGAGTTCTTGAGATTTCCTGGGATCTCTTGGGATTTCTTGGGAGTTCTTGAGATTTCTTGGGATTTCTTGAGAGTTCTTGGGAGTGTTTCCACCTATTTTCATCGACTTCCCCTTGCCTTTTGACAGCGCGGTTTCACCCCGCCAGGAGAACCTGGCGCTGACCGTGGTGCCCGCCAAAGCCTTGATGGAGCTGTTTACAACCAAGGACCGAAACTGTCGATGATTTGGCTATTGTCTGATTTATGGTACCTCAACATCCAATGGTTTTATGCAATGGTTCGAAGGAAAAAATCTTCCCAAGAATAGATGCTCGACTACGTTCTATTTTCAGACACACCCATGTAGCTATTGAGAATGGTCCTTGTCCCATCGTTCTGTTAGCTTTATGTTAGCAATTAATCTCATGAAATCCCATGAGAAATGCCAATCCGAAGGGTTTTGTTGCTTCAATAAGCCCCATGTTTCGTCAGGATGTGGAGCTTCCGAAGCAAGTCTTCCGACAACAGATGGTGCTGAATCAGTTCCAGGCAGCCAGTTGTGATTTTCTGTGGATGTTTTGGGTAACTCTTGGGATTCCGGATGATTCCGGTGACATGATCAAACAATTTTCTATATGTTTTTTTCATGGTATGATATGGTATGATATATTATTGTCATGGGATTTTTACCATCCACAGTAGGACCAGCGGATTCTCCGCCGCTGTGTTTCAGCATTGTTGATGCTAATGTTAAGAATGGGAAACCTTCCACACTGGGGAACCTTTTCCGGGAAGATGCTGAATATGTCTGTTGGGACCGGTTGGGGCCCTCAAGCAAATCCAAGTACTGGTGAGTTTCAAACCAACAACAAAAAAAGTTGCCATCCCCTCAAGTAGTCTTCACCCTCCACAAAGGCAGAGTGTTGTGTGGGGGGATTGGTGGCGTTAAACCCCCCAAAACAATGAAAGCAAGAAGTTTTTAAGTGGGGAAATCATCTATAAAATGCCTATCATGGTTTTTGCCAGAATGGGAGAGTCACGGTCGATCTACTAAACATGCCTTGATCTATGGAGCCAGGAACCATTCGTTCCCCATCAAATGGCTGGTCACAGAGATGCCGCCCAGGCCATGCGCGAAATCTTGGTGGCGGGTGATACCAACCGCCTTGTGGCTGAATTGACCTTTGCCCCTTGGCGAAGTGCCGAGGGACTGGAAAGCAAACAGGAGACTTTCGATCAGGTGCTTCAGTTCCAGCCTTTGATTTTTTGTCACTGTGTCCCCAACTCATTTTTTCATAAGTGGTGTGGCTTCTACTGGTTGAATCTGGATTATGATGGATTATGGACTTCACCAATGAACCCCGGTTCCCGCCTGCAGATGACTTGTATGTGTTGTTAGAATGTGGTACTCCCACTTTTATATCTAGTATCTCATCTCCCACAAACCCAATCGTTGGGCTACCTATTTCGATCTCATTTTATCTGATTGCCACTTTCCAGTAACTTAGCTGACTTATAAATCATTAATCCAGGAGAAACACCTCCCCATGCTTTCTTAGTGATTGATATCCATCTCTCTCCCATGCCTACGGGTGCCGTTTCCAGCTGGCCGAGGTGCGAATCAATGACTTGGCAGCTCCACCCGAAGCTCTGGACCCGTTGTGGCTCGATGGATAGACTAGTGCCAAAATAATGATGTCACGATGATGTATAACTGTATAACGGATACATCGTCTTAAATGGTGATATAATGTGATATACAATGCAGAAAGTGGATATCATGGTGGTTTGACCGACCAAGATGGACATCTCAAACCTGAAATTATTATCCAAGTAGGGTAGAACTGGCAGGGACCGTACAAGACTTTTGGACATATCATAAAAGGGATTAGAAAGATGATTTCTATACCATCCAGTTAACAATTATATCAACTGGCATTAACCATTATTAACCAATTATATCTGGTTGATATTAACCATTATCAACCAATCAACCAATCAAGAGTTCTGGATTGTATACCGAGTTCTCGACGTATGGGAGAATCGATCCGTTTTTGTTACTAGGATTTAGATTGACCCCTCAGAAGTTGAGGATTCCTATGGCGATGGGATGACTTGACCGTGGATGGATGGATTTCCATGGATGTGCGCACGGAAAACCAGTCTAAGAAGGATGTTTTTGAGCAGTGGAACAACCAGAAATATTCGAAGCCAAAGAGCTACAATCAGTGTGACTGAAGGACATAGTAGGACAGTAAGTTGTTTTCATGAAAAAACTGCCTACAATTCCAGAATTGACTGATAGGAAAATTTGCGGGAGGCCCCAATATGACAGTAAAAACAATATGGATTCGTGTTGAAATTATCCAGATTTGGAAGAAGGTCAAAATACGAAGCAGCCTTTGTTTCAGGAAGGTATGTTACAGTCCACTGTTTGCGGTCTGTCCAATCTTTATGCGATCTGCCAGCTTTTTGGTGGGTTTCACTAGCATGAAACATCATCAATGATGAATCTATGGCTTTGTCTGAAAATAGAGTATCCTATGGTATCCTCAAATTTGATGATCATCATTTCCATTAATTTTCCCTATTAAAGTGGCCATTGGAGGACCCTATGTTCAGACCCCGACACATCACCCCCTCGTGTTTTTATTAATGGTGATTTCACCAGCAACCACTTTCAGTCGCCATGGTAACATCTAGCGTACATGGCCTTTCAAACTTATATCCATGTATATATATATATATGTGTATATACATACACATAAATATATATATATATATATATCCATTTAAGATTAACACATGGCCAAATTCTATCCATAAGATAGACAGTACATGTCACATCATGTTACAGTACCTTAAGATCTATAGTCCAGGAAGATGTCCATTTTGGTCATGTTTGTCTCCGTGTCATGTCGTTTAACGTTGTGCTGCGGGGCTGAGCCGCCAGTGGTCGCCATTGAGGTTCTACATTGAGCCAGTGGTGGCTGTGCTCATCGTGGTGAGCCTCGGACAAAAAAAAGCCAAGTTGCAGGGGTTGTACGATGGTCAAGTTACATGGTCATAGGGGGATGTAATATAATATGTTTCAATGGGATAAATGGGACAGAATGGGTATAATCCCCAGTTATAAGTTGGTTTATAACATCCAAAAACATCCAATATCATCCAATAACTATATGGTTTATGATACGCAAATAACTAGAGTTTTCATACGGTGAATCTAAACCAACTTATAATATGATTCAATGGGATAAATGGGAGATAATGATGGGTATAATGATGATATACCCATGATATGATGATGATGATGATGATGATGATGATGATGATGATGATGATGATGATGATGATGATGATGTGATTCAATTCACTGGATTGGTTAAAAGGGAAAATCGTAGCCGGAAACCATGGTTTTCCCCATCAAATATAGAGGTTGCATGTAAAAAATCCCTTAAATAATGGGAGATAATGGGTGTATAATCCTATGATAATGATATAAACATTATTAATGATCTGATATGGAGCAATATCATGACTTATAATGTGATTTAATGTGATTTATGTGTATATAGCCAACCTTTTCTGTGCCACGGTCAAGTTGCGCGGGAGGAGGGGGGATATGCTCATCCATACCATATTTGGAATCCAAACATACTACCCTCTGGCAAACGTGGCAATGGAAAATCCTCTATAAATGGAGGTGTTAATGCAAAAATTATCTATATAAAAACGGTGGATGTTCCATTGCCAAGTTTGATACCGGAGGGTAGGTCTATGAATCCCTATGAAAATGGGTTGATGACCATTCCTCGCTGAGAAGTGTTTCTCGACTGGCTCGACCCACGATGTACAGTACACGTTCTTTGGGGGTTAAAAGAAAAGAACGGTAGACTGGCAAGCGACGCAACCCTCAGCCTCCAGAATGATTTGTGTGTGTATATATATATATACATGATATATATGATTATATATCGAGTGACAAGGTAAGAGTTCAGCGGAATTCGCCCTATTTGGCCGATAAATCCATGGCAATCAACTGTTTGAATCCAAAAAGTCACAGGAATTCCAATCATTTGGCCGGCAAATGACCATGGTAAGTTACCATGGCAAGTCCCTTCATGATGTTTCCCTCAAACCAACCCAATCTAAAGGCAGGGACCCCCAAACAATAGGTTATGGATTGAATTCAGGCTGGATGAATCATAATCTATAGATCCTATAGTCCGATCCAGCATTTTCCCATTTTCCCAGGATTTTCCTAGCATCCTACTTTTCTCCCAGCATGTTCCTACACTTTTCTTCCCACGTTCCCACTGTTTCTCCCATTTTCCCAGCACTTTCCTACATTCTTCCAGCATTTTCCCAGCATTTTCCTACATTTTGTCCCAGGAATGGCATCATGATCGGTTTCCAGACGGATCGCGCCTATGAAGCTTGGTCCGGCTGGCCATACATCGAAACCGTCTTCGTGCCTCGGAATTGATGATTTGGCACCATGAGAATCCACAGAAGCCCGGGAAATACATACTTTATAATTGGTGATATTTAATGGAAATTAATTTGGAAAGTGGAAATGAATGGACATTAATTCAGACTAATGGAAAGTAATGGAAATGAACGGACATTAATGGACATTAATGGACACTAATGGAAACTCACGGAAAATTAATTGAACATGTATGGACATCAATGGAAAGTCATGGAATTTATATAATGGACATGAATGGAAATTAATCAAAATCATGGGATTTAGCGGGATGATTTTAACATAATTAGCTTTTGGAAAATCCACTAGTCACAGGTGATTTTCCCAACTATAAACCTCCATTGATAGTACAATCTGCCGGGATCTTCGTGGCAATGTTGGGGTATACCCTCTGGTGATTTAATGGGAAATCATGGGAGTCAATGGTATTTAGTGGAATAACCATCAATAACCAACAAATCAATGGGAATTGCACGCTGGTAATTTAACATAGCTGTGGAAAACTCACATGTTTTTGATTGGTACGTATAAACACGTACTCCACTCATAAATGGTGAATCAATATCAATAATAATGGTGAATTATAATGGATACTGAGTGACTGAATGGAACATTTAACGGGATGTACCCTCTGGTGATTTAATGTAGGGATAATCACCATGGAAGGAATAGTTTAATCACAGTTCCTACCATCTATTTCTATGAACCATTTTCCAATAGCAAACTGTTAAATATGCAGAGGGTAACATGGATTAACGATTAACAAGACACAGATAGCGTTTATCATGTTGATCCCTTTTTTTCGGGTATTCCTGATTTTCCGACAAAGCCACATGCTGGTTGAATCTATGAAAATATGCGAATCAACCAAAATTGACAATCAGAACTATAGGGGAAGCAATCAACCACCAGTTTACCACTGGGGGGAGTCACATATATTTTTTATATACTTTTGCGGACCCCCCTGACTCTTAATTTACAGAGTTAATTTATCCTGGGTTGACATTACTGCGCAAAACAACTGGGTAGATAGCCAGCTAAGACGCTTTTTATGCACGGTATCTAAGACTACCAATGCTCAAAGGGCCCCAGATCGTAGAGTCTTTTGTGCTTGGTAAAACGTGTTTGATTTCATAGCGGGCCTTTTCTGGGTTTTTTCCAACTTACAATGGAGAAATATGGAGAATTTGACCATCAAGTGGAGAAGCGGGCCAATGTGAATGGTTGGTGGGTTCAGACGCTTACAGTCCAAAAAATGTGGTGTTTGCCGGCGAAAAATGGGCATATCGCATGATATCCCTGCTACAATTTACAACTGATAAGTGGTTTTCAAAGAGTATTACTTCTTCGTGCCAGAAATGGGATCAGGGCTTGAAGCCAGAAAGCGGAGGAGGTTCGCTTTTGGACTCTTGATGTTGAGATGACTTGAGAAGTTGAATTCCCACCCATCGAGCATCACTAGGATGAAGATGAATATAGCGACCTCCTTGCGACTGGAATGATGTGAAAAGTAAAGGAAATCATCCCCCAATGGATTGGTTGATGGGAAAATTTACAGGAAACCATGGATTTTCCCATGAAATATAGGGGTTTACTGTAAATTTTCCCTTAAACCAATCCAGTGATTTTTATTTCAGGTTGGTGAATTAATAACACATACCCAAAATCTAGAGATGATGTTAATCAATTGCCCCACCAGTCACATCGCGATTTTCTGTTGCCATCGCCATGTCCGCGAGCCATGGGCCGAGGCAGTCTTGCTGGTGTTGGAATGCATTGTGCGCTTCTCGCTGAGTGGTGCCAAGCAGTTTTTCTGCGGACCGGAGTCTTGGCCTTTTTGAATGTTTAGCAGGTGCCAGCTCATCGGCAAGCTGTCCCCACAACTCATGAGCTGTTTCTGTGACTTGCTAATTTGAGGTTAATGAAGTGGCTTTGACCAGGTGTTTTCGAGATTTTTCAACCTCATACTACTATTTTGGTGCAGCCTGATGTTTTGGTGCTGATGATGAGGGAGCGGCTGATCATGGTGCTCTTGTTTGAGTCCTTTCCGATATTTAATGGGAAATTCACCCAAGAAAATAGGGTGTGTTTATCAACAATCATGGGGATGCAGAGGGATGTATAATTTAGATAACAATATCATAACCTATTTTTTTTTAAAAAAAAAAACATTCTTTCAATGATCTTTTGCCATTCGGATGGTTTTCTTTTTTGGGGGATAGCGCCATTCGCCCACGGAGACGACCCAGGACTTTCACTGGAATCTCTTCGACATGTTCTTGGTCCTCACAGACACTTGGATGCCGGTGGATTTTGGACCCTCCCGTAGACTGACACTTTGCGATGGAAAATCACCATGGAGATCCATGGAGATTATGTTGAAAGTACCGCAGGGCAGCCCTCAATGACCTTTAGCTGCTTAATCAACATTTTCCCCAATTTCGGACAGAAATCCTCTATTTTCGGAGGCACCCGTAGTGACTCACAAGCCCGAGTCCACCGGTTGTGGGATTGGGAAGAATGCCACGCATAAGGCATCATTCAAGAATTTTAAGGAGTTGGGTGCCAATGGAACCACAAAATGGCTTACGGTTGAACCACATGAAACATCATTATAGTAACCCAAACAACAAAATATCATAACATAGAAAATGTCATGTGTCATTGATATCACTATTTTAGTAGCATTTTACTGTTTTATGGTTTGCTACAAACATTAAACCACCAAATCATCCAATTCAGCGGGTCGCACCCCCGAAGACCAGGCAAAAGCTGCCGATCTGCACAAACTGATTCCCCTTATGGATCGTTGTGGTAGGTAGATACATAATTAGATAGAACTACATAAATAAACATAAATAGAATTTGATTTAGATAGATAGATGGATAGACAATGATAGATAGATGGAAATATGATTACATAAATTAGATATAGAGGATGACAACTCCACTACAGTATGGTAGAACCCGGGTCCACAATACTGCAGGCGGTGACGGATGTGGTTTTCCAACTCGCCTTCCCCGAACAAGATGCGGTGCGCCCTTGGGGGACAAAGGTAGGTTTCATGATGGAATGGGGCTATTCAGTTAGTAGAACTTGGGAATTTTATGAAATTGCATCCGCTTACAGTGGATTTGGGTTGGTTTTCATAAGTAGGCTTCACATCTGACGATCCTAGTGCTGAGTGTTCGGGATTCTCCAAGGTATTACATATGTGCCATCGTCAGTTTTCTTGGGTAAATTGCCCCGTTCGCGAGATGGATGACCATACCACGTAAATCCCATGGTTTCGCCAGGGCGCATACGATACCACATGATTTTCCATGACAACGTGGTCAAGATGTGGTATTCATGTCTATGGGATGGCTCGATGGCAAAAAAAAACGCCGCACCTTTGCTGAGAAACAGCTTGGCATGCAGGCCATATTCTTGTGGTAAGTACTAAGAAAAGTATAGAAAAGTCGTAAGTAGAACTTCGCAACATGGGATCATATAATCATTGGATTGGTTTAAGGGAAAATCTACAGGAAACCATGGATTTTCCCATAAAATATAGGGGTTTCCTGTAAATTTTCCCATTAACCAATCCATTGATATAATGTATCATAGTGTATCCAGTTCAAACATGAATGAACATCAATTGTGGATCCTTTGACGGTGGACTTTCATCATCCCGCTGGTGCACTTGCCAACAGGCCATCCACCATATTCTGAGAGGAATAAAACAGTTTGTCTTAACAACGTCATAATCCAGTCTTACTACCCGTATCACATATTGTATTGGTACCCAGTGATGTTGTCATATTGAGTACTGTTTGTAAAGTTGTTATAGGTACTTCGGTACTTTGGGCACTTGGGTCAGCATTGCTGGATATACTATTACCATCTATTCCCCACAATATTGGATGGCCACAATATTGGATGGCCAGGCCTGGCCAGTGCACAATTACCATTGTTACTTTGCGTATGCCTTTGATTATACATACCCTCTGGTTGTTTAACATAGCCATGGAAAATGGCTAATTTTGGATGAATTTCCCAGTAAAACCTCCATTTATAGGGGAGTTTCCATGGCTATGTTAGTCATACCCAGAGGGTATATATTACTTCATTATGATACCTGATACCAGTAGTAACCACTATACAGACTACATTACCATTGGATCACCAGCATAATTACCACACTATGTACTAACTACGGTACCCAATTACATTCTATCCATGAATCCATACTGATTACCTTTTGCCAATATCATAACCCATCAGCACATCCAAGTGAACCATAAAAAATACTACTGTATCCTGGTTGGCTGATAGGTATCCCGGTATCCCTTGTACCGAGTATGGGTTAGTTCAAAATCCCGAATTCATCAGGTAGGAAAAAAAGACAATCAACATATTACAGGGCTCACTTGCGCCAACATGGCCAATACTAGGAATGAAATGGAATCAATACATAGTGAATTACCATAGTGAGTAGGAAATCCTGACACTTGGTTATGGAATTAAAGATACCAAGCACCATCGGGTATACTATTGGTTTACAAATGCTAGGTGGTAAGGCTGCACCAATGGATGAACCAACTGTTGATAGGAATCCCCTTAAACCAACCCAATGATGTGAAAAAAAGTTGGTTGTGACTTTCTATAAGGTGGTGTCCCATAACTAAGTTGGTGAACCTTCCTGAACAACAAGATTTATGGTCGATTCATATCTCTAGTTCCTGTGGCAACTTACAACTGGGGCACCACCACCTTGGGGTGAAAAGCGGGATTCCCCGTTCTTGGATTAACATCCCCAACAAATTGGGTAGCATACCCTCTGGTAAACTAGCATAGCTATGGAAAATCACAATTTTTGATGGGAAAATCCACTATAAATGGCCATGTTCAATAGCTATGTTAAATTACCAGAGGGTAGTCCCCGAACTAATCATCAACCAACAGGGTTTAGGTCACACTGCTTAGTTGGTTATGAGTTTCTACTCTTGAAGAGTAACCAATCACATCCAATCACCATGGCGGACTTCCAGGACATGGCTGGTGCCTCACTGCTACGCTTCTGTCGTTTGATACGCTTGGTTCGAGTGGTGAGCCTCGTTTAGGTGGCCGGTGGCAACAGGAGGCTAGGGGAAATTATGATTATTGTTTCTTATAAACTTATAGATATATAGATAATGTATACTTAAAATATATATTGATTATAGATAATTTGACAATTATAGACAATGTTTATAGACAACAATATTGAGGTTTCCCAAGCCACACGGTACCCTCAAATCATCAAAAATCAGACCACTTCAGAAACAGTTGTGACTTGGAGATCCTCCATGCGGAGAAACCCCCAAACATGAAGGTTTGAACAAGACAAACAGGGAGTTTGATTTCGCATGATTCAACACATTCAAAAATCAAAAAGTTAGGATTTGATTGAATCGAAATGTCGAAAACGTTTAATTCAATCAACGAAAATACGGTGATTTCACAAAGCAGTATAGGGATTGACCTTATACTGCCTTGTTCTAGGGTGTTTTAACGTGCCTTTTCAATCCTTTTCAGTGGTTCCGATCCTGGTTCTCTGTAGTAAATGGGGACAAGACCGACGAGAATTGGGTGTCATCTTCTTTCGTCCACCTGACGGATGGGACTGAACAGCCGAGCACGGGGCATGAAGCCACTGCCATAATCTACCTTGAAATAATGGTTATAGTATGTTCTTGTGTATAGCCATGTGGCTATATTTGGCTGGTGATTTCGAATCGATTTGTTCTTCCTGGGCTTGAGGTGGCTCAACAAGTCAATGCGTCAATGCTTGATTTCTGCGTTTCCAAGGAAAGTCTTCCGCTTGAACTACATGAAGGACGCAGATGCTGCCACAAACGCATAAACGGAACAGTACTCATAGCCCTCCACCAAACAGATATAGAAAAACAGTCCCTGAAAATAGCAAGAACTCCTGCCCATGTCATTGATTTGTTTAGGGGCCATCAGGAAATCCATTTGGCGATCAATCAAAATACTGGGACTTTTTTGAGCATCAAAGTAGCTGGTAAATGGACCTTGATCCTGCCAAAGATGGTTATAGTCTTAAGTTTTCAATCCATTTTCAGATATCTTCGGACAGTTTTTCACGCTTGCGATTTTTGTATCACTTCGGAAAGTGGTCCTGAGGCCTTTGCGGTTCCCAGTGGTTGCAGCATCCAGCTGAGTGTTTTTCAAATGCCAAGTTTATCCATCAACTATTTTCCCGCCGGTCAGATTGCCAAAAAATGTGGTACCCTATGGCACCCTTAGTTTTCAGACACGGCCAAGATATGCTTTGATATGCTTTGATCCTTCCATCACCTATCCCCCCTAGAAAATTCGCGAGCTGGCGATAAGCTCCTGGCAGGAGCTTCGCTTGATGGTCAAGGGTCTCTGGGCGGATCGGATGGGAGTCCGCATTGAAGTATTGCAATGTTGATTGTTGGGGTATACTCTCTGGTTACTGTAGCGACCTGGAAAATCACGGTAGATCACCATAATTCAACTATAAAATTCTGATAAATTGGCTTTCCATAAATATGTTAAATAACCAGAGGGTGTTTATGCTTAGTTTCAGGGCAAAACGATCATTTCTGGGTCGAAAGGTCTTCGGGAGACTGCGGCTTTGTGAGTGTCTAGAAAGCCCCGGGTCCTGACAGCACAAAGGTGTTTTCGTTGTGTGCCCAGTTTCGACAAAAGTGGCAAGCACCACTGAATCTGCTTTGTATATACTGTATCTTATTTATGTGTATATTTATATGTATATATATATATATACATGTATAATTATATATATACCCCCTTTGTCTAAGGATTCTGTGAGTGCACAAATCCACTATGTATTCAGCCGGTTTTTCTCTAAAAGGATGAGTCTTTTGCATTTGATCTTCCTAGGGTATGTTTCCTCGAGAACAAATAGAATAGGGCTTGGTTTTCTGGATGATTTATGGATTCACGGTGATAAATGATTACTGCCAACAGTTCTATTTCTAAATGATCGATTAAGTCGGTCAATCATTCATTGGTTCATGGCATATGAAAAGTCCCACAGTAATTGATAGATTGCAAATACTATCGTGCTGCCTATAGTTATTACTATTGTTTTCATTCGTCAATTTCGATGAATCACTCTTTGATAAAAAAATGCTGAATTAATCATTATTATTGCCTACTAACTACTAAAAGGACCATCTTTCACACTTGTTTTTTTTTCTACTGCGCTCGAGGTCTAGTCGGAGGCATCCGTACCCTGCTCCTCTCCTTCGCTTTGCTCTTCGCTGTGCCTTGGGATGGACCTCCTTTGAGGAATACATCGAAAAACACACAACCCCTTTGATGTTGATCTCATTAATGTTGGTAAAACAATAATAAACCATCCCCAAAATCACCATAAATAAGTGGTATAAACCATCAAAATATAGGTGGTTTATTATTGTTTTACCCTCATTACTGTAGAAATACCCTCTGGTAATCAAACACGGTGTGCTGGAACATCCACGCTCTAAACCTCCAGTTAGTTGTTTGATGGCCGGAGGGTAATTCTACGGCCAAACCCCACAGTTTGCCCGCGCCCACTCCAACGACGCTTCGGAACGTCAAAAAACACAGTGTTTTGTGGGACGAAATGCGCATGTCAATGATCCGTCCTATCATCTTGCCACGCACGGCTAGGGGACCCGTGCGGTGAATGTTACATCATCATCATCATCATNTCATCTTGCCACGCACGGCTAGGGGACCCGTGCGGTGAATGTTACATCATCATCATCATCATCATCATCATCATCATCATCATCATCATCATCATCATCGTCATCATGTTGAAAATTCACTTGAACATTAAAGTTTAACGGGGGTGGGATTTTGATGATACCCTA
>BGPT01000012.1:480786-567569 GCA_003297045.1 Symbiodinium sp. clade C Y103
TTTCTCCAGGAGCTGGAAGCGTTGCTGTGACCAGAAGATGAGATGAAAAATAGTGCGCGAACAAAGTAGTTACGTCATTTTCGAAAACCCCAAAAATTCACTCCTCGTTGTGGTAAAACTACCAATTTTCCAAGTTCTGCATGGCACAGCGGCATGGAAAGCCCAAAAAAAACATGGCGTGTCGAAACCATTGGAATAACGCCTTCGAAAGCATCAAACCACACATCGAATGCTATAAAAGACCACGGCCGTCTATCAGCCGTTGTCCTAGTTACCTAAAAAGACAGAGATTCTTGCGCACAGTTTTGCAGCAGGGATGTTGGCTCAAATCGTCGACGCAGCCAACATTCCCGAGCTATGTTGTTTTATTGTAGTAGCTTCAGTGAGGAAATGGAAGACTCCAATGAACAACGTGATGTTGCTTTGTTGTAAAGATATGTAAAGACTATCTTGCCAGCCAGAAGCTTGAAGGGATCGCCATTGGGTTTCAGGTCGGGGAGCTGGGATGATGTAAGGTGATCCTGAAATGCTGGGTTCATCGTGGTTAACAGAATTGCACTATGTTCATAGAGAGATGGTTTCATTATCTATGGCTATGGACAATGGACCATCACAATGTTACTATATACTTCTTTATATCATATTATATCCATATATCAATACATTATATAGTACTATATACTAGAAAAACTGGTTCATGGAACACACATCCCATCAATACCTTCATTGTTTTCATAAAGTCTTAGTCCAAGTCCTTCATAAGTAGTATATATGTATAATCAAGATATATACACCATATAGGGTGAGACATAGATTCTCCCCATCCCAACAAGCGCCCGGCGAAGCCGCGGCAACGCCTCGTAGAACAAGCCAGGTGCTCTACGTCATCAGCGGCTTCGCCACGATGACCCTGGGACGGGACGAAAGGACCCAGGAGCTCGGCCTGCAGACCCACTTTGAAAACATCCCCAAGTGCCTTGACATGTCGATTTTTCCATGCAGAGTACGTTTTTTTACCCTCTGGTAAACTAACATAGCTATGGGAAATCACCATTTTGAATGGGAAAATCCACTATAAATGGTCCATTTTCAATAGCTACGTTTAATTACCAGAGGGTAATGAGGATATACCCTCTGGTATATTAACATAGACCTTAAGAATAGCTGTTTTTAGAGGAAACTAATCTTCCAATCCCGATTAATGCCAGGGTCTATGTTAATTTATCAGATGGTATTGATGATTGTAATGATGATTATAGTGATGATAATTTTGCTGGCAATATCTCCTTTAATGATCTTAAATGGGGTATGGTGATGATTATAGTGATAGAATATGATACATACCGATATATTCAAACATAAAATACCCGTAAAATTCCATATATACTTATTATATATTTGTGTATATGTATATATAATTATATATATGATTATATATACATTATATATATATATATATGTATACATGTACCTGAATGAAAGATAATGATCTCACGTCGGCTTCCATCACTAGATGGGGTGAACATGGGAACATGCGGTGAAGTAGTGGAAATGCCAAGAATCTTATGGGATCTCTATGGCGGTTTCAGGGATCTATCGCACCAGAAATCCTGACCGTTTCAATCTTCCTTATCCACTTCTTTGAGGAGAGGATAAAACATGATAAACCACCATCCCAGCTGATTGTTGTTTTGATTCCGAATGATTTTGTCTCAATGTAGCAATCTAGAGGTCTTCAAATTTACTATACATTACAGTTAGGTTCAGCCAGAAAAATCACGGTTTCCATTTTTATGTCTCAAAATCTTCCATTTTTTGGGGGGGGATGGGCTTCACCAGCTTCGAGGTCCATGTTCACGGCCTTCCGGTGCTTCTCGGGCGAATGCTTTGCAGATTCAGGTGAGTCCCTGGGGACGGCGATGATCTCTTGCCCGTGCTGGCCCGGGGGAAAGCCGAGCTTTTTGAAGTGATCCATTGGAATTGAAGAATTTCTGGAAAGGATGATGAACTATTGGATTTTTGTTGGATAATTTTTGGGATACCCAACGATAAACCTCGAAACAGGGATCAATTGAGGATGGATGAGGATAGTTTCTTATTGGGGTTGTCTCAGATTTAGCCTCTTAGGATCTCTTAGGTTTATCAAGCAATTCACCTTGCCACATATTTCTGTAGTGACTTCGGGTACATATGATCATATGGAAAATTATGGATCAAACTTTGAGATTCAGATGATTTATGGATGTTTCGTGTTCTTCATCCATTGTTGAGTAGAGTATACCCCATGTTTGACCCCCTGCATCAGGTGGACCCAAACGAGCTCATGCACTCACTAGTTTGTCCCGTCTCACCGGGCCCAGTAACCCCAGTTGATCCCTGGTATTTGGTGGTGACCCGTGGGGTTGCACCCACAACTTGCACCAGCAACCAGCCGAAACTGAGCATGACAGATACCCTCCGGTGATCAAACCTGCAACATCCTGAAACCTTCATTTTCATCGAGGATTCCCCAGCTAGCCATCTTTGATTAGCAGATTAGCAAGGGGTATATCACACAGTTCCAGGGGCCCCATATCCCAACTTATGTTGGGTTTGAATCCCATAGTTACACCCATCAACTATTGGTTCTTGTCATGGGAAATTTACCAGTTTCCATCGTTATTACCACGCACTTGTAGGATACCCCAGTTATTCTCTAACTTCCCCAGTGGTCATCAAACGTTGCAATGGGAAAACCCAAGTCTACCTAGCGAACCTAGAACCTATGAATTTGTAGGTCCAAATTTGAAAACCTGGTTTTCAGAGGATTTTGGAAAAAAACCTGGTTTTCTTCAAAAAACATGCCACCAAGCAACAGGATCAAGAGATTACACTCATGTGCGTCTTGGATGAGTGAGTTGTATTGGGAGTGTCATCCATACATATATATACATATGATATATAAAGAATTCTGTCGGCCTGGCAGCATTCATTTTATTTCGATGAAACATGGGAATGTAGGCCACACACCCTGGAATAAATGATGTATATCAACATATATGGAATAAATGATGTATCTGTAAAAATGATGTACATGGCATATATACAGGGTTGACATCGTGATATACCACCTAAACACTCAGAGCCACTGCGATGGCCCTTTTTCTCTTCAACGCGCGGTTGAAAGAGCTGGCTGCAAAGATGTGACGAGGCTTGGTCCTGCCAAACCGGTGCTGGAGGGAGCATGGCCAAGACAGAGAAAGAGAGAGAGAGAGAGAGAAAGAGGAGGTATATATATATATATATATCTATATCTTTCATCTTGTGTTTTCACCAGATTGGAACCTGTTGCCAAGTTTTCAGCGCACACTGCGTGAATCCCAGCAATTGGCCTCCAACCTTTGATTTTCATCGTGTTCCAAAGTTTTTTTTCGAAGCTGAAGCATTTTGCTCTATAGAGCTTTATAGTGTGCCACGGCGTGCTTTCTAGCTGACGCCATGGCTGTGGCTGCTGAGACGAAACCGAAGTTGGATGTCACCAATCTAGCCCAGGAACTAGAAAGGTGTGATGCTGTGAGGGAGTACTTGAGAAGTGATTCAAAGCCTGACTTGTTTGATGAAAGTGTTCAACAAAATGTCAAGGATGCAATCAAGCCACACATCCACGCGATACTCAAGTGTTTGATTACACGCACTGCAGCCACTAGTGGCTGGCCCCAGCCACCAGTTAACCCCCTGAGAGAAGAGTTGCACACGCTGTACCAGAAGTGTGGCCGGACACCCAATGAGGGCGTCATCATTCATGACAGTTGGCACATTCGCAAGTTCACGGCGATGATCAAGATGAAGACCCGAAAGGAAAAGGTTAGCACAGCCACTCAATTCAATTATCATCCATGCATGTGTGAATGTGTGGACATGGGTGGAATTTTTCTCGAGCACAAGTACACATGAAAAAACAACATGGTTGTACTTGAAAAGACGTACTGTATCGAAAAACACAAAAGAGAAATGCTTCACGCGCACACACACACATATATAAATATATACACACAGACGGCATGGATGATGCGATGTCCAGCTCAGCTAAAGGTGCGTGAGTTCCAAGAGTTGTGCTTGTTGTTGAACCCAGACCTGAAGGACTGAGAGTTCAATCAAAAAACCGATGTGGTTCACGCAGTGAAACTCATCAGTATATACTTTGGTATGCATGTCAGCCTATGCATGTCATCGTTTTTCCCATCACCCTATAGTGCAGGATGAATGCGACCGCGTCAACAAGCTGGTGGAAGAAAGGGTTCTCAAGAAGGCTGGTGGTATTAAGCGCGATTGGAGTTGGTAGTCTTACCGGGCATTATGCAGGCAACCTTTCATCACCAAATAGCTGGCAACAAAGGGGATATGTCGGATATGTTTATGCAGGTGTTTTTTCCTATATATACTTGTATAATCTTATATATATCGTCTTTTGTTGGAAACAAACATTTTTCATAATCATACTTTCCTACTGTTCTCTTTCCAATTTCAAGCGTCCCTGCTGCTGCTTGCAGGCCCAAGCCAGGCAAGCCAGCAGAGACTCCCTGGCTTCCAACAAAGAAGATGCATACGATGATTCTTCCAATTCAAGCAGTTCTGATTCTGACTCGGATTCTGAGAAGTCTATTGTGGGGCGTGACATCACAACGGAACCCAAAGTGGAAGTTGGCAAGCCCACACCAGAGAATGATGGCTTGGCTTCCACCCCTGTCATGCCCGCAGCAAATCCCAGTCCTCGTCCTGAACCTCTTCCGGCTGCCAGTGATGCTAGCGGCCGGATCCTGAGGCATTGCAGTTGGTGTTAGTGGCGCAGACCCAGTCATCATATATAATTTTTTATATACCATATACGAATGATATGTCTTATCAAATGGATATATAAGAGAATCGTATATATATATATATATATATGTGCGTGTTGTATATACACAGGTCACCTTCCCATGAATTGTCTCGAAGAATTCCACTGGTGCAAGTCTCTTGATTCCGGAAAATGGTAAACTTGGGTATAGGTTATATTGATGACATCTTGGTTTCTTCAGGCGTTCTCCCTGCAGATGCTCGCCCTACACCATCTATGGATTTGGATGCAGCTGTGAAACGTTTGGCTGAGTGGTGGGCTCAGCTGCACGCAATGCCCCGTGCAGCTACATTTTGTAAGTGGCCAAAAAGATCCAAAAAGATCATCCATCTAAAAGCAGTGATATAAAGATATATACAATATATATAGTTCTTTGTCTCAATAAGTGGGCAAGTCTCGCATTTTGAAGATCATGTACCCCATCCGTGCATGGTGATGCGCTGAGGGTCCGGGAGCGGAAGGCTCAGTTGCAGCACGAGATTCGAACGCTGAAGTCCCAAGACCTGAACAACCACTCAGGCGATCAATTAAATTGTTCAAGTTGTTTTCTGAATTGACAATCAAGAATCCATTAGCCAAAATGACAGAGTGAAAAGTACTGCAATAATTTCTCCAATTTTGAAGATACTGTAGTGACCCTATATCTTCTTCCCCAAAGTCGTTGTTTGTTTGGGCAGGAGTCACGAAACCAGCGCCGGACAATGTGGATACTCAGCCAATGGATGTCATGAAGATGACGCCGCCGGACTCTCTTCCACCATCTACTTCCCCTGAAATTCCTTCCTCAAAACGTAGAGAGAATTATCAGGGTGTGCGTAGATTGAAATCTACAGCAAAACTCCCGGGAACCAATGGATCCAGCAATGCAGCTAGGATGCAGCAGAGCACAGAAAGACTCACTTGCACAATCTTGTACAAATATATTCAATTTCATGTACAAATTTGATTTCACAACAAGTGTATGTCTTCAAGAAATTCAGATATGCATTGAGATATATAATCGTTTTTGCAGGTCTTTAGTGGTTGACATACATTGATATATACAAATACAACAATCTATATATTTGCATATATATAAAAATAAATGAATATATCTGCATACCCCCTATATATATATATATATATATAGGCTTATGGGGATGTCTCAAAAGGAGGTGCCCTTTTTCCACCCTAAAGTAGCTGTTTTGGAGCCAAAAAAGGGCACCTCATTTTGAGACATATATAATAGTGTTCAAACCCCACAACTGTCACAGCTCCGGCCTAGGCAGCATCGCTTCCAGATGAGGCAGGCGCCCCTGACGCGAAGCTCGAGGTCGAGGCTGGAAACATTTTGACCAGGAATGACCAGCTCCGGCACAAAGCTCACAAGAAGGACACCCGTAAGAACAAGAAGAACGGAAAGAAAGGTAAGAAGGGCAAGGCAGGAAAGCGCAAGAACAAATCAACTGGAAAGAGAGCAAACCGTGTGAGCCGCAAACGAAAGATGCTTCATGGCCATTCCACCAGCCCTTCACCGAAAAAGCGTGCAGAGCCCAGTGAAAATGTAGATTTCCAGGAAGAAGATGAACATGCCAACAACACGGCACCGCCAGTGCCTTCAGCTTCCAGTTCCAGTGGAAAGAAACCAAAGGGGAAAGGTAGGAGCAAAGCTACACCCAAGGGTTCATCAAATGATGACAAGGAGCCCACGACCAAGGCAAGCAAGCCGAAACCAAAGGCAAAAGCAAAGAGCAAGGCTGCAGCTAAGAAAGCTCCGAAATCCCCACCAGCACCCAAGGCTGCAGCAGCCAAAAGGGCCCCCAAGGCTGCAGCCAAACCGAGAGCCAAAAAGCAACGAAACATGACTGAGGAAGGTATCCAACGACTTCGTGAAAGTGAGCTGTATTCATGTGAACAGGTCAAAGATCTCATGGAGTTTGCAGAACAGTTTGACCCCATGACCGTTACCACAACTGAACCCTTCAAGCGTCAAGTCCGTGGTTTGCTTCCTGAGTTCAAGGATTACAGGCTGAATGTGTATTGGAGCAGGGCTGGATGTGGAGTGACATCATTGGAGTTGAACAGGGATGTGTTGTCCTTCACTTTCAACTGTTCATCCGCCCGTGATGTCTTCAAGCTGGCGGTGTCCGTCAAATGCGCGTGCATCTCAGCAACTAGCATGCAAATTTATACATGCGAAAGTGTTCACGTAAATTTTGGGGAGAGTCTCCGAACTTGTTTCTGATCAATCGTTTGGCTTGGCATGATTGATTGACAGTCACAGTTTATACATGTTAATTGGGTCATCTTGGATTGTCCCTTTCCCGGCCTTTGCTTGCCGACGTGGTGAGGCATTGGGCCTGGAGAGCGGCGAGGACTACCAGCGTGATAGCCACAGCACCATGAAGCTGAAGCACAACGCCAACCTAGCTCTCTTTTTGATCGCAAATACCACCAATATTATTGATAAGATGGATTGATTTGGGGAATGGTTGCTTTCGGTTCTTTGCATTGGAAATGCCGAACCGGATCTCCAGTTTCAATGTTGTTTGATCAACGGGAATGTTGGAGACATAAATTTCGGACCAGTGAATCTTTGCGGGTTTCTCTATATATGCCCACCTTCCGGCCCATAGGCAAAACAGAGAAAGCTCAACCTGTGTAGAAAAATGCATGTTCGTTTTATATATAGGTTTTGTTGTTTGAAGAGATAAACGATAAACCCAAAAGTCCTTCCAGGTATGTATATATATATATATAGTTTGTTGTCGCCTGATGGTTTTGCAGGGGCTGGTCGGGTATGCATATGCACCTTGGGTTCAGCAATGCTGAAATGCGTTGCCTCGATCTACACATTTGGATCTTGAACATTGGTCCCATTTGCCTGTGAAAAAAATCAAAGAACTGCTGGCGCGTTTTGCCTTCCAACTTTGGTGGCCACTTTGCCATTGGGAAAAACTTAAATATTTAATATGCAAGATGAAACCACAACTCGCATGGTGGTTGATTCAAAGGCCAACTATATATATATATATAAATAGTTCTTTAGCTATATATAATTGTAACGACTTTGAACCCAAGGTTCCCAAGCTACTTGGCGCCCTGGTCAGGCCTTGCAGCGCCATGCCATGCCTGGACTGCGGGGCAACTTGTGGAAGGTCCGATCCAAGTTTACATCAAAGACCAAAGCCAGTGCTGGTCGTCACCCCGTCGTGATTGGCTGCAGCAACCCGTGAGAGATATATGTTGTGTTTATACAGAGATTTTTATATATATGGGTTTGAAAAAAAAAACTATATATATGTATATATATAAGTGTCGACATACACTGCGAAAAGAAAACACATGTTGTGAGGAATTATCTGCAAGAACCCTTTCACTGTGAGGGGGCGTGGGGTATATGAGCAAAAACAGAATTTGGCAAATCACATATTCCAGATTTCAGTTGAATCGCAGTGACTGGATGATGCGGTTCAATTCTGCATCACTCGCCCGTGTCCTCGCCTGTAGCTGATTTTGCCACCAACAAAAGTGAGGCCTCAGGTGACAGTGAGGTGATAAGGTGCAGGGCTGCCTTCTCAAGCCATGGAGCGCTTCCACAACCCTAGGGATTTGGATGTGTTTTTCTTCCAGCTTCAGAAGCTGAGATGCCCAAAGGCCGGGCTCCCAAAGATCCATTAATTTGGGCTATAGGCAGGGTATATTTAGGTTTCAGGTCCCCATCAATTTTGAATTCTATCAGCTTAGCAAGTAGCTCATCAAATCCATACCTGTGGAAACCCCCAAGTTTGTCACCTTGTTTGATCCTACTCGAGATCTATATATATATATATATATATATATGTCTTTAATGTCACCTTTTTTCATTTTGGCAACGAATTCGGTTTTCTGGTCCTGGGCATAAAGGAGCCACCCTTGCAAGTTTAGATGCCTGTGCCAACGCAACCTCACTACACCATTTGACCATGCAATCCCTCCATCTCCCGGAGCCGAAGGTGCTGGCGCTCTGCATTTTGATGATCTTGTGGACACCCACCTTGAGCCGTCCAGAGGACGGCCCTGGGATGGTGGCTGTGGACATGCATGGATGAAAGTTTGCAGCTACGCATATCAAAATATATACACATGAAACCCATTTCTGTTTACATATATATGTATATATTGAGATCATTTACTTACCATCTATACGGGTATCGGTATATATATATATAGTGCATTCACCACCAAAAAGCCTAGCTGCATGGCATCATCAATCTGGCCCCGGGAACTTTTTCAACTTCTCTCTTTTTCAAACCTTTTCAACCTCTCTCTCTCTCTGTATATGTGTCTGTTTTCTTTTTGATATACAGCCGGCAGCGCCAGGAACCATGGCAAATGCTGGAGTATTTTGCTGGCCGGGGAAACCTATCACGATGCATGAGGGCCTCTGACTATCGAACAGCATCATTTGATATCCTTTACAATGCTAAGGAAACAGGACGGAAAGAACCATATAATAGCAATTGTATGGACATGACATCTGGTTCTGGGTATGCGTTTTGTGGCTGCACTGGGGTGGATTGAGGCGATTAGTTCCCAGAACAAGAAGGCTTTAAAGTATATCTAATTATCACCGGGGATGTTGGGGAGCAAACCCTTTAAATATATAGAACGATATATTTTGTTTTTATATTGTGTATACTTGTGGGTGTTCATAAATCACAACAAATCCCCCTCTGTATGTATATATTTATATTATAGGACACCTACCCTGGGGTGGGATTCTAGGTGATTGCTATATATACAACATATATACACTATCTTTTTACATAATAAGGGTAGCCTCAAGAAAGAAATGCCTACTTCTCCACTATACAACCACTGTTGCCCACATGGCCCTTGTGAGAAGGTTTGGGGGTTGAACTGGTCTATGTTGTTCATTTGTGAAAGCAAATTTGTTTGGATCCGTGCTATCATGCCATGCTCAAAGCAATAGAGCTCTCTAGACAACCCAATACCCCATGTCCTGGACCCGAACAGGTTGATATCAGTATATTTACAGATCAGCTAGCCCAGCTATAAACTCGGTTTTGATGGGGTTCGAGCGGGGGGCATCCATTTTATACCCCCAAAACAGCGCGAACCCAACTATAAAAGACATGTTTCTTTTTTGGGCCTGAGAACCTATATACTGATGAAGTAAAACAAATACTATTGTATAGCGGATTCCCGAAACAAACAAAATATCTTACATACTTTGTGGGCCCTATCTGGTGGTATCAGCAAATAGAAACTGGGGGGTATATATAATTGGTATTTTTGATTCACCCTGATCTTATGAAAATACTTGCCTTCAAATGTTGACCCAAAGATCTATATTATTGAATCATTGCAAACCACATAACCACTGTTGGACCCAAACCTGTTGTCCCATTTGGCCGGCCCAGGTTGTGCATCCACGCCCTGCTGTGTACGGCCGTGAGCTTCCTGGCACACTTCGCACTGAAGTGCAGCAGCTTCACTCCAGTGAACCAAGGGACATCAGGTCGAACTGCCTTTACATCAATTGGATTGGAGTCCCAACCAAGCGTTGAAATGTCCAATTGTTTGGGAAGTCGGATTCTTGAATTCTGTTAATGACACTTTATGCCTTTCGTGGTTGATTGCCCTTGAATAATATGGTGCAAGTTTAGTCCTGGGGGATGTAATATTTGGGAATGTTTCCAAAATGGGAGTGCCCCAAGACCCCTTTTTTTGTCAAAAAAAATGGGTTTGGGGCATTCATGTCGGCACCCCCATTTTGAGACATCCCCATTTATTTGACATATATAGAAGCGTTTTGAGATGCCTATATCTGTATACACAAATTTGGTCATCGAAGCATGCAAGATGTTCTAAGGACGTGCTTTCTCGCTTTGATAACCACTGCTCTTGGAGGAACATGGGTCTTGGAACAACCACGTGGTTCTGTGTATGACTTTTTTCCTCCCTTTCAGAACTTGTTGGCCGTGCTCTACGAGGTCTATGGTTCCACTGCTGTCCCTGGGTTTGAACAAATTTGGGGTCTATAATTTGATTATATATATATATATATATTGTCTTATATTTTCTGGGGTTGACATCAATTCAAGTACCTGCACAAATGGGTATATATTTGAAACAGTTTCAACTGATCAGTCCCTGGTTTTGAGGTCACCCGTTGCAAGTGGTACATGCTGCACTATACCTCACCAAGTCCGAAACCCCACTTTGCCTATAGTAACAGTGCAGCTGTTGCTCAGTTAAACATGGGCAAACTGGTGAATTGGAAGAAACAAAAGGCATCAGCTGTCAAGGGTGGCTACCATATCCAAACATGCGAGACCTACTTGGATGCCTCTGGACGCAAAAGATATAAAGGCACAAAACAACTACGTCGCACAGAGTTTCTCATCTGAATTGTGATCCCAATATGTTTTTTATCGTTTGATTTCCACCATATATCCCTATATTCTTCCATAATGGGCAGTTACTAAGGACAATTTACATTCCATCTATCCCTGGCCATTCTTGGACCCCTGTAATCCCTTGCAATCTGAGGGAATATCCTGTCCGATTTGGATTCAAAATGGTCGATCTGTTTCCTGACTTGACCACGACCAACCGGGGCCAAGCAAGTGTTCCAGACCAACTCCCTTCGGCCATGCAGTCCTACCTCTCCATGCCAGACTTCACCGAGGGAATGGAGTTCGCCCGGTTGGATCAGGTTTTCTCTTACCTGCGCCGTGGGAAACATTTGCAGATCCCGGAGGAATGGCAACACCTATTCCCAAAGCCAGATGCCACTTTTAGGAAATTTCGGGGTCAGGAGCTAGAGCTTTGAAGGAACAAAATGCATCCATGAGCTGTTTTATAATTTCTGCAGGAAAAAGTAAGGTTCTGGGGTTGAACCCGTATTTTATCCGTAGGGAACCCGTCTTTTACCCGTAGAAACCCGTAGATTTTCTGATCACTTTAGAACCTCTGTTTTTGGAACCCGTATTTTACCCGTAGGGAACCCGTATTTTACCCGTAGAAACCCGTAGAAAAAAGATGGGTTCGGAGCTCTAGTTCCGGGGATCCCTGCACCGAGTTTTTAGGCTCGATTTGCAGGGCATGATCGAAAAAAGCAGGTTCATTTGCAACATCTGAAGAGTTGCTGGCAACGGATTGCCTTCTACATATATATAGTACATTCTGTGACATATATGTCATCGGTTTCTCTGTGCATTAGCAAAGCTGAATCCACTTTTGAGGCCCAAGATCCAGGTGATTGGATTCCTTGCTGCTTTCCATTTCATAATTTCCAGGGATGTCTTCCATGACGCTTCAAACCTCGTCCAGGGTTTGGAGCTGCAGCACTTTGCGGGATGGGGCGGAGCACATACTAGAAGAAGCCCAAAAGATTGATGATGAAGAAGACAGACTTATGAAGATGATTCAGGAGCAAAGACCTGCAAGTATATAGAAAGCATGTTGAAACCATCCCCAATCGTGATGGAAATTGTATACTGGAATTTGTGGTTCCCCGCGTTGGCTTGTGCCACAGGAGATGAAAGCCAAGCAGGATGCCCAGCCAGGTTTGCCCACTGGCGGTGCTTCAACGGAGGTGGCTAGCCAAGAGGATTTAGTTTATAATATGGGAAAAATGTTCACAGCAATTGTGTCTCTATACAGCCACACAGCTCGGTGGTATGACATAGAGCCAAAAAAATCAAAGGGATAGATATAGGGGGTATCTTGGGTGGCATACGCACAGACACCCACAAATTCTCACACATTTGTTTTCTTTATGTACAGCGAGCTTGCATAATATGTATATAAGGATAGACGCATCTTCTTTTTTTTACAGACACGTTGGCATGCATTCATATTAATTATACGTACATACATATATTTGATGGGGCCCCAACCTCCAACCTTGTTTGCGCCCAGCTGCCTCCACGTGCCCAGGTTCCAGCTGAAGACCTTGTTGCAGAAGCCGCGACCCAACAGGCTTGCTCGGGAATCGTGTATATAGACCATACAGGGCTTGGGTGTACATATATATATATTTTTATATTTATATATATATATATATATAAATATAAGATCCACTTTTCCAAACCTGGGGAACTACATCTTCTTTGAAATGATTGACATAACCTTTGACCATTGCCACTGCTCCGGTCAGGCGACGGATTCACAACTTCTCCAAGCTGGGCGCCCACTGGCGCAACCGGATGATACCGCCAATGACCCACCAAATCAACATCCCGAAGGTGTTGTTCAGCCTACTACCCTTGAGAGACCACAACATCCCGAAGGTGTTGCTCAGTCTACCACCCCCGAGGGACCAAAGGCTGAAGAAGATTTTGGAAATAAGGTGGGGGTTGTGATTTTCATATATGTGTATACCTTAAGAGGTTTGTTTTTTATCAGACAGGATGATGTCAGCTGTCCATTTGCAAAATCATCAACGATCGTATGGCTTTGCATTCTTGCCAGGGGGAAGCAAGACCGATCCCCACACCAAGTCGCACTTCAGTTCCTGAACCTGCTAATCAGCCCAATGAAGTTCAACCAGACACCAGTAAGACCGGGGGTGGAGTGGCTCAACCCACAAAGCCCCGGAAGACCCGACAGGAGCATGGGGTTGACAGTCGTGGAATCATTGCTCACTGCAGATGCCCAGTTATATATATATATATATATATCATCTATATATACCGTACCTGATATGTTTTATATAAAAAGAAAAAAGAGTATATATATATATATAATATACTCGATGTGACATGGCTGGAATCTATATACAGTAAATTACATTATATATAAAGATACCAAACCAATCAGTGGGTCCCCAGGAGCTTCTTCGAGAGGCAGCTAAGGCGCAAATCCGGCGCATGTGCACCAAGAAGGCCAAGCGCGTCTCCCTCAATGTGCCGGATTGGGTGGTTCAGGAATGGAAATCTAGACCCCAAGCTGAAACCGCCCAGATCCTTATGGCGGCAAACTTTGACAAGGACAGGTTCATGTCCCACGCAATTTCCCCCAAGTTACGCAGATATAGAATTTGTTTAAGCTGTTGGACCCTCTGCAATGGTTGCACAGATTGACCACTTTTTAAAATTACGACACCAACGTTCACCAGCTAATGTGTTCAGGACAAGTTCATTTCCCAATTGGAAATTGTCGTGAAGAAGCGAAGTAGCATCACTGTGGTCATCGACGAGCAATGGGCAAGTGAGAAGGAAATGAAAGACGACTTGGGCTGGTCGTCGAAACTTTGTTTGCAAAGAGCCATTTATACACATATATCTCTGATATATATATATATATATATAGCCATCACTTTTTATATAGGTATATATAAAGAAATAAAGATGGACGATGCCTAGTACTCCCTGACTCCCTGGTCTGCCCAGCCAAGTTGCTCGCAGCCCAGGGCTCGCATTTCCGGTGCAAAGAAGGCCTGTGAGGCTAAGCGTGCCACCCACATCAGGACCGTCTTTCTTCAAACTGGTTGGCCACCAATGGCTGGAAAACCACCACATGTTTTCCACCTTTTCTGAATTCCTTCATGTCTTACGTGGTTGCTTTGGGCACTCCCTTGATACACATTTGAACTTGTTTCACAACATATACGTCCTAATGCAACAGTGTCCATGCAGGAGAAATCAATATGATGGTGTAGAGGAATACTACGTGACCATCAAAGAGAAGGGCGAGAGAAAGCAGGAGGAAAGCCAAGAAGAAACTCGCAGAAAGCTTTCAGCGTTGGAGGCTTTTCGCCCATTCAGTTTCATTCTGGTTGAAATGCCTATAGAACCAACAAACTCAGCTACTTGTATAGCCTGATTTCGCCATGCCGTGTCCAATCAGCCTGAAAAAGGAAATGTCCAGACCAAAGTATGGATATATATATAGGGCTTTGAATATAAATATATGTATGTATATATGTATGTATGTATGTATATATGTATGTTTAGCCCTATATAGATAGATAGAGATATATATATATATAGTGTCCTATATATATTCAGGTTAGCCCCATGCGCCTCCGTTGAAATGCACAGGCCGGTCAAGAGCCTAAGCTGGATGCCAATGCTTTCGACAACTTGCAGAGCATGAAAGATAGGCAGTCAGCCGCGGAATCATGCAAGACCACGGGCGGGGGATCAGAGGCAGTCTGCCAGGAGGAAGAGGCCAGGGGGTTTCAATCATTCAACAATGTTTGGCTTGCGCTGCCATACGTTTATGATGCCAAATGCTCTATATATATCTTAAGCATGTCGGCCCTGCGCAGACCAAACGACAACTCCGGAAGTTCCTGGATTCCATGTTGCAGAAGTCAGGGAAAATCAGATCGTTGATCCGAGAGCTCAAAGAAAGCTACACCAAGAGCAGTTTGCTGATGGAGTGGGTTCCCTAGCAATCCAAAGGGGGTTGGTATACATGAGCAATTGTGCTATAGAATTCTGCAACCCTCTTTACACGTGCTGTCAGCTTCCTCAGCCTTTCCAACAGATTCCTTTGCCCCACACTTGCATGAGGCAAGTGAAACATTTGGAAGATCACCTGAAGAAGGTGGACAAGCATTTCGATCTTTGCAATGTTGTGATGGCCAAAGGAGAAATGTCACAATTCAAGCCACCGTTGCTGGTCACCAACATAACATACAGATACACACCCATGATATTGCATATATATATATATATATGTTATATATGTTATAACGTTTCTCTATGCACACGTGTCCATGTATTTCCGGCTTGTGAGCTTTCAAAAATTATGTGAACTGAAGAGCCGTCTTCGCTTGATCTTTTTCGGGTCGTGTTTATATAGAACCAAGGTTTGTGAAGGATGCCACAGCAGCAATGAACAACGCCACATATGCGTCCGGGGCCCATATCAGACATACAAAGCATACAAATATATCAGACATACATGCTTGTGTGTGTGTGTACCGATATATTCATCAGAGCTTGGTTCCACTTGCCTCCAATCCATTGCGCTGCGGCCCAGGTGCGCTGACGCTTGTGCTTTGGAAACGAAGACCAGGACCTGAGTTGCTGCCATTGCCGTTTGCAGTTTTATCAGTCCTTTCCCACCTCCTCACCGAAATTGGCCAAACGTCGCCAACAGTCAGGAATGCCAAAAAATATGAGAAGAAGGACAGCGCTATCCCAGACAATACTGAGAAACCACCTAAGGGTCCCAAAAGAAAGAGAGAGGAATCCGCCGCCCGTGGAAGTTCCGAGAAGCCGAAGGAGAAGAAGCCTAAAAGTAAGAAGGAAAAGAAGACCAAGAAAGAGTGATAGCTTTCTGTAGTTCTGGGGCAGAGCGATTGCTTGGTGGATTTTTGATTTACGTTTCGAAAACTCTACATGTCAAAATTCGAATATGTGGGAAGCCTGGAAGTTTAGCAGGATAGAACCCACAGGGCCCAAGCGAGGTCACACCAACACTTTGCGTGTTATCCCCAAACTGTTCTATTTGAGTTCATGCCTCAACATGCGCAGCTAGATGTTTCAAACCTTTGTGGATATATGTTCAACATGTTCTTCGGGGAAGTGGACACGCACCACAGTGTTGCGAGAACCAATTGACAATTTGTCACATGTCCTGATGCCTTGGGGAAAGGGTATCGCAAGCGGAAGGAAATAAGAACTTTTGCACGCCAGGCCGCGTCCCCTTAGCATTTCTCAACATATAAGTTCTTAAAGATGCCAAACTTGCTTTTGTCTCTTTGCACCCACTGGCCCTGTTCAACCATTATATACCCCACTTCCTTGTTCAACCCCTATAGCCCCCTTCGGCACTTCGGCGTATCTGAGCCAGGTGCCGGCAAAGCTTTGAAAACGATTGCAGGCGACATTGGCGAAGGAGTCCCAGCCTCAAATTGGGGCCGTTGGAATTGTTTCTTCAAAAGCCCCATGGTCTTTGTACAAGTGGTGGTTTTGTTGCCAACTCTATACGATTCAACCGGCAGCCCTTTAGCATATCCAGATGGTCAGCTCAGTGAAACGCGTCCAGCTTGGGAAAAAAAAACATTTTTTTGGTATAGGGATCACGAGCCACCATATATTTCATATTTATACAGGTGTCTATGCCCTATATGCTGCAAGTTTCAACAAACACATATATATGTATATATATATATATATATATGTGTGTATATATATATATGTGTGTCTATTTATATATATATATATTCATATATATATATATATACATATGTGGTATATATCATTCCTCAGTTTTTCTGAAGTCAAAATCCTGGCACCTGAATGTGAGCAATGGATGATGAGTCTGCCGAAGATGAGTTAATCGATTTACTTTCTTGCCACCGTTCCGTCCCTTGACTGCAGGTCTTTCCTGAATCATTTATTTAAATGTAGGAATGCCGTGTCATGGTATCAAACCTATATACATTGACTCTTTCCAAACGTTTTCATTCTCTTACTGTTTGATTGCATCTCTGTCAGCTGACGTTGTTGGAACTTTTATCTAAGGTATCTGAAGGTCCTTTCCCTTGGAAAACCAAACCAAAGGATACTGATCAACCAAAAGAACTTCCGTTTGAAAAGCCTACATGGTTTCAGTCGTTGCCTGTCAAATTGCAACAGAGTGAATGCTTGCAAAGCATCACGCGGGAAGTTTCAGCCCTGGACTGCATCAGCTTCAGATTGCCAGCCGCCAACGCGGTCGCAGGAACAGTGCTGAGGCATTGTGTGAATGTTGTGGGTGCGTTGCTTGAAAAACATGCCCCCGTAATTTTTAAATTAGGTTTGACACATAATCCGGCATGGCGTTGGGCCAATGATTTGTACGGATATTCAAGGTGCCGGGAAAAATGGTCACACATGTTGATCCTTCACATTTCTGACGAACCATATTCCATTGCTATGCTGGAAGCAGCCCTGATCAATCAATTTCAGGGCATCTCGGTTGCAATGGTGGTAAGTTGACAGCTTGCAACCATGAAATTGTGTTCAAACCACAGCCAACAAATACCAGCGGGATTGGCCATGTCCTACATCCAAGGCAGCCAAGGATGCAAAAACATTCGCCTTGGCGGCGATACTGTGAACACCACTATGACAGGGGTATTTATGTGCTACATAGTGTACAGATCATTCAAGTTCAAGCCAGGCTGACTTGCAGCTTCGCCACTGCTATCCACACAAACAAGATAGTTGATTTCAAATTTTCTATGTTCATATCACAAGTCTTTAAATATAGTATATGTATTTATTTCTGTAAATATACATCTAAATTTATTTATATACCTCCCAAACGATCTATCTATCTCTATCTATCTCTATCTATCTCTATCTATCTCTGTCTATCCCCACCTATCTCTATCTATCTCTATCTATCTCTATCTATCTCTATATCTGTCTCTATCTATCTCTATATCTATCTCTATCTATCTCTGTCTATCTCTATCTATCTCTATATATCTATCTCTATCTTATCTCTGTCTATCTCTATCTATCTCTATCTATCTCTATCTATCTCTATCTATCTCTATATATCTATCTCTATCTTATCTCTGTCTTTCTATCCATCCAGCGGCGGCGGCGGCTTTCTATCTGTCTATCTACCTACCTACCTATCTATATCTATCTTTCTTTCTTTCTTGCTATCTGGCTATCTACCTTTCTCTCTTTCTATCTATCTATCTATCTATCTATCTATCTATCTATCTATAGTTATATATATATATATATATATATCGATATACAGCAACAATATGTGTTGGCGAGTTTTGCTTTTGAACATATATCGTTCTTGGGATTTCTTTACAGTGTATGCATCGATCTGTATCTTATCAGGGGAAGGATGTGCAACTATCAAATATATACTTCCAAAAATCACAAAGAATATCATATTGTGTTTTTTTTTTGTGTTTGTTTTAGCTGGATTTCGCAGAAGAAAGCTGGGAGCCTTAGAACGAATCCGGGGACCTGCAAAATCTTGTACATAGCGCAAGCTACGCAAGAGCAAGACGGGAAGAAAAAGTTCTAGTTTGCACGTGTGCTTTGAACTTCCAAGTCTGAGCTTCACATCCAGCATGGCAGAATGTCCCTTCCATTCCCTTTCCTTCCCATGGACTTTCTTTGCTTCAGCTCTTTCGCCGGTTGGCTGAGGCCACTACATGCCGCGCTGCTATCCGAGTTGCAAAAGGCGTTGTTGAGGATGTGGGGCACAAAGCAGCTGCCAAAAGTAAAGGTCTTGTTGAGCTGAGCAAATGCAGTGAACATCACAGTGAGCGTGATGTGCATGTGGTCACCGAACGGTTTGCACTGTCTTTGCCGGTAGAGATTTCAACTTTAAAAAAACACCAGGTGTGCGATACTATGGTGAAATCAGTGTCATTTCCTTACGTGATTGGTGTGAATTTCTGGTCAATTACAATGTGTGGCATGTGATGCTGGGCCTTCACAAGCCTGACCGCAAGAGGGAAAGGTCTATATTGAAAGAATTCTGGCGACGATACAAAATTTTGAAACCCAACCATCAAATCTGGGCCGAAGCTGCCAAGCACAATGTGGACATGTCCCGGTGCCTTCCTCTGGCTCTGCATGGAGATGAGGGACGCGGTCGAAAAAAAGGTCCGTTCTTGGTGGTAGCGTACCACTCGCTGATAGGCTTTGGAACTCAATCTGCAAATCAAAGTCGTGAGAAAAATGTATACCTGCAGATGAGACTTAACTACACTGAATCTAGCCATATTACGCGGATGTTGACCGCCGCCCTTCCCAAGATGGGAAAAGACGAAGAGGCCCTGAACAGCATTCTTCAGTTCATCGCAGAAGATTCGCTTGGAATGTTGACAAATGGAATGATGAGCAAGGACGGTGAGAAGTTCTACATGGCCAACCTGCAATGTACTGGCGATTGGGTTTGGCTCCAGAAAGCAGGATCTTTGTCCAGGAGTTTTTCGAATGTAGAGAAGAGGCCGAGGGCCCAGAATTCGGTGCCCAAGGGGATTTGCCACTGGTGCCGGGCAGGGCAGCTCCACTACCCCTTCGAGGATTTTGGCTCCCAACCTGGGTGGCAGGCCACCATGTTTGATGCGTCCGACAACCCGTTCACAAAGACTCCAGTGCTTTTGAAAGTGCCTCACGAGCCAACACGGCCGTCTGCCTACTTCACCTTCGATTTATGGCATGCCTGGCATCTTGGCCTGGGAAAGACGTATGTGGCTTCAGTGTTTGCTTTGCTTTCCGACAGAATGGGAAGCGGAAACGTGGATGGCAGATTTGCAGAATTGTCAGATATCTTTCTACAGTGGTGCGATGAAACCAGCACAACACCATTTGTGAGCAGCATTACGAAAGACTCGATTGGCTGGCCAGACCGTGGCACGTATCCCAACGGGATGTGGTCGAAGGGCCACGTCACGACAACTTTCATGAGATTCCTTGCTTGGTATTTCTTGAGACATGACGTGACTGATGATTACATGTTGAATCTTTGTGTCGACGCAACCGCGTGTGCAAACTCTTGCTTTGAACTGATGTACGGCAATGATCTTTGGCTGACTGGTGACGTGTCGCGAGAGGTTGGAAGACTGGGTCTCAGGTTTCTGGACTTGTACGCGCAGCTTGCCAGGTATGCCTTTGACCATGGCCGTGCTCTTTGGGTGTTCATGCCAAAGGCGCACATTTGCCACCACATCTGGCTGGAGTGTTCCTTGGCTGAGGAGTGGCTCATCAATCCCCTCACATTTGCCGTACAAATCTCTGAGGACTACGTTGGCAAAAAGAGCCGGTTGGCACGACGAGTGGGCCCTTCACAGGCCATCTTGAGAGTGGTTCCGAGAACATTGACGGCAGGATACAAGCTCTGGTGCGAAGCAGGATTCTTGAAGGGATGAATGGAGAAAAAATGGAGTGCACCTGTCTGGTGATGGGCTCGGATGTGATTTGAAGTCATNTGATTTGAAGTCATTCTACCTTTCATGAGGGTTCCAATGAACATATATGGGGCAAGTGAAAAAAGATGATAAATTTAAAGGGGGAAAAAACCAGGTTTTTCTTAAAAACCTGGTTTTTGTTTAAAAAACCTGTCTTTTTTCACTGGCCCTACAATTTTGCAGGTCCCCGGTTCCCTTGGTACAGATAGATTGCCCATCTTTTCCCATGAAAACCATTGAGTTCATTGAGTTCGGGGGATTTCTTAGTCAGCCACTGAGAGCTACCAGAAGTTATCGCCATGGTTTCCAAGCCAACATTTTCAGCGTTTCCCAAGGGCATTTCCCATGGCCAGGGGTGCCCATCGCCTCTGTCTTGTCCACGAACTTGGGATGGGGCTTCGTACTTTGTTATGTGGTGAGCTACATGTTGGTCTCAATGGGCGCCTGGGTGTTTGAACGTGGAGGGAATCGTACTACCTGGGAAGAATAGGGATTCAATGGGATTGGTGGATTCCTGTTGATTTCAATGGGATTTCAACGGGATTTCCATGGGATTTGGTGGGATTTCATGAGATGTAATGGAATATTATATGCGATCTGTCGTTTGTATATACTAAATATGTATATATGATTATATATATATATATTTAGATATACATGTATGTATATATATATATATGTACATAGTAATAGATAGATATAGATATATAACCCGTCATAGCTGTTTGGGTGTGCCTGGAAATGGTTTGCGTATCCCCATTATGAACATGTGAAATGAGATGAGCGGCAAGCCCGTAATGACGGAATTGGGGAAATCCTCCTCCATAATATTTTTAGCTTGGTGGATGCTTCTTCGAATTCTGGCAGATTGGTCCTGTTATAGATCAAGATGATTCAAACAGGGGGAAGTGCATGGAGTTTTCGATGCGGTTTTTTTTCGTATCGGAGATTGGAGGCTGCATGGGATATGTTGGGATCTTATCGAATGGCTGGAGACCTTGGTTCTCTGCGGTGGATCGTCTCAATTCAGATGGTAGTCTACTCACAGAAGCTGTTTGTCTAGTCATGGAACTGCAAGCATGATAGGGACGGAATATGTGTGGTTAAATTAGAAAAGACTTAGTCATTTCTGGGTAATAATCAACTTCTGGCTAGTAATTAATGTTCAAAAGAAATTGGGCTAGAGGATATTTCAAGAAGATAGTTTTGGTGTAGCAATGTTGGGGCAGCAAGTGGATAGAAACTGGATTGTACGAATGGTGTAGTTTCAAACTTCTCTAAAGTTTAGATTGGACTGAGACCTTTCATGATGCACACCGTTCAGAAACAGGGGCCTATCTTAGGCACGTTCGTCATGGTGGTGTTGTGTTATGGCTTCATTGTTTGCATTTTACCCCTTATATATATTATATATATATATATCAGCAAATCCACTATACAGCATATTTGTATTGTGATTCGCCTTATCAACAGATACAATCATTGATTCTATACGTATACCACTACATGTCATGTCCTTACATATGTACACATATCTATATATATATAGATGTATACATATTATGAGTATACATATATATACAAATACACATACATATGTGTGATCGTATGGGCCTCAGTCCGCAGTGTATTTTTTGGTACACGCAGATCCAGTTCCCAGGAATCTTCAATGTGATTCTGGCTGCACCTCGGCCGATGCCAGCCATGCTGCAAGGTAGTATTTTTTACCAAGCATAATGGGAAGATCATGGCAACTTTGAGATATCATGAATGGTGATGTACTTGGATTTCATAGAGGGATTATCATAGAAACTTTGAAAGATATCATTGGTAAAATATGGTGATGTAATGGGATTTAATGAGAATATGGTGGGACTATAATAATGGGAGTTAATCAGATTGGAGGTACAATTAACGCTACACCCTCTGGTAGTTCAACGTCGCCTTAGCAGCCATTGCCCATTCAGTTGGATGATAAAAAGTATGAAACATGGTGAATTGCCATAGCGTTGCTAAATTACCAGAGGGTAAAGAACAGGAGAAAAATGGGTCACGTCCCCAACTTTTGCAAACGCCACCAGTGTGTGATTCAAACTCATCTGTTTTCGCCCCTGAGGTCTATGTAGACATCACCATGCGCGCAGCGAAAGACGCTTGGAGTTGCCATGAGTTCCTGAGTTGGGATGACTTGCCAAGCCCAATATGGGATGAAGATCTAAAAAATCCCAGCGTCTTTTTTCATGGCAGGCTTTTGATCCAGGCATCGAGGCATAGAGGCATCCGGGGGCTCTGCCAGAGATTCAGGGCTTAGTGGTATGGGTAGAAGATGCTGATTGTAAAAGTCCACTAGAATTGGCTTGCATTCATAAGATAAAAGGCCTTTCAGACTAAAGTAGCTGGGACATCCCCTTACGGACATATTGGGACCCCAAAATTAGTGAATATCCCACAGATTCACTAGGGAACAGGCGAAATTCACGGATTTATCGCATCTTATTATAGCTCCCTGTTGTTGGAAGTCAATTCACATACTCCCCTTACCATCACTTAAACATCGACCCCTAAAACACTATGACATACTATGACTATGACAATACTGCATGGGGTAGATCCAGTGACGCCCTATGACGCGGACGTCACTGGAAATGATGATAATATGGCTCTGGGTCAAAACATGCAATACCATATTCATTTTGGGGTGAACAGAAGGGTGCCAGGGTTTTAGCTCATATCATTCAGATTCTTAGTATCATTATGTATATCATTACTAATTCTATGAATTATTATTGCTATTGTCCTTAAGTGGTAGCAGCACCAGTGTTCTGAAACTTCGCATCCAGTCTTCAGTCGTCTCGAGGAAACCGAGATTTCCACCGCGGAACAGTATGCTCGCGAGTCCATCCGGATCGCACGCACCACCCGTGACCTGGTAGATGAAGATTTGGAGCAATACCCTCTGGTAATTTAACAGTTTGCGAACTTGAAAATGGTCATAGTGGATTTTCCCATTTTAAATGGTGATTTTCCATAGTTATGTTAGTTTACCAGGGTAAATGGGGGATTCAACCAGCAAAATCAGGATTTATATCTATATCATTATTATCTCATATTCATATTCATGGAAAAATGATGAAGCAGGTTACCTTTTTGAAAATAGCAGTTGAACCAGCAAAGCCATTCAGATTCAGCCACGAAAGATAGAGATTTCACCACAAAAGATGTTAATGTCAGCAACAAAGAAGAATTTAGCATCATTTGCTGCAACTACCATCAAACTCCCACGAGGCAAGAAATCGTGAGCTTTCCACATTATATAGCAATCTCCTCACTGTTTGCATGAGTTAAAGGCTTATAAAAAAGCATCAAAGTTCCGGTGAGCTGTTCTTCATATTTCATGGCTCTTTTCTACGGAGGTTTCCGAAGTCATGGGGGGTACCCCCAAATCAAAAAAAAGTCAGACCATGACTGAGTATTGAAACAGCCATGGTGACGACTGGGGATCCCCCATTCTAAGAAACCCCCATCATACGTAACCCAATGGATGATGCCGATATGTGGGCCGTTTCAGGCGAGCTACTGAAGAAGTTCGCAGAGGAGAGCAGCCCAGTTTTGATCCACCGGAGCTACACGGTAGACTTCCCCTCGGGTCATTGAACAGTTTGCGAACTTGAAAATGGCTCATTTACAATTGATTGACCTATTTAAATGGTGATTTTCCATAGTGATTTTAGTTTACCAGAGAGTAAATGCCCCATTTTGGAAGCTAAGTCAAATATCGATGGTCGTGAAAGGCGGGACAGTTTACAGGAAACACCGGAAAATGGTAGATGATCATCCTTCAAAATTGTCCAAATGTTGAAATACCTTGGTCCACCAACAAAACTAGATGAAAAGCCGTCCGAAATGGAGATGCAGTTCCAAGAGTGGCATGGGTTTAAGGACTAAAATGATCTGGGTTTTCTGAGAATAGGGTATCCCCAAACCAACTGATTCATTATCATTGTTCCATTAAAACGGCCATTTGGGGGTACACCCCCATTTTAGACCAACGCCAGGCGCATCGGGTGTTCTACGACCGAGAACGCGATGATGGAGACACTTGGCTCTGAAACTGCAGCCCGTGCGGCTCAAAATGAGAGCCAAACGAAACAAACAATGGTTTAGTACTTGACATTGGCTGGCTGTTGATGTCCCAATTTGAGCCATACAGCTTTGAACAGCCAGGTTTTGAAGACACTTCTGAATCTTATGGCCACAACCCTGACTGCCCAGTCACCTCTGCTAGACCAAAGTTCAATATTTTTCATGTGCTGATTGTGTCCTATCCGGGCCTATTGGCAACTTGGAAAACCTCTGAAAAAGCTATGCCTAAATTGCAGCATGTTCTGAAAATAAACCTCAGCATGGGCTTTACGATTGAGCACCACACGAACGCCGAATTCTGGCCAGGAGAGGCAGGTTCCACAGATAGGAAAATGACCAAATCGGCCATGAGATTTGGAGGGTTCCCAACATGTTCAGACAACCCCACTTGATTCTTCTGGATTACACTGATATATGGATCAGTGTCCCTTGTTGTTTCTTGAACCACCGTGTTTTGGGTGAATATATGGGTCAAACAAGTGCCTCTGCAAAACAAAATGCATCCAACAACGGATGCGTCTTCTATTTTTCTTCAGGTATGGCTACAATTTGTTGACCCCCAAGTCATTGGGAGTGGTTGAATACTGAACGAATGACCGCTCCAAACCATGGCTCCATTAAATGCCCAACATTTCATCCTGAGGGTCGAGAAACGATGATGAAGTCGCTGGAATTGTCCACCTCGCATTTCCTGGACGACGCACACATTGACGACATTGCCGCTTGATGGCGTGATGGCTTCATTTTAATAATATCACATCACTGAAACATACACAATTTCCTGAAAACACGACTGGTGTAACCAGCATGTTCAAACATGGAAACATGGAAACACACTCTTCTGCTCTTCCTGGATATCGTTTGGCGCTTTCATGCACTATACGGATTGGCCTCATGAGGGTGAACTATGGTGAACTCTCAAAAACCAGTACGGATTGGTTCCAGTTGGTACCCCTATCGTTGATCCATAGCCATGCTTCACATGTTTTTGTTGGTTGTGTCTGAAGGTGCTTTGTGGATCTGGGATCTTCTGTGCCATCAAATGCCGTCACCTTGCTACAAATGATGATCCGAAGTAGCTCGAAATCTTGACCTTGGCTGATCAAATAGGGGGGATATCCATGGAAATCCAGCAACTCCGCCCTAATTATAAAACCTTGTACTTCTAATTTATACTGATTGATATTTGTTCAACTCCGTTTTGGGATGATCATCCCAACTGATTTTCAGACACTTTGGGTTGAAGCTACCAGTCATTGCTGACCTAAAACCATCACCAGGCCATCACCAAAGAACTCTTCCTCCTGGTGATCCAGGACCGGACGACCGGTTACGAGAGGGGGGCCCTGCGAAAAAACGCCAGCTGTTCCTATCGTTTTTAACGATCGAAAATAGGGAAATTCATGGGGTTGAGTTCCTGGAAATGATCAAAATTGTTCAGCCGTTGTTTGATGTTTTTTGTTCTTCATCACCGTCACCTGGCCCATTGAATCCACCAGAAACGCAAAAAAAAAAACCGGGAGCCGCAGGACCAACGAGTGCAGCAACTGATGAACGATTTGGACCTGCCAGCGGATCGCGCCAATCTCTTTGAGGCCTGAAGATGACCTGCCACCTCACTGGCATGAGAGTTACCCTCTGGTAAATCACCATGTTTAATGAGAAAATCAACTATTTCTATGGCCATTTTCACTAGCCATGCCAAATTACCAGAGGGTAGTAAGGGAATGTACCCCAAAATCGCTGAACTTTTCAGGTCAGTGACATTTCCACACATGCAAATGTGTAGGAAACGGTTATAAATACGGAGGATCTAAGGGGATTTTAGATGGCCGAAAATCATGGGATAGACATATTTGTAGAAATGGGATGTCGAATCAACAATTAAGATATTTAGAACATAAACGGGCAGATTTCAACTAGCCAAAAGATGCCAAAAGTCAGCGATTCACTAGCAATGAAAAAAAAACAAAGAAACCAAGGATTTTGGGGCTGTCCAGAAATCGGTATAGCCCAAAATCGTCATTCAATGATGAGGAAAATGTTGGCCAACCATGGGGTTTGAAGTTCTGTACACTGTACCCATGTTTGGAGCTACCCCTTAGATTTTATGTGTGTTTGCTATATTGTGAGCTGACTAGAGATAAATCCATATATTACCCTCTGGTTATGTAACATAGCCATGGAAAATCCCCTATAAATGGAGGTTTTAGCGGGAAAATCATCCAAAATTAGCAATTTTCCATGGCTATGTTAAATAACAAGAGGGTATCATATATTGTACTCATGTATGGAAATATGTATAGGAAAGGAATAAATCCAAATAAATCCAACCCGAAATGGGTTCCTGTCTTTCACATCTGTCGGACAGGTCACTGACCTGTGACAGGTCACCATTTTTCATGATGTGTGTGAACACGTATATTTTACAATATAATATTTTCAAGTACTGTAGAAGTATATGTTTAATTACATATACAGTATACAATACATAGATATTTTCCGCATGTACTAATTATGATATTCACTCAACACTATAAACAAAAATTACGTACGTAGTTTTTGTTATATCAGAATACGTGATATATATATATATGTATGCGTAGATCACAACCTTTTTGTTCCTGTCTTATCTACTGACCTTTGGACAACTTGCGATGATGTGCTGAGCGCAGATCTAAATGGTGGCAGATTGGCTGCCATGGCTTCCCCCCATTTTGAGACCAGCATTTAATGTTGGTGGTGACCTACATGTATATATATATATACATTATGCATGTGTGCATACATATCCCGCGATTATCCCATACAGTATAATCTCTATGTATCCATTGTGTGTGTCTAAGGCAGACTAATATTAATATCCCATTATATCCTGTTTTGTGTGTCGAATAGAATGAGGCGCAAAACTTGGGCGGCACCTTTCAGATGAAGGTGGCAAAGTTCTGAGCCCTGCCATACCTCCATCATTGGATAAAATTCCAGTTTGTCTCCATTAGGCTAGACATCCCATTCGATGTCGATATCCCATGATTTCCACATTCTATCTCCATAGTACATAATTATATAATATTATATGCTGTTGTAAAGATATATATATATATATAATATACACATCCTGCTATATCTTATCTTGTAAACGAATATAGATATGGAAAACACAGCATGAATGTAGATCATGTTCCGAAGGGGAACTGTTTTTCACATCGCGTTGCTAGTTTACCCCATCATACATCCATGTAAAGCCAACTGGAGTGATATATCCACCGGAAAATGTTCCCACTACGATTGGTTGTATATCCCATAAAAGATTCCTATTGCAATTTCCATTGAAAGGTGTTACGATGGTATCATATATAGATATACATATATCATCACTATATACACAATCAATATACATATTATATATATATATATACATACTATACATATCCCCTAGTAATGATATATACCATTGCATATATATATATATACACATATGTACACATATACATATATTTCCCGTTATGGGATATATAGATATACCCCTACCATCGTAAGATATTCCTATATGGTTATTCCCACATTATAGTACGTAATATTAGATATTGTGCTTATCCCTTGTCCCCTATATACCGTCTGGTTATTTAACATGTCTATTAAAGCCATGGCCCATAGAAATGGATGATAAACGCATAAACATGATGATTTACCTACTAAAATTGGTGATGTTCCAGTTTGCAAACCGTGAAATAGCCAGAGGGTATCGCATAAAATCTCCACAAGATCAGCTAAATCCCCACAAGATTCATGAAATTCCATAAAGTGCCATCAAATCAAGATCTCCCAATGATATATACCATTTGGTAAGGTGGCCCATTTGTACGTGATCTACCTATTAGTTAAACATGGTAATTTCCATCGATGTTCCATAGCTATGTTTAAAAAACAGATGGCTGCCATAGGCTATTTAAGTCAAACCACATGTTTCATAGCGTAATAAACAATTTCTGATGTCCATTGTTCTTCCATGTTGTTCTAAAAAAAAAAGAGGCTAACCAGCGGGTATATCGGGGATAAGCATAATAGTGGTATTTCTTATATACGGGAATAAACACATTGGCATATAGGAAATATATTACCATGAAAGGGGTATATCTATATTACCCCACCATGGAATACACACGTATATATATATATATACTGTATATATATATACTGTATATATATATATATACACCATGAGTGGTAAATATTGTTACTAGTGTGTATATATTATATATGCAATAATGATATGTCCGTTGATTTTCCATTGCTATGTTGTAAAACACAACCAGATGGTAACACATTGATTCCCACAAGTAAACCCTAAAAACCCTCAACCCCAAACCCATAAGATGGTGATTGCTCCACGGATTTTCCATTGATTTTCCATTGATGCCATTCTCATCACAGGTCATCGACGCCGACGCCAGCGGCACCCTGCACGTGACCGAGCTCGTTCAGGGCCTGCTGAAGATCCGCGGAGATTTGACCAAGAGCCACGTGGCAATGCCATGGGGAGAGCTTCATCAAACCTGGGGAAACATACCCTCTGGTAAACTAATATAGCTATTGAACATGGTGATTTATAGTTGATTTACCTATTGAAAATGATGATTTTCCATGGTTATGTTGGTTTACCAGAGGGTAATATATGGGAACATATGGGTGGCTCAAGACCCCTATGGGACCGTAAGTGAGGGGATTACCATCCATTTACCAGCTATTTTGATGTTTACTAATGTATTGGGGGGTTTGACCCAGAACCATATAGGGGAAATATGGGAAGATATATCGAAACATAAATCGGAAAATGTGGCAAAGGAACCTAGAGTGGCATGCTAGTTGTTTTTGTGTTTGACAAGTGGAGTAATTTCAGTTGGTTCAAATAGCTAACAAAAAACTCTTGGGTTGGTATATCGAGCTAGTGGAGGTGAGTTAGATGAGAGTTAGTAGCCCACAGTTCACGCCAGTTCGCATCACCTGGGGATGGAACAGGTCACCCGGTAAACCTGGTGGTTTTTTTGCTCGGGGAGCAAGAAAAATGGCAGATTTTGGAGCGGACAAACTTGAGATGTTCAGCAGGACCTGCTCTGAAACCCCCCAAGTTCTTGAGGTAGATCATCTACAAGAGCTGAACGTTGAAGCGCCATGCACAAGCACACGTTTAAACAATGTTGCTAAAATGATCTTAAAATCAACCAGCCAAATTCATTAAAAAACTGCCCATTCAATACAAAAGTGCAAAAGGGAATTTTACCCGTATCTGATGTCGGTGTGTACCACCAAGACAGAAAGATCTTGCGTTTCAGATTTTAAGGCACCCCAACATTGAGCAATTTCAACAACCATTCGAATGCCGAGATACCCAGCATAAAAGGGTGGTATAAATGAGTATCATCCTCTACTACCCCGAACTATTCTTATCATCCTCATCCAATGTAACCCTCGTTTTCTCCACCGTTGAAGTCATTGCTACCCGTTGTGAACAACCAACACGACCTCAGGTGATACCGTGGCGGTTTTACTGACTGCCAAGTCTGTGCATACCATGGTTGCTGCTCCTTGGCATCCCCCGACCTGTGTAGGTGATCGCTTGGACAGGTTTGGTCCGAAGAAATTGAAAGATGGCGTATATTTCGAAGATGATCGGCGACTGGCAAAGCTCTGAAAGTCAATCTTAGAGATTGCAGCCATGAAATTTTGAGGTAATGATTATTTTTTTGATTTGTGCTGTAGTTGGCCCCGAAAAATTGGGAATGTCTGGGAGGAAATCTATGAATAGACTCTGTTTCCAGACAGTCGAAGAGCTTCGAAGAGAGCAAGTTGGGTCCAGTGACGGTCAGATGGTGGGCTTCCGGGATGGCCTGACTGAGTTCGGGTAGTTGACTTCACATCCCAAGGCTTCGAAGCCATGGTGCAAACACCAGGGAGGATTGGATCGTTGACCCACAACAAGTCTTGAATAATCACAACTTAGCACGTCATGGTGACTTTGTCCCCTTATGCCGCTGCTTTCTGAGTGATGCAACAGGTTCCCTAGCTGAACTGCCGGTAAATCGGAAAGCCCCGTTCGCATTCCTGATGGTTTGATTAGTTGCAGAAGTTCGGATGTGTTGCTGTGGCGAATTACATCCCCACAATTCCCCAGATATGTATCTGGATAAATTAGAACAATCTCACTGCGACCTCCCTGGAATGATTAGCAAGAGATAACTATCCCAAAATATCCTTCATTCATGTTCGTGAATTACTTGAAACTACCAAGATGAATGTTCATGCTTTGTTTGACTTAGATCAGTTTTAACATTTCCAAATCAAGGTGTGACTCAATTACATCATCACAAGTTGGTCCATGTGGCTTGAACCTTATCTCTCCAGCTTAAAGCATGTTTGTCCAAATCCACCAGGAAAGACGGATAAATTTGATAAGTTCTGCAAACATGTTCTGAACAAAATAACCCTACATCACTGCGTCCTAACGTGTGTTATATTTTGTTTCATCAAATCACCATTAACTATGGTTAAATCCCATTAAAACCACCATATGTTGAACATGTTGGGGTCTTGGAAGGGCCCTATGTTTTTTTTGCATCCCAGAACCAAAAGGAAAAGCAGGGTGACTTGTTGTCACCTAAGGAGTTAAAGGCGGAGCAACAGAATTTCCGCGCCATGCTACTGGAGCTTTTTTCCACACAAGAAGCCTTGAGGAAGTCACTCAAGGGCAGTGGTTCCTCGACCCTTTGGATTGGGGATTTGGATTGGTTGATGAGAAAATCTACAGGAAACTATGGATTTTTCGATGAAATAAAGGGATTTCCTAGAAATGTTCCCTTAAACCAATCGGATTGTGGATTTGGATGGGTCCAGTAATGTCAAGTCTGATGTGGTCATTGTGGACCCACAGAAGTGGTTTGGCAATTCTCAAACAAGCCATAGAGGGACTGATGAAGTTTGATATGGATAGATCACTCTAAAAAGAATTGGGATATAAACCGGGAAACAAACAGAAACAATAACGAGTGACGTATTTTTTAAGACAAAGTTCAGAGACCAAAAATTAGGATACCCTCTGGTAAACTAACATAGCTATTGAAAATTGTAATTTATAGTGGATTTTTCCATGAAAAATTGTGATTTTCCACAGTTATGTAACAGTTTACCAGAGGGTATCTCAAGTATTCAAGAATGCAATCAGAAGGATAGCACTTTGCTGAAGGACTTTCTCGAATCATCCCAGGTGGACGATGTCTGGTGAAAGAGCAACACAGCTGTAGCCAGGTAGCACTGTCTGTTGATATATAAATGTATACGTGTGTAAATATGCAGGGTTATAATTATATCAACATTAAGATATAAATATATTGATATATGTATATATGTATATATACATATATAAGTACATAGATTCATAAATATATGAATATAAATATGTATATATATATATATATGATATTATATATATATTATATTATATATATAAATACATACAAAAGTCCATAATTTTACGAATACACAAGTACATAGATACATAAGTATAAGAATGTTTGTATGTCCTATATAAGTTGTACCTTGGCTAAAAATATCGGTGTCTCTCTGTTCCGGAAACAGGTCTGAAGAGCATCAAAGGTCCCAACCCGAAGGTGCGAGCACTATGGATGTCATGGGACGGTGGAAAGGGTCAGATGAGGTCACCATCAATTGAACACCTGGAGGATTCTTTCCCTCTGGTAAACTACCAGTTGGCTATTGAAAATGGCCATTGAAATAGTGGATTTTCCCATAAATAGCATGGTGATTTTCCATAGTTCTGTGGCTGTTTACCAGAGGGTAGATGATTTGGGAGGTGTAGATATTTTTTTTTCTACTTTCCCAAGCATTCAGAACTGCCTTGGCTAAAGTATCACGACCCCACTGCTGAGATCACCAGGTTGATGATGCTTAGGGAAGCGAATCCTTTTAATTCAGCCAGAGTTGTGCCCTTTTTCTCCCTCTGCTGAAACAGTGAGCAGCTATTGCCTGGAGGATAATCTCAGGCCGCGAAAACTTTTGTATATCATGTACATTCCATATGTATATTACTGTACGTATACATTCTTGTGATGGTATGGTCTGGTTTATATTCTACAATTTGATTATGGTTATCTTTTACACCTACAAAGTGAGTATATCTTTGGAATGCACTTCTCCAGTGTCCGCGTACGAGGTGAATTTCATGCGCCGCACTGCGGAGCAACTGGCTGCCTGGTTGATGCAATATGATCAGCCTGGAAAATCACCGTGTTCAATAGATAAACTATCCATAAATGTGCCATGGCTTTCATAGCATCAATTTACGAGATGATACCCTCTGGTAAACTAACATAACTATGGAAAATGGCCATTTATAGAGGATCTTCCCATTAAAAATCGTGATTTTCCATAATTATGTTAGTTCACCAGAGGGTATATCATTGGGATATCTTGACTTGATGAGATTTTATGACTCTTATGGGATTTAAGAAAAAACATCCAGAGTGACGATCGAAAATGATATGGAAAGCTGTGGATATTAATCAAGCAGTTGATAGTTGATGGGGATACAATGGGAATGTACAACGATATATAAATAGCTAGGTGTGTCTGAAAGTATGGGACACTGGTGAAAACTTCGGAATGTGGTAAACCCAACAGCCATAAACCTTCAAAATTGTGGAGTTCAAGTGAACATTTGTAAAGTTGGGGATTGTTTTTGATTGGGTGCACCACATTATCCAACATGAAGACTGATTTCGGTAGATGGATTGTTGTGCTTCTTTGTTTGGGATTGTTTTGGGATATGTTATATGTTTAGGGACATAGCCAGAGTCAAAAAAATATGTAAAACAGAAAATATGTCTGAACATTTCAGATGTTGGTGTGTGTTTCAACAGTATTTCGGATGGTGATGGTGGTGATGATGGTGATGATGGTGATGATGATGATGATGATGATGATGATGGTGGTGGTGGTGGTGGTGGTGGTGGTGGTGGTGGTAGTGATCATGACATGGTGGTGATCGTTATGCTGATGATGATGGTGATCATGATGCTGCTGATGATGATGTTGATGTTGGTGTTGATGTTGATGTTGATGTTGTTGTTGTTGTTGATGATGATGATGAGGAGGATGACGACGACGATGACGATGACAATGATGATGATGATGATGATGATGATGATGATGATGATGATGATGATGATGATGATGATGATGATGAGGATGAGGATGACGATGACGATGACGATGATAATTGGCTTGTCTGTTTCATGGGGCTGAAACCATGAACCTGGGATTTGATGGCTGACCATTTGGTGTGACTTTGTCCAACAATTCGGTAGGCCCCATCTTATGGCCGACTTTATGTTGGACAAACATGGACGCACACATAAAAGTCTTCCTCCCAGTTTGGATGGCCAGAAATGGTTTGAATTTCAACCATGCCCGTTGGTACTGTTCTATTCGGGTGCATAGAAGATGCACGAATCTCACCATGTTTTGAACCGGAAGATCAGCGCCCTCAAATGAAGATGGATTGAATTGTCACTCCCTAACGACATGTTTTGGTCATTGTCGCTAGCAAAGCATTTCCTGGGTACCCACGGCCCAGAATTTCTGGGTTGCGGACGCAACCAATGGCACGTTAAAGTCGGTGCAGCTCCCAATATCCGTTTTTGGAGTAAAATCTCACGCTCCCCATCAAAAAATTATGGTCTGGGTTCGTGATGAATTCTGCTGATCTGTAGGACAGCCAATAGAGTTCAGTGGGATAATGGGCCTGCGTGATTTGGGCATGAACGGGAGCTGTTTGCACTATGGAAAAAAAAAACACAAATCATGGTTTTGCAATGGTTGCAGTTTTTGTCTAAAAATGTGGTGTCCCAAGAGCTCATCAGAATTTCAATTCGTATACTTACTCCATTTTCAGACAGAATCATGGGTCCCTATAAACAGAATAACAGAGAAGTACATACATGCATGCAGATCTTTGTATGCATGACATCCTTGCAAACGTATGTGATATATATATATATATGTCTACATACAATATGATGTATGGACATTCCTGTATGCATGGGTACATGTAAATACTGTACATATACATATAATGATATACATATTTGTATAATGATGCAAGTTGATGCAATATACATATACATGTGAATGTATAGATAGGTATCGGTATAGGATGTACACTTGTATACATATGCATGCATCATGATATTTTGATGATTTATGTACATACACACGGACACTCATGTTTAAGGCGTGTATATGTGTGTATGTATGTATCTATCTGTATGTGTTTGAACCAAACCCATTCAGGAGCGAAAGCTGGCTCGCAGTGAGTCAGGAATGTCGGTGCCATGACGATGCAGCTGCAGCAACTGATTCAACGGATGAGTGTAGTGTTTCATCTCCCACTACAACTGATGTCAAAATATGGCACAATTGACTAAGATTATTATGAATCAACTATGGGTTCAATGACAGGTTCCCATGTTTATTTGACTATTGATAGAATGTGACAAAACATATCAACAAATATCACCCCCCAAGACGGTTTTGCAAACCGCAGAAAGATAGAAATGATATGAAATGACTAATTTCATTGCGACAATTTTAGGATTTTGTTTGTCTATTTGTTTCGGGGTTGTCGTAGGGTCAATGGAGTTCAGCCTAGGAGCCTCATCAGAGGTCACATCAGCCAAACCAGGATAGCCATCAAACTGAGGTGGATCTCCAAAGTTCGGCCATGTCTAGCAATAGTCATCCCAATCTCCAGGGCTTCACCCATGATTTAAGGCTCTTTTCTTTGCATTCCTGGCGTGAAATTTCAGCATGTAAAGACCTAGAAAAATCACATCCTCAAAATGATACCCGACTAACCCACTGGTCAGGCATGGAACCCATAAAGTGGAGGGTCTGGAAGATTGTTGCCCTACTGGATATGGCCATTTGGGGGTTCCATGTGAGGTTTCGGGCTGGTATTTCAATGGGTTCCATATGATGACAATCTACAGGATAGAATGTCAACCAAGCTGTTTGACCTGTCACTTCGATCATTTTCCCTAGAGTATGACTATAATCCCAATGTTTATTCTTTATCAAACAATGTAGGATACTAATACAACAGTCGTTGAGAAATCATCTTTAATTCTCATGCATTATCAGGATATATCATAGTACCAAAAAAAGGCGGACAGTGATTTATCACTTAACTAGCGTAGGATATTATCAATTTCTATCTTTTTGCCCGTTTTTATATTGGGTTCTTAAAAATGGGGGAATCCCAAAGCCATAGATTTCAAAAGTAAGTCATGGTCTAATGACTTGGATGAGTTGGATTACCACCATTTCAGGAAACCTCCTTTCATGAGGGTGTGTATGTAAGACTCAGAGGACCAACTAGTCATTTTCAGTCAATCTTTAGTATTCACCATCCATTTCAGCCATTTAAGTAGGGGTACCCAATGACTTGACCCATACCCATGCGGCGCCACTGAGGGGCTTTCCCCTCCCAGCCCTCCCAGCCCTTCGGATTTCGAGCCTGTGGAGCACATCAGCGCTGGAAACGACGAGCCGCCGGCGAAGCAGTGTGGATCGGTCCTGGTCGCGCTGGGCTGAGGCGTTTCCGAGAGCTGGGAGCGTAGATAGTGATATACTGACGATATACCGAAGATATTCATATGAGATCATATGAGTGCATATGCATTCATGTACATATGCATTCATGTATACGCATGTGTGCTCATAAAACATCATATATATATATATATATATGTATATATATATACACATCTACGCGTGCATTGACATTTGTCATGCTGTGTATATATATATATATAATTATATATGTATATATGCATCCTATATGTCGGTGTGTGTATGCATATTCCGTTGATATCATGTTGGACGAAGGCTGATGAAGTGAGTTCTGAATCAATAAGAATGGGACGTGATGCAAAGATCGGGATTCACATACGTATGTGGGTTGATCTGAAACTGGGAGATTTACCAGTAGAGCTGGAGACTGTGACCTTGCTTTTTGTTGGAGTTGCAAGCTGAGAACTGCTTCATTTCAAGTATGTAATTTGCGCAAACCCCCCAGTTCGCACACACCCATTTGGGGCACATCTTGGGTTTAGGGTTTCAGGTCTTTAGGGTTTTACGGTTTCAAGGTTTTCTTGTGCAAGAGTATAGGGTTTTCATGGGGTTTCGGGTTTAGGGTTTTATGATCATGGTCATATGATGATAATATTGTGATGATCATTGTGACGATGATGATGATGATGATGATGGTGGTGGTGGTGGTGGTGGTGGTGGTGATGGTGATGGTGATGGTGATGGTGATGAGGATGATGATGATGATGATGATGATGATGATGATGATGATGGTGATGATGATGATGATGATGATGATGATGATGATGATTATGTACAAGATTCACGCACAGGTACCTATGCTGTGCGTTGCAAGATGAAAGCCATGATCATGGACATGTGCATTTTGTCCCACAAAACACAGTGTGTTTTGATGTTCAGACACGTCGTGGACGTCGGCGCGGGCAAACTGAGGGGGTTGCCCGTACTATTGTTCAAAAACAATGTATGTTTTTTGGAAAGGACAATTTACCTTGAAGGAAGCAATATATTACGGAATATCCTTGCAACGTACAGGGCATCTTTCGATCACATGCAGCAGTATTGCTGCGGAGGAAATAGTACGCCTTTCAAAATGTAGTTTATTCAAAAAAAAATGCATTTGTCTCTCGAACAAAAACAATCTTTTTCAACACGCACATTCAAAGATTGCAGCATTCCTTGAAGTGGCACGCCCTCGAAGAAAAACAAAATGGACCCATGGATAGGTCCTGAGGAGATGTCCAGGAGACATGGGGTCAGACGTGTTGTTTCGTGATTTTTTCTTTGGTGTTTTTGTTGTTCTTGGTGTTTCGATGATTTTTACCATTTTCTTTTAATGCCCAACACAAACCAACTGAAATTGAAGGCAATGAAGCCCACAGTACTGACTACATAAAGTGTGTTAAACATACGTAGGTTTTGTATGGTTTTGTGGGGCAGGGGTAACATATATACATACATATGGGTTGTATAGCCAGATACGATCTGTGGGATGATCTTTCAAGTATGTCCCCGGTGTTTCCAAAAAGGACATCAGTTGAGGTGGAAGGATGTGTAGGTGCTGATTGATATAGATGGCCGGCAAATGACAACAGATGCTGATGTGGATGACACAAAATGAGTATTTCTGTCTTAATGCGGGTTAGAAGGAAAATCATATATAGATATCATGGATGTATGTTGGTGTAAGTAGCGATCAATGGAAAGTGTCAACCGAAATCAGCGGTTACCTAGGGATACAAGCAATGCAAAACAACCAAAAAAAAAACGCAGATAGCGCGTGGCTTGTGTTTTTCACCCCCTGCACGAAGATTCTGTGGCTGATTTTCCAAGGTTTCTGGTTTCAAGATCGTTCAAGTGGGCTCTGGGTAAACTTTGTATTGATAGTGTGGTACTTTATTTATAGTCCTTTGCCACACTGATTGGAAACAATATTAACCCACATAGTTTTTTTTTCTGTAAGCCAACCATACACATATAAGATCATATAAGTACTATATAATATAGAAATACATGTGTATGTATATGCATATGTGTATACATACATATATATATATGTACACCTATATATATATATATATACATATAGGTGTTTTGTTGCAGGGGCAGATAGGCCACAGGTTGGTAATCAAGGGATAGGTATCAGCCACGACCCAATATGATATGGTGTCTGAGGGTGGAGGCACCCCAAAAAAGAATTGCCTCGTTCAGAGGGAACATGAATATATGATTACTAACCCTGCAATTCTTATTTGGAGGGATCATGAACATTGAAGAAGAAAGTGGATGGCAAGGGGCAGCCTGCAACGGAAAATCCATCCATAGTTTTGACCCATACCTTACCTGGCCCAACAAATCCTGGCAGGCCGTATCCATGACTGCCCAGTGAACCAGGCAGTATGATTTCGTTGAAGATGGCCTGGATGAAGAGTTGCTGGTTCACTTGTCGAAGAGACCTCTCTCCCCCGTGTTGTGATGGCCCTTTCAAAATGGAAGATGACGAGAAAAACCCTGAGACCTTCCGGGATCAAGCCCCAATACATGATATTCCAATAGGGAAAATGAGGTTTTGAGCCAGTGGAAGGGAAGTGTTCCCTATTGTCAAACTCCCTCTGCACCAGCAGCCTTGCATGGCCCACCTGAACCGTGAAAAATAGCACATGTGATGGTTGATCAGCATTGTCCCTATGAGATGTGCCATTTGGGGCGATTTGTTCGTCCATGTTACATGTTCAGACACACCCAGAGAACTATAGCTGGTTATCTATATAAACTAGTACGTATCAATGTATACACTTACAAATGTATGTATAAAGATACTTGCATATGTATATATATATATACTTTGTATATCTATATATTATTATATGCTATAATTATATCCCCATTAAATCCCATGAAATCCCATGATTTACAATTTTCAAGAGCTTTCATCCAGACCGCCTTGCGTCGGATTTCAGCAGCATCCTGAAAGGATCGACTGCCAGACCTGGAGAGGTGGTGGCTTTTCAACAGCACCAGTTGTGGTTGCCGCAATGGTTACCCTCTGGTAAACTAACATAGCTATTGAAAATGGCCATTTATAGTGTCAAAAGTGACTGGCTGGAAAATCCTCTGCAAAAATGGGAGGTTTATAGCTAGGAAAATTATCGATGGCAAATTTTCCAGCAGGCCATGTTTTGATTACCAGACGCTATCTGAGCTATCTATATATGTGTATACAAGTCCTGTCCTTGGACCCCCCAAGAGAATCCACACCCCTATGGTATGGTCCCCCCCACTCCCCTCCAAACCTCGCATTTGTACGCTGTTTGCAGCATTTTAGTGGCACAACCTACCATTTCTGCGTTATTTGCAGCATTTGAGAGCCACAACCATCACTGGACCCTGTCTACCTCTATTTTTCTAATATATATCTAGCACATACTACCCGTAACCAGTTTATTTATATATGTTTATATTCCCCACATACTCCCTATAAACCACTTATAAACTAGACATCAACCACTTAGGACGCTGCATTGTTGGTGGGACCCCCCCCTGTCCAGGCCACAGGGGGACAAACCATCCTAGGTGGGTGGGGAGGGTGGTGATCCCTGCTCATAAACATATATATATATACATGTATTTAGTCATCTGGAGGTAGGTAGTGATAGAATATGGAACGTTCAAATAATCCTCGATAGAATATATAAATATATGTACCTAGCTTTTTAAAGTCTATGCCTACCTTTTTGAACAAACAGTTTCGCGCATATCAAGTCAATTACCAACACTTGCTGTACCATTCAAAACAGTCTAAGATCACATGGAATTCATGTGGGTTTGTCTGAAAAGAAGGTATCCCTAAATCCTCTGGTTAATCATCACTTTCCCCAGTAAACTAACTAACCATTTTATGGGTATATACCAGGTTCATATCCATATATAGTGATACACCATTTCTATCCATTTATAGGGCACAATATGCTATCACTATGGAGCTTAAGGGGCCCTGGTGCTGTTCCACCAACCTGCTATGCCGCGATGGAATGCGCTTTGCGATGAGCTCTCCAACATTTTCGCCCGCTGGTGGTTGCCCAGGGGAGGAAACATGGGGAACTTCGACGCATCTCTCGATTTTTCTGGGTGTGTCTGAAAATGGTGTATACCGTCAAAATGGCAATGTGAATCAGACAAAGGTGATGAAGCATGATGAAGCATCAAAATTTGGGGCTAGCCTTGTTTTCAGGCAAACCCGTAACTATCCTTGTTTTGAAGCACACTGTTAACACAGTCGAGTTACTCCGACAAGTTACTCCCACCTCCGGTCCATCCGTGAAAATGGCGCGTGTCTTTGTGGGGCGCAGGTTCTTCCCGAGAAGTGTCCGTTGTGGGAGCAGTTAAGGGAATTAGTTTGGGGTGTCCAGGGGTGCCCTACTTGGTGGTGCAGGCTAAGGATGATAAATGGATATAACAATGGTAACCTCCATCAGTTGGGTACCAATAACCCCTGATCCCTGCAACTCTGGGGGAAAATGGGGGAACTGCAGCCCCGTGCTGCCAGCACCACTAAGAAATTCGGGATGAATTCTCCGATGAACCAGTTGATTTTTTGTTGGGGATAGGATCCTACCAATGGTCGTACTTTTCCGAAGTAAATTATTGATAGTAGATATACATATATATATATAGATATATCATTAGATAATTACTTTGCAACTATCCAATCATTAGGCTATAAGACTCCTGCTCACTATCAAGGTCCAAGTTTTAAAGGTGTCTCACCGGGTTGATCAAAGGGAAAGGACAGAAAACCATGTGTTTTACATGGCAAGTTATCCACCAAAAATCAGCTTTAACCAATTACTCGACTATTTACAGTACTAACTTTCCAGCCACACACAAAAATCGACCTTCAATTTCCACCCATTCCTAAGATTTGTTGTTGACTTTTCACAAAGTGGGGCCCCCTAGATAGCTAAGTTGGTCTATAACTCCAATAACTATGGTTAACTACGGTTTATGATACTTATAACAGTTATTGGGGTTTACAAACCAACTTATAACTGGGGGGCCCCACATTGCAGGGTGCCTTCCCTGATTCCGAGTCCAGTCGTCACAGGCTTTAACCGCCAGCCGCGTCAGCCGGCTCGAAGAACCTGAAACACAACTCAGCATCGTACCACGGACCATCGTGTTTTAGCAACCATGAGGGAGCAAAAAACTCTTTGCTGAAACCGCTTCAACCATTCCACTTCCTTCAAACGGATACGAATTCTGCATATACACGCAACCAAAACTGCGAGTGGTGGTGGCTAAACCACTGGAACCCCCATTGCTACAAGTGAGGTGTAATGGTGATCCTCATGCTCTTGGTTGGTGAAATCAACTGGTTTCTGTGGTATTTCCCGGAGTTCCCACGTGATCAACCATCCATGTAGTGCGCCGCCAACTATATGGATACTGGTGTACATATATTTATATATACACATATATTTACATACATATGGTCCATTGAACTATATTTATATGTGTCATAGCATACATAAGATGGCTACTTCGTAATCTCTTTGCTCACGGTCTTCAATGAAAATCTTGGTAACGGGGACATGATATGAAGCAAGAAAGTCGGATGTTTATTGCATTCAAGAAAAGTTTGTTGCAACGGTGGTTTTCTGTAATTTTCCCTGAAACCCAGTAAGCTTGGGGAGTCAACTGATACAACCACCAATAATTCGTGACATGACAGAACCCGGAAAAACCAATTGGTGTCAAATCATGTGATTGTCGATTCCTGTTTTTGTGGGGCTTGAAAGCACCGGAATCCCAGTGACAGTGAGCCAAGCCCCATTTGCAGAGCATGACCGCTTCAGGCAGCTTGGAAGCGACGTCACTGGAATGATGGGAATTGGATTGGGGCAACTATCCCATAGTGGCCTCCTTCGTCGGAATTGATCATGCAATGAAATCTCATCATAAAAATTCTTGCAAACATTCACCATTCTACCCCTGATATCTCAAGGTTTTTGGCCGATTGTTCCCAGCAAACGGGTGGGGTAAAAACATCATTCCGGCGATCCGTACAGGTGGTACCCCCACTTATAAATTGGTTTATGAGCCTCATTAACTATAGAGATAACCCACATAACCCCAGTTATTTGGAGTAATGTTCACCAACTTAGCAAACTATGGGGCACCACCCTTTTTTCCAAGGCAGCTTTGAAGACTTCTTGGATTCTTCCTGGCAGAGCTTTCGACAGGAGTTACTGCAGGCTGGGATCATGTGGGACATTCTTGGGTCTGGGAGTGTAAACAACGGGGAGATTTGGGTAGTATGCCAACCATTCTACTGTATGATCTATGGGTACAAATGGGCAAATCTTGGCGGAAGAATGATTTAACCAGTGGATTTGGGGTACCGTATATACTCTTCAGGCAAACCTGAGCCATGCCCAGTTCAGCCATGAGAGTTTTACCCCGATCCCAAGAACAAATGGGTTCACAGTCATCACTTTTTTTTGCCAGGTGGTGACTAACGAACCATTTCATACCCAACCAACAATCATTGATTAGTTATACAGTTACGTATATATATATATATGTAATTATATATATATATTATGTATATATATATATATATGTAAATACATATCAAGTTTTTAAAATCCACAATCCCTTCCCCGATCAAACAGAAAAAAAAATCAAGTTCCAAATGGAACCCCAAGTCATGAACAGATCCAATTCCTTGCACATCAATGCACCATGGTTTTGTTTTGGGGTATTTCATACTATCGAGGGGAAGGCCGCAAGGTCTTCATCACCCATGTGTCAACTATATCACTTATACCCTCTGCTAATCAAACATGGCACTCGGAAAAATCCCCGAACTACATGGATCTAAATGGGGGTTTCCTGAAATGGGGGTACCCAAAAATGGATGGTTTATAATGGAAAATCCTATTAACATTGATGATTTGGCTATTTTAGGAAACCACCACATGGAGGTTTATAGCTGGAAAAATCATCGAACTAAATGGACCTGGACCTAGGTGGATGTTTCCAGCGCGCCGCGTTTGATTACGCCGGGTGTCCCATTAGATTTTCCATTCCGTATAATCCATTATGATCAGTGATTTTCCCGTGAAATCACCAAGTAAATCACCTTTTCAACATGAAATCACCATGGTTTTCTGATGATCGAGACGCCCCAAAAAATCGTTTCGCTCGCTAAAATGTGAATCCCTGGAGGCTCATGCAGCAGCGACCGGCGAGGCAGGGAGCCGCTTGGAATTGACCTCGGACATGTCTGCTTCGGAAGCCGCAGTGGTAGCCAGGTTGGTTATACCCTCTGGTAAACTGTTACATAACTATGGAAAATCACCATTTTTTACGGGAACATCCACTATTTCAATGGCCATTTTCAATAGCTATGTTAGTTTACTAGAGGGTATAAACCCCCTATGAAGTATAAAGTATAGATGTATCATGATATGTCTACCATAGAATTCACATGAATTCACCGTTTTTCAACCAACTTTCACTCTCGTTTTTTGGGTGCACCACCTTGTTGCAATGGTCTTAATAGGAGAACTCGGCAAGGAAAAGCGGTGCAAAGGATGATCCAATCTCTTTGGTTCAAGTAATGGTTTAAGATGGATGAAGATGGCCTATAATTAATAATTTTTAATTCTGCATAGTAACTTTAATGCCATATAAGATCACGTGCTTAGAAATTGGATGGCATAATACTATGCAAGATGGCCTTCACTTCTTGTCAACCAGATTCCTCCTTGGACTCGAATGGCCTCCCTTTCACAAGCCTTTTGTTTGGTGGCCGACTGGAATTCTTTCCTGCATGGCGATAGGAGTATAATTCCCACCATTCAGTAGTATGGCAACCCTGAACAAGATTTAGAAAAGTCATTTACAACATGTTTTTTTGTCATGTTGCTAGGATTTTATCAACAACTATATATATATATATGTATATGTATATATGTATATATATATATATATAAGATTTTTTTCAGGGGGTTTCTACAGACGAGATCCTGTTGAACATGTCCCAAACTTCACCGGTTGTGCCCTCCAGGAGGTGCATATCATGGGATCTCATGGGATATCATGGGGATTTCCATGGGGATACCATGGTTCATGACGGTTCATTGGATCATTAATATGGTTCATCAACTAATTGTGGTTAATGATGCTTAATGATGCTTAATGATGGTTAATGATGGTTAATGATGGTTAATGATGCTTAACGATGGTTAATGATGGTTAATGATGGTTAATTAATGATGGTTAATGATGGTTAATGATTGTTAATGATGGTGAACTAGCAATGCTGAGAATGGCTATAATATTAATATGATATATGTGAAGATGTGTGATACTTGTAGAGAAGATTTCAAGCAAAAAGATGAATTTTGGGTTGCGTCGGACAGAAAAAGCAGATGGTGTTCAAACAGAACATTGAAAAGAGAAACATCTGTGACCGGTGCGGCTGTCTCCATAAAAACTGCTCCTCGTCCAACCTGACATCCGACAATTACAATCTAGCCATTCAGACCAATTAAAAAGTATTACGTTTAATTTAGATGAAATTAATGACTATGATATAATGATGAATGTGGTTATAGCCATGATACTTATGTATAGTGGTATTGAGACTGATAGTGGCAAACTGGATGATAACAACGAGAGTGACAAACGCTGGTGACAATGGTGATATGTGAATGATAGTGATGATGACTATATAGCCAACCAATGTCTGGGATCGTTTTTGATGGAGGCGAAACTGCTGCTCCCCTTTCGCATGGACGCGCGAGAGCCCCACTGCAAGAGGCCCCGGGTTGAAACAACCACCACCGAGTACACCCTGGTTATCCCTGGTTATCTGGTCGAGTAGGTTATTGTTTTTGTCGTGTTCAAAAGATATCTGTTGACCGCGGTTGAACCAGCCTTGGTTTTTCACCTGAAGATGGGAAGTTGACCGGGCATGGGAAAATCACCAACAAAACTGGTATGATGAAAGGTTTGACAATGAGGCTGGCGTTGATCTGTTGAAAGCTTTCAGTGAGAACGAGGTGGTGTGTTATATCAGAGTATGAGACTCTGACAAGAGTTCAGGGTGAGTCAATCACAGCTTTTCGGAGAAGGCTTCGTTTCAGCGAAAGTTGCCAGATCTCCAAGTTCCTCCATCCCTGAGTCTCGAGCAATCAAGTTGGAGAACAAATACTGTACAACTTCGTAAGTTTCAAGCAGTCCTTGATGCAGTGAGGATGCGATATTTCTTACAGGTTTGACTACTGGACTAAGCCTAGAGCAACAAAGATTGCACCATCAACCATCGGGGTTCCCCATCATTGCCATGTCAAGCCGCCTGCTGAGTCCATTGCTTCGTAACTCCAAACTTCCTGACGCCCTCCAAATGAGCCATGAACAAAATAATCCTTGTTGATTAGTTCTTACCAGGTGTTGTACTACCGTACCAATTACATCTAATTACATAATTTTTGGGGATTCTTGTAATCCATATCAGGGAAATCGATCAACGGATAGACGGATAGGGGTATTTTAGTGGCTCAACAAGGACAGCCATGAAACCGGGAGAACTCCATGTCTTCGCTTGGGGGGTCCAGCATGGTGTCGAAATTCCCATTTGGGAACTTCAGATGGGTCCATAAGAGCACCTGTTGATTTGTGAATCCCGTGCAGGAGACCAAAGGCATTTGAATTTTTTCACAGTGTCATATTGCCTCAAGTGGGCCATGTATAATTGAGTGGTGAACGGAGGGGGGGGTATGGTCGGTCATTCCGGATTGTCATAGCCCACCATGGGCATACCATGGCATACCTATCAACCAACCAATGGGATGGTGGTATTTTTCACAGCTCCACTTGAAGGTGAGCGGTCCACCAGTCCACTCATCAGTCCCAACATTTTTGCCGGTGCCCTTACAGTATATTATATTATAGTGGTCCCATGTGGTGCCCAGGTCCCCCAAAAAATTCTTCCAGGATTGTATGATGTTCACCTCATATTCACCTGAAAGAAGCCTAAATCCAGACTTCAGCCCTGTCAGAAGCTCCAGTTTCCAGCCCCCATCTTCACCTATTCCCGCGCCAGGAGCTTGGGGACGGAGCTGCTGCTTCCAATCAGGTGGATGGGAAGTTCATCCATGTTGGTGCTGGGTGTATATGAAAAATGGGGATAAAAGGGTTATAAGTTATAAATCCCATGAAATATCCACTATTACCAATGATTCACGTTGATCAATCATGATGTTCCTATGAAATCCCATTCATGTGGTAAAGCCGATGAATAAACCATCCCTTAAATTACCATAGATGGGTGGTAAAACCCACATGGACCAACGGTGCGATAAATCACGTGATGAATCATCGCCGGAACTTATCGTTGCCAAAATTGCTTGGCCCCTGGTGAAAGGTCAACCAGTTCGTGGTGCTGGGTGATTTTGGAAAGTGGGTTCGATCCCAAAACAAGAGGACAAAGCGGTTGGTTGGCCGTCCCACTCTCGTAGCTATCCTGAGCTACCCCACAAGACATCATTTCTATCTGGAGATAAGCTAATCTCTGCCATCAAAATGGCTATACATCACCCTATCCAGCAATATCTATCTATATATTAATATATAATATATATTACATGTATTTTGTGTGCGTGTGTTTGTGGCATCATACTAATATATATATATATACACATACATGTGAATATTCCTAGGACACTCATATCCACCATCTCCAAGTGTGCGATGCATTTCTTGCATTTTTTTCTGCTATCATCCCAGTAAAATCTTGCTGGTTTATAGGGCTTCCAAGTTCATGCATGGGTTGTATATAGCAAACCCATGAACTCTGACTAACCTTGGATTAGTGAGTATTGTTTATTAGTTCATGGGTTATAGTATACCATCCCTCTAACAAACGGACCCTGCATGAGTTCGGGGCTGACAGACTACTTTCCTCTTGAAACGGGTAATTCTTAGGGTTTAGGGTCAAGCTACTATTTGGGGTGGGTGCTAAATCCCGGCTTGTCTCCATTTGTACTTGTAAATATTCTAAGTATTGCTGATAAATTTCCAAGTTGGGGGATGGTAAACCAGAGTGTTGCTTGTAACTTATATCCCATTATCTCTTTCTCTCTATAATGTGTATATCATATGTATATATATATATGTATCCCATTAAATCATTGCTCATCATTGCTCATCATCATCATCATCATCATCATCATCATCATCATCATCATCATCATCATCATCATCATCATCATCATCATAATCATCATCATCATAATCATCATCATCGTCGTCTTGCAACTTGCGTTACCATCATAACAATGTTATAATTGCTGAGTGTCACAGAAACTCATGATCATGAAGTCATATCAAGTTATATCAAGTTGTCTCACAACTCCATACTGTACTATACTATACCTTCAGTAAGTTAAGATAGACCCTGCCAGATACGGCTTGGAAGATGATTTTCTACGAATGGGTGATTTTCAGGGTCGAAGTGTTAAGTTACCAGCTACATCCACCCTAAAATAGCTGGTGCATGGATGGTTATACTCCAAACTATCAAAAATTCACAGGTTTTCACCCATCCCCATATTAGAACTCCATCATCTTCCCAGCGTCAGCTGCCCTGCGGTCAGGCCCCGGAGCCCGCAGCTGGACGCGCTGCCACTGCCCGACGCGGAGGAGGAGGGGAAGTGCGGCTGGGGATGGGAACAACCATGGAGGCCGGGAGGAAAAATGGAAGACATCCGGAGGAAGTCTGAAATGTAAGCCACATGTGGCTAAGTCATTGGTAAATCGACACTAAATCAATGGCCAAGATCCGCAATATCGCCATGTTTCCATCGTTAGGGCTGGATTGCGCTTCATCGACAAATTTGGTGTGTTTGATGTCCTGGTGTGTTCCGGTAATGGAAATGGCTGAACAGTCAAAACAGTTTTCAAGTGGCGTAAGCCTAGAGATGGGGGGCATAGAATCCTTTCCCCGTAACAACAAGACGCCCCAGAAACCATGGTTTGGTAGAAAGCATGGTTTAGTAGGCATGTACACGTATTTTTTTTTACATTCATGTTTAATATTGAGGGATGGGATTAATCACTGATCATACTTGCTAAAAACCCACTGAAGGAATGTGGCCTGAATGTCAGCCGCCTTGGTGTCTCCATGTTTGAGGCCACATGTTGTAGTCAGCCAATACCCCCGTTCCCATGAAGTGCCAGTTGTGACCCTTTTTTTTTCAGGAGTCTATCCCAAGCATTGCATGTTTGGATCCAGGTTTGGAGGCTCCTCCCCCCCACCCCCATGGTCATGGTTGGTTGGGTACCCCCTCCCGGGGGGGCAGGGCAGGGGTAGGGGAATGGGAGGGGGAGGCTGGTAGGGTGTCTGTGTGACATGAACGGGGGGATACCATTGGGAGGTGGGGGGGGTGTCTGTCGAACCGCGCACCTGGATCATATACATAGAGTACAGATGAGTACAGATAGAAAACTGGAGATGAAGGTTCCATATCCAAGTGTTCCATCCCAAGTTGTCCTGGAAAATTGGTTCAATTTCGGATTTCCCATGCCTCTGCCAGGGCCCAGAAATGATTCCCCTCGACTCCTCAAGCAGCAGCCGGGCGCGGGGGGACAGGGCGAGAGTTGCAGAAAAGTGTCAAAAATTGCGGTATTTCCATGTGAAAAAACGGTGGTTTAATCATGTTGCGTCCAAGAAAATATGGGAATTTGATCCATAGATAAGCGTTGAAACACAAACTATAAAGTAAACAATTGGATGAGTAGTGTGGTACTAGCTATTCTTGCCACAAGTGGCATGGCAGTACATATGTACATAGTTACATAATTGTACATATAGACAAATACAAGTACATATACATGTACATGTACATAGACATATACACAGACATAGACATAGGCATAAACATATGCACAGACATAGACATAGGATGACATAGGCATAAACACATAAACAGACATAGACATTGGCACAAACACATACACAGACATAGGCATTGGCATAAACGTATACACAGACAAAGACATAGGCATAACCAGATACACAGACATAGACATTGGCATAAACATATACACATACATAGACATTGGCAGAAACATATGCACGGACATAGACATTGGCATAGACATCCAACATATATACACACACACACATAGACATAAACATAATATATATATATATACACATGTACACAAGATATAGACATACGCATATACATGTACACAGACATAGACATAGGCAGAAACATACAAACAGTCATAGACAAAGGCAGAAACACATACACAAACATAGACATATACATGTACATGTGCATACACTGACCGTCCAAAGAAATATTTGTTTGCTGGGTATCCAAGATCGGCCCCGTACTTCACACAAGTTAAACAGTAGCAGCCCCAGAGATGCTCGGGTCAGGGCAAGCGCCGTTCCCGCCGGCCCTCTGTGGGCAGCGACGACAACAAGGAGCTCCGAAGATGGGCGTTGCGACGTTGTAGCTGGAGTAACAAAGAAACATGGAGATTTCTCCTCAAAAATTGAAGTTCGACCAACAAAACTTGGAATTGACTCTATATTTGTCCTGTTGGAGAAAGATACTGTGAAACACCAGTTTGTTTGACAGATGGGTTGTTTGTACTCACCAGATACAAAGATACGTTTTCTGCAAGGACCCTTCTAAGATTGGTGATGACCTCCATGATTCTCCCTCAGTGATCGATTTTCTCAAACCCAGTAAGTCACAGTTGTGGTGGGCACCCCACAGCGATACCCGACATCGACATCGTCCAGATGGACGTGTCCAAAACTGGCAGAAATTGAGAGGTCAGGGCTGGAAAGGTGAGTCATACCCTTTTAGAGGCAAAAAAGATACCGGTTGGCTATGAAATAGTGGTTTATCAATCCACCTGATTTGTTGTAGGAACTGTGAACTAAGCCATTCGATCCCATTATCCTGCTTTTGGAGGAATATTCATCAACCAATTGACCCCCAAATGCAAATGACACAGCATTCTGATTGCTTGGAATTCCCCTTTCCCTACAGATATCATACGGCCTAGGGCCGGGGGAGATCTTTCATCGCTCTCCGCGCCAGATGCTCTACGCAACGTCCGCCAAACGCACCTCGCGCCGTCCTTCCGTGGCAGAGAGCGAGTTGGTTCTGAGTCTGCAGGCGACACGGGGCAAGCTGCGATAGATGAGGGACTTGTTTTGAAAATGGCTTAAGAAAGAGAAATGGGATGGTTGATCCACAGATATGGTGGGGTTATCAAATATAATATGTATACATATATGGGGGTTTCCATAAATGGGGGTACCCAAAATGGTTGGTTTATAGTGGAAAATCCCATTAAAATGGATGATTTGGGGGTACCCCTATTTTAGGAAAATGGTTCATGAATAAATTCTGGTGATTTTTAACCACAACAAAATGATAGTTTTGGCAACACGGCGGCTTCCACCAACCCACTTTCCGGGCATCCACCTGCTCGACCAGCCACCCCAAGACCCTTTAGAGGCCCTTCTGGTCTGTTACTCTGTGGTAGTTTAGCAGTTTGCCAATGTTTGTTGTGGAAAAGTTTATTAGATGTAATAAATCACCGAACTAAATGGACCATGTTCCATGGTTACGTTAAATTTCCACAGGTAAGTTTTGCAAAAACCGTTGCACTCCTCTGCTACGCAAAAACTGTACCGAATGGAAATGCGCTACAGAATTGTAGAGTCGTGCATGTGCAATCGCACCAGCACCTTGCTGCCTTTCAAAATTAACGATGGAACACAGACAAGATTCTGACTTCAGACTTCAGCTTCGTTTTTGGTCCATTTGTGAAACAATGCAATGTCAACAGGAAATTCTCCCTTGTCAAATTTAACACGCAGGAAGGCATGCGAGGATTGGAACAGGAGCAAGAGCTGGATGAGGCGGGCGGCCATCCTTTATTAAACATCCTTAATAGCTGGGTCCCAAAGATGTGTAAATCCACCATGCAGCATGGTTTATGAATTAGGGGATATATGAATGGAAGTATTTAATTTCGGAATGAGAGATTATGACGGTTCTAAAATGTTCTGACATGATGAAACAATGAGCAAAATATAGTGACTTTGGGCGTGAAAAGTTAAGATGAATGGTATGCTAAATGCTGGGATTGCTCAAGTAAAGCCTTCAGGTAAAACCGCTATTCCAATGCATGATGTTCGTCAGTTGTGTCTAAATGGGCCACATTACACACGAGTTATGGCCCCTTGTTTCCACCCTACAGCACCACTAAATGATGGTTGATACTTCTCCCACACGAAGAAGGTGACCCATCTCAAGTTCCCAAATCTAACCTGGGAATGGAAAAAAAACAAGTTCAACAGAAACTTTCGCTAATTCTTGATAAATTCTGATTGATTTTCCCATTCAAACTCCCAATTTGATCGTGATTCCCATGAATTTGCCATTAACACAGCTAGCTTTCCCAGATTTCCCATGATTTCCGTGGATTTTCCTTTGTTTCCCATGGATTTCTTCATTCCTTCCTCCAAGTCTTCATCGAAACAGGACGATCTCCAGCGCTTTGCGCAGCATGTTGACAACTCTGTGGGGATTGAAGCGCAGGGCCGCCTGCAGGTGATGGATGGCTGGACCGGGTTGAGATGGTACATTAAATATATATCTATGTATATATGTATATGTATATATGTATAGTCTGTATGGTATATATGTATGTATATATGTATGTATGTATATATATATATATATATGTATGTATATATAAATACAACAGTGAGTTTACACAACTTCTGCTTGAGATATTTATACACTGTATGGCATGAGATGAGAGATAAGAAGATGATCAGATTGGCTGGTTGAGAAGGAGGAAGGAAGATGCTTCAGCGTCCAAGCAGGACCTGTCTTGGCCAACGAAGGAAGTGATTGTCCATGCCGTCCAAACTATGTCACATGTATTTATGTGTAATTATATGTAATTATGTAATTATATATGTTAGTTACACATAAATTATATTACAATGTAATACAAGATATAACATAAAATAATATACCATCTAGATTTGGGGCAAGCGAATCAAATTTCCCAGGAAGATGTGAAGAGTCCTTAGATGAACCGAAGAAAACTTTAGGATGGCGCTGAAGTTCACCAACTCGAGGCCCCCAATCAACTCTCCCTGGGGATATCCCGTGGCAATTGGAAATCCCCGAAGTAAATGGAAGTTTATAGCTGGGAAAATCATCGAACTAAATGGTGGATTTTCCAGCACACCATGTTTGATAGGACTTGACCCAAATTTTGGTATTTGGGACCCCTACTGTCTAGATTTGTCAAAGATCCTATTGTTTGATGGTTGAATTAGCCAAGAATCGGGTGAGAAATTGCCACACAGCAAATCTCCTAGAGTTCGCCCAGGCCTTTCTTCCCTTTCACCCAAATTACCCCTGGGTCCAGGTGCGTTTGGGCGCCTTGAACCCCCTGAAGCTCATCTCGGGCGTCGAACTGCACGAGACCACGACTGCCCTGGGCCTCACCTCATACACCATAGAGGCGCAGGGTGGATTTCGATAGCCCTTGGGGCCATGGAGGTATAGCTGGATGGTATGGAAATTCTTATGGAAAATCCCATGAAAATACATGGATGAGAACTGGGGGTACCCCCATGGATTGGACAGCTCCATGGATTTTTTTGGACAGAGGAAACCTGAAGTTTCTGGAAAGAACTGTGGACAACCTTGAATTTTAGGGCAGAAAGGTTAAAGAACCTGCAGGCAAAAATGTGGTTTCCGTGGTTCCCTGTTACTTGCCGTTTTAACCAGTCTGGTGATAAGAGTCCAGAAATGGGTCACCAAAGAATTTTAGAATGCATTGTTCTGAACTTGAAATGCAATCGAAACACATATATAAGTATTTTTATTGTTGTAAGTGAACTCTTAATTGAATCTTTAAACCGTGGCGTTTGCCATAGAAGTTGTGCAAAAGATGGATGTTCTTGAAGGAGCATTTAATCCTTTCGATTCAAGAAGGCTAGGACAAATTCAGAGGGTGAAGTGAGGCAGAAACGGCCAGCGAAATCAGCAAAGTAGCATGAACTTGGGGTTGTGTGTCTCCAAACAGCGAGTCCGCTATTGACCCATGTGCTTTCGGGATAACTGAGCCGTACTCAAGTCATGAAGTAAGAGTGGAAAGGGCTGATCAAGCCAACATTTCACACCTTGTATATATACACATAGTGATTGTTTGGTTCGGCGATGCTGGTGGGATGCCAGGTATGCGGTCACTGCAACAGGGAATATGATCAAGACATCAAGTTTTTGCGAAGGAAACCCCTGAGGAAACCATGGTGGATTCAACTTCACTGTCATCATTGCCATGGCCGCTGGAAAATCCACGTCAGAAATCAGAAGTAGAGGTGTATAGCTGGGAAAATAATCGAACTGGGGGATTTTCCAGCAAACCTTGGAATTGGGGGCCACACTTGGTGATGACCTGCAAGTGGGATACACAACCATGGGATGTAGTGATTGGGTTATCTTGAGTTCATTCTTTATGATAATAGAAGCAACACTGACAAAAAATGACTCAAAGCTCTGGTTGCCAAGGTCTAACGATGTCATAGACTTTGAGCTTGACAACTATTCTGCTTCACACCCTTCAGCACTAATTATACCAGTTGATGCTGAACAGTGCAGGACATGAATCAGATGCTCAACACTCTGGCAGATTTCATCGACTTGACGTTCCTGGGTATGGCGTGTGAAAGGGATCCACTATCGTGCTGTCAATGATAAAGTCCCCGAATTGGTGGGAGAATTTACAGGTGTGACTGTGTTATCCCTAATTGGTCGTTAAGAAAAACACATTTCTGATGCTATCCCTTTCAATCCGATGATAAAGCAAATCTCCAATTAGTTTATGCACCCTGGCAGATTAATCAGGAGGGGAACCTGCAAAAGCAATACTCTGCTCTTTAGATGAAACTCTCCCAATTGAACAACTGGGTGGTTTCGAGTCATCAGTCAACACAATGCGGAAGGCTTGAGAAGAAATTTGGAAGCTCCTACATACCAAACTTTCTTGGCTGGGCCTGGTTCGAAAATCGAGGCCATGTTTCAAGTCATACTCGTGAGATGGATGTGTCCGAAAATGACGTATACTCCCCAAATGGACAAAAAAATAGGTACAGTAGATGATTGATAATGATCCTGCGGCCTCGGGGATACCGGGATACCCTATTTTGAGACAATCCCATCCCTATGGATCCAAGTACCTTCTTAAGAAGCAGTTTGATCCATAGGGCATGTGGGTATACAGGCGCGTGTCGCTGTGCACATGGAAAGTTCGGACCCATTGATCCTCTGATTCCATTCATGTTCAGAGTGAAACCTCCAGGCAACAAATGGCATCTTCGCCTTCTCGCCTGCTCGCCTTCAGCCCCCAGGTTCAACGAAAAAGAATCGTCTTCACCGAGAGCCAAGGATCCGAAAAAGGGCTGAGGATTTTCCACAGCTTCCAGGGATGGCATCACCTTGGCTCGTGGGAAGCGGCGTCCAAAAAAAGTTAGTTGTCAGCCCATCAGGATGGGTCTTTGGCACACTTTGGAAACACCATCCACTCCTGAACTAATTGGAGGTTTTATACATGCATTGTGTAGAATATGTTAGAATAATGTAGAATATCTCTAGAGAAAAATCTCTCTGTGTGTGTGCTTAAGTGATTTTAAAAGAAACGTCAATGGCTGCATCCCTGCCACAATTCACGATTTGTTCAGTTGTATTGATGTTGCCCAACTCGGTGAAAGACTCATGACCTAGCGTGGGGTCAAGGCCAAAACAGTGCCATCAGCAGTTTGTTTATACTGTAGCAGCTCCAAAAAAGATAGAAAAGTGAAAATCTAGAAATATATACTGTAACATTCTGGAAAGTATGTCTATTTGTTTGGGTGTTGCTATAATGGATGTTGAATACTAAAATTTAGTGGCCAAAACCTTGTTGCCTTGGGTTTTGAATTTGGAATCTGACACAAGGTAAACGTGGCTAAGAACTGAGTTGTCAAAGGGTAAGAAAAAATAGTTTGGCACAAAAATCGGAAACTTCAATTCACCACTTCTGAAAACAAATGAATAGCTAAATGATTTGCAACTCGGTCTTAACCTCAAAAGCTGTGATGGTTTCTGTGGGCAGATGGGCCCAAGTTTCTGTCCCTTTCGCAGTCACTCTTGGCAGTGTTTGTTGCTTAATATAGTTCTCATCCTAGCCAGTAGTCACGTGTTTTTTGTCATGTTATGTACGATGTGGCTGATGTGTCGCTCATGTACTAATGTACTAGTGTACTAATGTACTATGTTGTTTCTTATTAACTATTATAGTTTTTGTTGAGTTGTGTTGGTTCAAGTCCCTCATGTTTGCCGGCGCCGAAAATTGGGGCAGCCAGGAGAAACGCATCTCTCGCGGTCGAAGCGGTGCTGGTGCCTTCTTCGGCAAAGAAACGATGCTCGTCGCGGTCAAGCGTTGCATTGCTGGCGTTGGTGAATGGATGAACTGATTGAGTAGGTGAGTTTCTTAGGTGTTTCTTCCCATATATATATATATACAATATATGCTAATCATCTCAAGGTTCGCCGTTTTTTGATGTGTATCGAAGGTTAGCAATGAAAATCAGATTGCAGTATCGCAGTGATCAAATTTCTACTTTTTCATGAGCATCTGAGGTACCATTTTTTGTAGCAACCCAAATTGATGGCGTTCCAATCATGTATTATCATGTATCATCATGTATCATCATGTATCCATTTGTTGATAAATCATCCAAAAACTATGATAGAATAATTAGAATTCTCATATCCCCATTTTTTTGGCAAAGCTCCTTGGATTTCAAGCCTCCCAGCTGTCCAAAAAATGAGGAGAGGCCCACACAATGGGACGCCCCAGTGGCAGTGGCCTAGCCCCCAGCCCTCACGGCGCATCTCGCAAATGGGTCGAGGTGGCACAGAGTTCCTCACTGCATGGTAGGGATTTAAGCCTGACCAAAATGAGGACAGCGTAACCCAAAAAACCAGAGGATTTAATCCACAAGAATCAGATTGAACCCAGGCTAATCCACTAGAATTTGGATGTCACCCACATCTTAAGCGGAAGTTCACCAGCATTTTTAAAAGATTCAACAGCTGCAAGACAGTGATTTGACCAGGGATTGGACCCAAAGACATGGCTACCACCAATAGGGGATCTCATCAACAACAGCTGGCCAGATGGTTTGGTGTATTTTTTGTCCATCGTTGAAGTGATGTCCAAAATTACCCATGGTGTTTTCTGCCCACCAGGTGACTGGACAGGAGCTTGGGTCATCCTTTCAACAAGACGATGAGTGCAACGACTGGGATCCGTCCTTACATGAAGTCGTCGTCTAAAGTCATGAAGTCATGAGGTAACCAGCTATACTCAGATCTACAAATGGGGGTTTCCTAAAATAAAGGTACCCAAAAATGGATGGTTTATAATGGAAAATCCCAATCTAAAATGGATGATTTGGGGGTACCCCTATTTTAGGAAACCTCCAAATGGTCTCTCACCGAAGTTGGAGCGGGTGCGTATGAAAATATAGAGGGTAAGTGCTGGCCCCCGAAACAGCCAGTGTTTGGCTGTAGGCATTTCAGAGGATGAGGGCCACGGATCTTAACTCCAATCCGAATTTGGAAATGCACGGCTCCAATTTGTTCGTCATCCTTGAAAATACCATAAAATAAAGATAACCTATCCATGACATATCATCAAACATCAATAAGATATTCATGACATATTCATCAAATACTTACTGGTGCTAAACGTAGGGAATGGGGAAATTGAATGAAATTGACCTATAATAACCACATATAACCATAATATATATATATATATATATAATGTATATAACCGTTCATAATCATCCCATTCCCCCATTTCCCACTAAGCAGCAGTCAGAGACTTTGCCTGGCAGGTAGCATTCAACTCGCCGAGCCCAGCTGTACGTGGAACGTGGTGCCGTCGAGCCCCAGATGGGATGTCATCCAAGATGTGGTGATTTCATGGGGATATACCAACAAGAAGATAGTTGGGTATGTCTGAAAATGGGGTATATACCCCCAAAAAATTGCTAATAAAACATGTATTGAGGGGCCCTAAAACCTTTTGGGGGAAATGCTTTTGGTGCAGGACTCGCACCGCTGACAGAGTTTTAACTTGGTTCATGACACGATCAGAGATATCCACAAAAAAATGGCTCCAGCTAAGCTACTAGAAATTCATCCAACCCATCATCAATCCCACCATAAATCCAATTTGTGTACCCTCTGGTAAACTCACATAAAGCTCTGGAAAATCACCATTTTTTATGGGAAAATCCACCATTTCTATGGCCATTTTCAATAGCCAACTGTTAGCTCACCAGAGGTGTTTTCAGCCATGTGAACTCCCAGGTTTCGAGCCTTGGTGGAGGCCTTTTCCATGGACGAACAGGACCGCTGTGGCGACTTCGGAATCCTATGAGGGTTCCATGGGAACTACCTGGGTGCGATGAGTAGGTGCTGCGGTGCTGCTTAAGTTGGAGCTACAGTTTGTTTCAGTTGTGATTTTGTGTTTGTGTGGAAAATCCAGAATTTGGATGAATCTGGGGAATCGAGAGGAATCATATTTGGTATTTTCTTTGGGCACTTAATTACAACCAATCTTAGTGGGAGTGTGAAATCGACCCAGGATACTTACAAGATTTACAAGGTTTGCAAAAATAACCACCCCAAAGTTTGGGGGAGGCACCAAGATGGGATATCAATATCACTGTAAACACAACACAACATCGGGGTATTCTCAAAATCGCTGATTGCAGGGTTCTTGTACAGTTGCCATTCTATATCAGCCATCCTTGTCACGAAGATGTCGGCAGGAAGTGAACAAGCGAATCTTCACTTCACCGAAGTTGATGTCCCAATTCCAGGCAGCCACTCTGGACGGGATCGCCCGTGATTTTTAGAGCTCCACTGAAAAAGCCTTCGTGCACTTCGGGAATCTCTCAAGTTTTCTCCATGTTCTGAACTCCTCTGTGATTCTGTGGGTATTGATGGATGACAAAAAGTTGGTCAACCTTGGTTAGATACTTTTGGACTTTACTGCAATCTGTTGCTATGGTAAAATGTACTAACCAGCCAATTAGAACTTTTGCCAGGTATCTAAGATGCACCTGGAAAATAGGATTGCGGCAACATTTGAAAAAAGAGAATGGCAATGGGTCAACAGCTGTCCGGACCATCCATGAACACCAGTCTTTTGACCGCCAAAATCGTTGTTTACAAAATTAAAACACAAAAAATTCGAAATATGTCAAAATTTTACATCAAAGAAAGGTATCTAAAAATTCTTCAGATAGTTTTGTTTCCCAACCTGCCCTAGAATTGCTATGGACCAACAAGGGACGGTCAATGGTGGACCGCCGAGGCGGTGAAAGAGATCCTGCTGGCGGGCGACACCAATCGACTGGTGGCCGAACTCACCTTTGTGGCTGGCCGCAGCAACGGGCCGGCCATCGTTGAAATCTATCAGCTATCAATTCATCTTATGTTGGTAAAACAGTGGTAAACTGTCCCCAATTTTACCATGAATAATTCCCTTAAATGGGTGGTTTATTATTGTGTTAGCCACATTATGAAGGTTTGTTCAGTCATGGGGGATCCCCAGTCGTCATAATTTTCTTGTTTCAAGACATTCGAATGTTTGAATGACTTGGATGATGTAGGGTACCCCCATATATATACTGTACATTACATGGTTGGGGGAGAGAAAGGAAGAGGCATACCATTGGGTGCGAGTGGGGGTCTGGCGATGGAGCTCATATATTATGATGGTATATCTATAATATATATAGACCTACTTTGTCAACAAAGATGAAACGATATCAACCGACCTTTATCTAGAGCTTGATCAAAACTTAAGTGCGGGAGACCCCAAGACATTGCCATTAAATCATTCAACCATGGGGAAATTCATATTCAAAACCTGGGGATGGGAAGTCGGGTATGCCCCATTTTGAGACATCTGGCTATGGCCCGAAATTTGAGATTCCGAGGGTACCCAATTTTGACCTATACCTATATGGCTATGAGTCAAAACCCCGGCACCCTAACACTAAAATACCTGGTAGATATGGATGTTCATCCGAAAAGACGATCCTCGAGGTATTGACCCATCCCCATCCTCCGTAGCAACCTCACTCATCCAGGAGCTTTTCAAACCGGTCTGGATATGTTGCTCCTGAAGACTGGAATTAGGGTGTGTTGTTGTGTGATTTTGGCACAAAACCGACCTAGATAGTGATCCTTTTGCAAGATTTGGCTGGGGTGAAGATCCAAACAGGTCGTCGATTCTGCTCATGTCTGGAATGTGAAACCACTGTAAGAGGGTTTCGACCCACACCACTGTCAAAAAAAATCGGCCGTCTCCAAGGATAGAGCCTGCAGGCCCTCTGTTTTGTCGCCCTTTCCGGTGTCAGAGCCTCGAGGGCTTTGTCTGACTGCATGGTGTCGTAGAGTTGGCCTCCAGAGCCGACACGGCCACCATCCTGGTTGCAGCCTTGATTGACCACTTTCACTAGGCAGGACTACCAGTTCGAGGCGACAGCTCGTGGCTTCGAGGGCCGCAAGGGTGGCAAGGGTGCTGGTGATGGTGACCAGCAGTGGCGAGGTCAACGGAGCTGGAACCAAGACCTGAGAGAAATGAGGTCGTACAGAGCAGTCGTAGTACAACCTGCCAAACTTCGCTTTATGTACGACTACTTTGTCCGGTTGACCATATCCCGGTGACCTGACTTCAAGTCGTGTGGAGTCGTCGTGTACCCGCCAGTATGACCCAGTGCTAATCCCACGGAAGCTCCAGCTGAATCGCAACTTGTTCGAATGCCGAATTGGATTCAAGAAATGCCGATTTTCCAGGCCAGAACAAACATCAATAAAGGCCATGATTCTTTATGATTCGGTCTCTCAAGCATCACTCGATATTTCACCAAAATCATCCAGTAAATCTATAGTAAATCATATATGTAAACATATTATGTAAACATATATGTAAACATTACTAAGCTAGTGTGTATGTATATATATATAAATATATATATATAGATAAAATATATACTCAACTATAGTGTACTATATAGTATATATCATATATCATATATCATATTTCATATATCATATATATATATTATCTCCAGTCAATCACATATTAGCCTCTGGAAATCCCAAATGGCACCGTTCCTTCTTCCGAGGTTCGCATCAACGACCTGGCGGCTCCACCGGAGAAGTTGGATGTGCTGGCCTACCTGGAGCGATGAGCCGAAAGGGGCCATGGGGAAAACGGTGAGGCCCCCAGTGAGGTTGGGTTTTTATATGGTTTTATATAAGTGGATCTAGCATGAATAGTGTAGTATATATCATATTCATGGATTTATACTAGACTATTCATGGTTAGTTGGGAAAGGTCATGCCCATGAATAGTATATATCCTCCAGAATATAGTGGTATAGTACAAACAAACATTCAAAAACCTCAGATAGTGATATCTTATCCCCAGGTTTTCAAAAGCTTTAATAAGCGCATGAATAGTTTTTTGTGATATCCTCCAGAAACCCAAACGTGAATCAAGTTTAACGTCAACTTCGCTGTCTAATTAGGGGGCCTCACCTTGTAGGAATGGGGATTTGAGCAATGAACATGGGGATTCAACATGATTCAACTATATTTCACCAATGGAATGGTGATTCAAGTAGTAAGAAATTGGATTTGAGCCGTAAACATTGGAATTCTTGTTTTAATTGAACCAAACATGTCCATATACAATGCAGGCTTGAACATCCATTTGAAAGAAAATCAACTCATGCGTTTTGTGGGAACCTCCGGAAAAAAAATCCTACCAGTACAAGAAAAAACAGCTTCGTCAACAAAGGACGACGGGAATTTGGCGGGAAGCCCCCGGAAATCGGAGGAGAAATATGGAGACGGCGAAGATTCTGGCGGGATGCCCTTGAAACATGTTGAAACCAGGGTACCTACAGCACGTATAGCTTTCCCGACGACCCAGCAGGTCAAGATTGCAACATATAGAAAATTTGCCCCATAGAGACCACTACACCATTTTCTCTTCGAGATGGCGTTTCTCTCACAAAATCATCCAATTTTTCGGGTTCAAGTAAGGGGTATATCCATTGGTTTGACCAGTATCCCAAAATCTTACGCTACTTGCCTTGGTGGTTGGGCTGCGGGACCAACCAATTTCTGAACCACTCAACTGCCAGCAACTGGGTATCACCATGAGACAACATGTGGGAAATTCGTTTAATCAAGTGTCCAAAAAGTGGATGATGATATTGCCTAGAAATAGTAGTTTCTCAATCTTTCATACATCTTCAGAGTATTTATATATGTGAACATGGAGGACAAACCCACCAGCTATGGCCATGTGAGTCTCTGTGAGGAGCCGGTGGTGTTCTTCACCATCTTGGCCAATGGCGTCATGAATCTCGGTGAGAACAGTGGATCTAAGTGGCTCTCTGTGAAGCCAGTCATAAATGGTATATTAGGGTTTGTCCAGTTGTAACATGTTGTAAATGGGGTTACAAGTAACTTATATAACCATATATAATATATAAGTTGTTATATAGTGATATATATATATAATATAGTGTATATATATATATGCCTATACTATACCCATTAAGTGGCTTATTATATAAGTTATAGAACAGTATAGTAAGTGGTGTGAGGATACCGTAGGCATCTGTAGGAAGATTTTAGATGCAGCATGATGCAGCTTCTCATCCAAAGCGGAGCAGCTTAGCATTGAAACCCACGGGGACAAGGGGTGTTTTCGTGACTTTTTGGTTGCATCATGTCATCATGTTGCATCATATGGCCCAATTGTGTTAAACAAAAAACGGTGTTGTTGATGGAGGAAATATGAGGAAGCCTGGTTACTTTGGGGTGTCAGAATTCGTGTCACCAGTGGTGCTCCGATTTTTTGGCCATGTTTTGCTTCTCAGCCCGGCAATCCATCCCGCGAGTTTTCTTCTATAGGTGTTTCTAGCTGTTTCGCAAGATACTCACATCCATTCCTCGTCCTTGGTTAAGTGCTAAACTGACATGGCCTTCGAGAGCTTTGAAGGAAGGAAGAGTCGCACAAAGAATCGTGCCTTGACCAACTGCTGAAGCCTGATGTTTTCCGGCGAGGATTGGCATTCAGAGTGACCCCAACAATTATGGCTGGCCCGGCTGGTGGTGGTTTGAGCTGGTTTCTTGGCGGCATCCCCGGGGGGTTGGTCTTGGAAAATGCACAAGAGGAAAGCTCCTTTCAGCCTAATGAAGTTGTTCTTGTTTTTCATCATTTATCGTGCAAAAGAGTTGTTTTTGCCCAGCTCTTTTGAATCTGGAACCTGTTCCATGTGGTGATGTAGGCTAACTGGAGGTAACTTTGACGGATTTGTTGAAGTGGTACTGTACAGACTAGCATACATTAAGTTTTTCGGATCAGGGCGAGCATGGTTTTCAAGCGAACAGTGCCCAGTAGAGTATAATATAGTATTTGCATCACTACACTCTGGTAAACTAACACAACTATTGAAAATGGCTATTTGAAAGTGGATTTTCCAATTAAAATGGTGATTTTCGATAGTTATGTTAGTTTACCAGAGGGTCGTGGAAGGTTTCTATGTGTTTGTGTTTGCCTGGAAGGATGATCGCCAATTTCCTACTGTAGTATTGCTGGGGTGGGCAGATTATTGCTGAGTTCACCCTACAGGATCCTATCGAAGGGTGAACTGGCGAACTGGGGTCATGGCTTCAGGAATTCAACATATCCTGTGTCATTTTCTTCATCTTCTTCGTTTTATTCATATTATTTCTTTATGTTCATGTTATTCTCATTTTTTCTTATCATATTCTTCTTCTCCTTATTCTTCTCCTTATTGTTCTTCTCCTTCTCCTTCTCCTTCTTCTTTTTATTTTTCTCCTCGTTCTTTTTCTGCTTCTTACTATTTTTTTACATATGCTTCTTTTGTTTTGTCTTTTTATTTTCCTTCTTATTCATCTTCTTCTTTTTTGTGCTATTGTTGTATCATCTCGAATCATTCTTGGCTGTGTCCTTGTTCTTTCTGTCTGTCTTGCTTCATTTATCCTGTTCTTTCTTTATTTTGTGTCGTTGCTCTTTGTTTCTTTGCGTGCTTTCTGGGTTGGTGGGTTGGATGAGTAGGGTCTTGCTGTTGGCGCTGGTGTTTTTCTCTTGCTAATCTTGTTCTTCCTGTTCTGCGTGTTCTTCTTATTGCTGTTGCTGATGATGATGAGGAACATCATCATCATCTTCATCTTCATCATCTTCATCATGTTCATCATCATGTTCATCATCATCATCATCATCATCATCATCATCATCATCATCATCATCATCATCATCATCATCATCATCATCATCATCATCATCAGCATCATCATCATCATCATCATCATCATCAGCATCATCATCATCATCATCATCATCATCATCATCATCATCATCATCATCATCATCATCACCATCACCATCACCATCACCATCACCACCATCATCATCATCATCATCATCATCCTCATCATCATCATCATCATCATCATCATCATCATCATCATCATCATCATCATCATCCTCATCATCATCATCATCAGCAGCAGCACCACCATCATCATCATCATCATCATCATCATCAGCATCATCATCACCATCACCATCACCATCACCATCACCATCACCATCACCATCATCATCATCATCATCATCATCATCATCATCATCATCATAATCATCATCATGAACATGAAAACGATGACGATGATGACAACGAAGTCAACCTGTACTTGACGACCTGAGGCCTTTGCTATTTTCTTGGTCGTTGAGTTCTTCCTCCGTGTCCTTGTATCTGGATGCTATGAGCACTTCCGCGGAGACGAAAGGACGGGAAGGGCCGAAGTTCTCTAAACATGTTGGGGAAACAGTGGTACCCCAATCTTGCTGATGATAATCAGACAAATACGATGAAGTTTGCTCCAACCGCCAGCTATGCGGCGAGAAAATGAGTGAACCCAATGACTTTAGAGGCTTGGCCTCTCGCTGTGACTTCCAAAAATGCCCCCTACCTGCTGAAGCTATGTCACGATGATGCTTAACCCGTGGCGGCGAACCACATTCCGGGATCTTCGGTGCCGGCGGATTCAATAGAATGCCAGGTAGCGTCATGTAATATGATGTAAAGTGATGCAATGTAGCGCAACGTGGGATAATGCAATGCAAAATATCGTACGATAGATTGGGGGATTGCAAGGTCGGGTTAGGTAAGGCAATGTAATGGAATGTTTGTGTTATCCTTCTTTAGCTAATCCATTTTGCGGCATTGGGTTCATGCACAATGTGGATAAGCTTTCTGTTGCAAGATGAAAACAGAATAGTTTCTGCAGGGTGAATAATTTTACATGCCAAATGTTGTGCCCGCAGATGGTGGAACTTTTTTGACATGTTTTTCATCGGTGCAGCCATCAGCGACCTCATGCCCCTGGGTGTCATCGATTGTCCGGTGGTTCATGAGTTACTACTTGGGTTTGTCCGTTTGTTGGTTAGGAAGGGCCATGGTGTTGGAATGAAGTTGTAGGTGAATCACATGCAGCGAAAGTTCCGCATGGAGGGATGTTTGGGAAGCTTTAAGCCAACGAGAAATGAATGTTGTGAAGACCGGCGGAGAATGCCGAATCGCATACGAGACGGGTGGTTTTTGACTTCTTTTTAGGTTGGTTGTTTTTCAGACCACCGAATGGTCTGCGGGGAAATTGAAGGCTATTCCATCGAATTGAATGGTTCGTTTCTGGAAAGCCCAAAGATTCCCACTAAAACCAATCTAAAACCCATGAATCTCCTATATCCATCTAATATCAATCTATGAGAGTCTATAAAATATCAATCTAATCTAATATCAATCTAACATCAATCAAATATCAATAATCTCCCAATATCTCCCATTGTCCCATTGTCCCGTGGTGATCCAACAGGTTGGAGATTGTGGGTGGTGAAGACTCCGACTCTTGGCAGCAGATGGTTTTTTTCGCCACGCCCCAGCCACGCCCCTGGGCTGGCTGTGTGAAAGCCATGGTGGTTTCAAGTTCACTTGATTTCACAAACGCATATCCTCGTAATTTAACATAGCTATTGAAAATGGTAGTGTTTTCCTATTAAAAATGGTGATTTTCCATAGCTATGTTAGTTTACCAAAGGGTATACTTGCATACTCACCAGATCTCACCAGCAAAATGTCATGTAAGGCCACTGTAATGCATGTGAGATTCCGTCAAATTTTGCGTTGATTGAATATATGTATTGGAGTGTGCATCGGATGTTTGTTTAGGTGCGGTGGTGTAAATATATACTGTACACACACAGGTATACATATATTGCGCGAATCGCTTGACTTACCCAGCACTAAGCGCGCAAGAGAGTCCGCCACAAAGCAAGCCATTTCTGGCAAAACCTAGAGGTTGTCGTTGATGGCATCATTCCAAATTCCTTTGCGTTCACATTCACTCTTGGTTCTACCCTCACGCAAACATGGTTGTATACAATCATCATTGATGATTGATGATTCAGGAAAAATATTTTCAATATATTCAAAACCAGTTGACATTGTCAGTTTCGGTGTATCTCCATGTTGAATGGTTTAGCAAGGTTTAGCGGTTTCTTTGCATATTAATGGTCTATTTGCATCTATATTTGCATATTTGCTGGTTTCAGTTATCTCCAGTTTTCAAGGTGCCCATCAGGCACGTCGCCAATTTTTATGGGTAAAAATGAGATTGCCTCTCAATTCATCCCAATCAATATGGAATTGGGTTGGTTCAGCCAACCCAACTAAAGAGAAATCGACAAAATCAGTCAGTCATACCCATAGTTCACCTTACAGGTTTGTTTGCCAAAGGTTTGTTTGCAAATTTGAAACCCTCCCAACATTTTTGTGGTTCCATCCCTGTGTTTCGTTAAAAAGAAAAAGGATTTCCCAGCCGTTTCCGTGTGCCCAGACGGTGGCCATCTCCACTCTGCTGCGCATGTCTCGGCTGGTGCGCGTGACGCGCATCATGAAGGTTTTCAGCTGCTCAGACCTGGAAGGGATGGAATTTAAGCAACTCTACATGGATGGACCTGGTCAAAAAGCAGGTGATTCAAGCAACAAAACTCTGGACGGAAAAGATAGGAATCAGGGTTTTACAAAGATTCACCAAGAAAACGTGGATGTAACTGACAAACATGAGGGTTAAGGATTAAACAACGATGATTTGTGATGTTTGATCATGGGAAAGATTGCAGCACCAGCACGTATTGTCACCCAATAATCAACAGACGAGTTGGATTTCACCAAGGAAAAGCACGCGTCTAAGCCATGATTTTGCAGCCACATATTCAAAGACGCTCTCAAGAGAAGTGGTGTCCTGTGTGGATTCATTTATATTCATGGGATTCTTGTCCCGCTCGTTTTTTTTAAGGTTGCTTGCATAATTCGGTTTTCCAATCTGTTACATGTGGGAAGTAGCTGTTAGAATTTGCGCTCAGATATGCTCAGATTCTTTCTAGATAAGGCATTCCGACTGGAAAAAGGGTGACGGCTGACGCTTTCATTGACTACGTGGGGAGGGTTGATTCTCCAAGATTTGTGCGCTGAACGGACTGCTGTAGCCATTGCTGCATGTATGTATGGTCCAATGTCCAGAAACTATCAGAAACTGTATCATCAAATAGTGAAGCTCTAGTCTTATCGCGATGTACTTACTATGGGCATTGCTCGGCGAAACCCAGGACTTCATTGGATGAAAGAACTGCGTTTGATGCTCAAAGGCTGCAGGGATGGGACGGTCACCTGGATGAGTGTGGACGGATTGTGGACGGTAACATGTCAGGTTTGGAGAGGTATTGCTGTCGACTTCAAAAATGGCAAATCCATCGTGGCATTTCTACGCGAGGTGAGACAAAGAGGACTTCACAAGATGTCTTGTAATGTTATTTTACCATGCCATCGTTGAAGGTGCACCATTCATCTAAAGTCGACTCAGAGTCTATAGCTGTCCCCAAAATCCGCCATGCTCTGCCATCTTCTGTGACGGAATAAATCGACCTCGTCCTGCACAGGACTCATTGGTGGTTTTCGGACTCTGGTTACTGCCATGCTACTGCTTTTTGCGGTACTTTATGCAGCGCAGCAGCACTATGGGCTGAAGAAAGATTGAATACAGCAAGGTTTCAAGATTTCAATAGTGCTGATTTATGTTGCAAACATTTGGTGCTGGTTCACCCGTGCTCCAAATATGTCTCGGCAGTTCGTGGTGTTGTCGCTTTCACAACATGTCCCAGTTGTCCATCCCGGCATCCAAATATGGAATGATCATCCTCAATCGACTGTCATTCATAACTATTCTTTCCGGAGGTGTTGAGTCACTATATCTTATTTTTTCGCTGATTGGTGGCTATTCTTTGTTCATCTTTTTTCAACTTTCTACGGGATGAGATACTGACCAATATTCGACTTGGGTGAAACCATCAACCAGGTAGGTACCTCCATTGATACGACCAGGTGATCGCTGGATTGGCCACCTATCTCTTGGGTCGAGATCAACGTATACGAGACTCTTGGCGCGCCCGGAAAAGGACCCATGCTGAGTAGTGTGGCAAGCCCAATCAATAGACCATCCCGAAAAATCATCATTTTTTATGCACAAACCATCTCCAAACGGTAGGTTTGTGGCATTGGGTTTCCAACCCCCTCCCTAAAAAAACTGCAGGTGGAACTGCATGGCTCGCTCATGAAGCTAGGACAGCATCCCAGGGCTTAGTGCATTGACTCAAGTTGAATCCCTTGGTTGTTAGTTTCAAACATTTCGGGTCATAAGCCCCAATGACTTACATATAATCTTATATATGTCTTTTTCAGGGCGGGAAACACCCAATCTTGAACAAAGTGGGGTGAAAGCTGGGTTCCCATTTGCTCCACAGACCAAAACGCCCCCCTTGTGATGCCGAGCCAAGGACTTGGGTTTAGAATCGCTCTTCTACAACCTGCCAATGCACCTTGCAGCATTACCACTGGGTGCCCGCTTCACTGGGTACCCGTTGTGGTATTTGGTATGTGCCTTTTCATGGACATCTGGACGACACTCAATCCATAGAGTTCTATCTGGTTCCTGCTTTTCAAGTACCTTTGAGTGTGCCATGTTAATGCCTGAGGAAAGTAGTCCTAAGTGAACAACATTTGTTGGTGCCTGCGAGTTTTCATAGTCACCTTGACAATCAACCCCTCTGGAAGTCGAGTTTTGCTGGCTATCCCTCAGTTTTGGTTCTATCCTCATTTTTGCTGGATATATCCGCCCTCTTGATATTATGGGTTGGCTAGATCCAATGATTTACAAACAAGGTTGCATGTAATAAGTTCAATCGTCACCCAAGTAGCGTGATGGGGGCTTCAAAACTTGGACTCCTATTTGCTTCCCCCGCAGCTGCAAACACATCTACCTCAGCTTCCAAAACAGTGACTGATGATTTTATAGGGTTTTTATAATGTTTTAATATGTTAATATGATTTTATAGGGAATTATACTGCCCTAATATCCCAAGACATATACATTTGTGTAACATGTTTTTTTTCCGGCTCCACACTTGGAGTCGGAGCTCGTCCTGGGCGACTGAGATCCATGTTCACCACTTTCCGATGCTTGGCGGGGCAATGTGACGCAGATTCAGGCTGTCCGTCACGTGGGTCGCGCCACGCCACTGGTGTGAAGGGAACCGGTGACATGGGGAAGTCATGGTATTATGGTGGTATTTGTTGGGGGTTCAAATCAGCAAAACAAGATATCTATAGGATCTTATAGGTATGATCGAAAATATCAGGGACTGGTTTATACGAACCCATGTCTTAAATTGAGTACTATAATATACATATATATATATATAATATATATATATATATATATATATATTATTAATATTATATATATATATATTAATATACTATGACTGTCGGCGACAAATTGCTCGCTTTACCGCATCGATGACCTTGGTCTCCCCGGACATGGGTAGCATCAGCGGGGCCGGTCCCGATTCCGGGGATGATCTTCAGGTAGTTTGGCCTTTGCAAATACCTTTTCTTCTTGCATACTTTTGTTGGATATGTTGAGTTAACGGTGCATGAAATACCTCATATACAACAAACATGTTGTTTTTAATGGGTAATTAGTTCTTAGTATTCCAACATCTATCGTATCACTTCGACACCATCCCATGGTTGTCACCCAAGTGCTTCAAGAATGAAGGGAGATATCAGCAGAGTAAGATTGGATCTCGACCCAATCATAGAAGTTGACTGGCCTTCCATATGCTGGGTATTTCCCATCTTTCCCATATCTTTCCCATGGTACAGTCCTTGGGCGCCCATTGTGTTCACAACTGATCCCATCCTGGGCTGATGATCCTGGCCCATTGCCCAGATTGAAATCACTGTGGCTCAAGCGTCATTCATGGTACCAGTCATTGTTGGTGAGATTAGTTATTTTTTTTTCTCGTTCTTCGTTGATTATAATTATAATATCATAATTCATAATCCATTATTTCACAAACTATGATGGTGAAATTGTAGTTCTTGGTTGATTATAAATGATTATAATCCATTATTTCGCAAAACATGATGGTGAAATTATAGTTCTTGGTTGATTATAAATGATTATAATCCATTATTTCGCAAAACATGATGTGGATATTCCCATGATATCCCCATTTTTTCGGTTGCTCCTGCGAGGCGCTCCGTTGCCCTCCATTTTGGCCACGGAGTTTGGCATGCCCTTCGTGCTGGGCTACGTGGTCAGCTACATGTTGGTGACCATGGGCTGCTTGGGCGGAAGATGGGGCGGCTGGTTTGGGACAATGAAGCTGGAAGCTTTGGAATGGTTTGGATGTTTTGTTTGAGGTTTTTGTTGGTTGCTGGGTGACTTTGGTGTTTGAATCTTTGGGAGGACCTGTAAACTGTCAGTTAGGGATATGAACCGTAGCTAAGATTTCTGAGATTAATGAGGTGATGCAAGGTTTCATTCTTCCAAACTTGGTGATTTTACTCCACACATACCTGGAAGCTGGTGGGGTGCAAGCCAATTACTAGTTGCATCTACCAGAGGGATCAACTCAGAAGTTGGAGGCTTTGACTTGGAGAGGTACAACCTACTGAGTTAAGGTTCGGATAGATTTGGGCGTAAAACCTGATGACCTGATGCTTTTTCAAGAGATCTATCAAACCTTTCGCATGTTTCAAAAAGAAAAAAACTCCAGCAACTTCGGGTTTTCAAAGGATATTTCAAAACGGATCGTAGTTCAGACCTGCCCTCCCTGGAGATGACCTGCCAGGGATCTCCAACGTCATTCTGGCCGACTCTTGGCGTGGAAGAGTAGGTGCTATATGGACATATCTGGATCCTGGAAATCGTGGTCCACATGTGGGAAGACCCAAGAATTGGGGGTCTCTGAACGTTCACAAATAAAAGCCACATGGAAAATCCATGAAAATCAACCATGCGTCGATTGTTTGTAAGGGAAAACCTACAGGTGTGGTGTTTCGCTGGAGGGCACGTACTTTCAACCCCAACATGTGTTCTGTTCATTCGGAAATGGCTCAACTTCAAAAAGGGCAATGACCACCCCCTTTACGGTCCAACTGAAATAGAGGGGGCAAGAACCATTGAGATACTGAAGTGGGGAGGTTTACAACAGCTCACCAATTTGGATTATGATCATAACATATCATAACTGCATTCACAAATAAGTAGATAAATCAAAATTTGACCAGGTGGACCACTCCAGTTTTGAAAGAGAGGTCGGGTGATCGTATGCGTATCTTTCGGGAAACACTCTGGTTTGCAGCGTTCTGCCAGCTTCGCAGAACACAATTCGGCTCACTCAAATATCAGGGTTCCCATATCCCACACCATCAAGGAAATCTTGTTGAAGATGTGACGACCATTCCAAATGTTGATCATGCATAGCGATTATGTAATTAACATCATGGAGGGCAGCTGGCGGCAATCATTGGGCCCCTACTGCAAAACTTCTTTCAGGTCTATGTAGACATCACCATGCGTGCTGCAAAGGTGCCTGGGGATGGGTCCGTGAGTTGAGTGCTGCTTGTGCTTGGCTTGGAAAGGGAACATGACAGCTATATGGGACATGAGACTACACCCTCTGGTAAACAGCCACATAACTATGGAACATCACCATTTTTGATGGGAACATCCACTATTTCAATTTCCATTTTCAATAGCTAGGTAGTTTACCAGAGGGTAATATATAGAAATGAGAAATGGGAGATGTCTTTGCATGTTGACACCATGTGACACCCACCCTGCGAACGACCTTGGCTCATCCAGATTGGCTGCCCCAACATCCCATTTGTTGCGTGGCTCTGCCTGAAGTGCAATCTCCGTGATTCACATCTTGGGTGTTTGGACTTGACAATGCACTGTACTATCCAGTTACCAGCTAGAAATTTTATCTACGCCTCAAACAATTAACATGGAACCTTAAAAATTTGGGTTACCCTCCGGTAATCAAACATGGCAATTGGAAATCCCCTATAAATGGAGGTTTTAATGGGAAAATCAACTATAAATGGGGGATTTTCCATTGCCAGGTTTGATTACCAGAGGGTACATGTCAAATTGGGTGCATCCTCCGGTACACCAACATAGCTATATATAGAGTTTAGATGGCCCATTGAGTTCCATGATCCGTTGTTTCAGTCATTTGCAGAGGGTATATCTCATCATATTCCCATGATATCCTCATTGTATCGCGTTGAATTCCCATTTTTGATTCCATATCGACGACCCTCCGGGAATCAGCAAACGTGGCAATGGGAAACCCCTTATAAGTGGAGGTTCATAGCTGGGAAAATCATCTATATAAAATATTAGAACATAAATAACAAGTAATTTCACATTTACCATTGCCACGTTCGTTTTGGGTTAGCCCATGATTACTCATTACTATCCCACTACTATCCTATATCAGTCCATATTATCCTATTCAAATCCTACTATATCCCATTTATTCTCCATACTATCCCACTATTCATATACTGCTATCCCATTCATATCCTATTCATATCCTATTCATATCCTATTCGTATCCTACTATATCCCATTTATAACCATGACATATTCTCAAACTTTGTGATCCATTTGGTGCTGCGTCATCTCCACATTGCAGGAAAGTGAGGCGACCACCGCCGAGCAGCATGCGTGCGAGTCCCTGCGCATCGCACGCACGGCACGAGCTTTGGCCGAACACGCCTTGCGGGCCCAGCAGTCTCCAAAAGGATGGGTTCAGGACCATAAAGCAGTTGATATTATGTATATATATATATATACATAATTATATTATATATATGGGGATATTTCATGGGATATATAACTGATCAAAAATGCGATTCTTGGTTTGTCTGAAATGGGATACACCTTCTAAATGGGCGTTTGTTAATGAAAATGATGATTCACCAGAAATTCACCAATGGATTTAGAGGTGCTATATTTTCAGACAGACCCATAATATGGCAAATCTGTAGGCGTTCATAGGCGTTCTTAATTTTCGGCCAGTGATTTTGGGTTCTTCTCAGCAACTCACCCAACAAACAAACTCCCATTGACTCAGTGGGTTTGCCACTTTGGAGCCTCCGCAAGCAAGATGGCAAGATGGCCTGCAAGGCACTACTGCCAAGGGGAATTTATACGATTTGATGAATCCCACAACAGGCAAGACTGGACTGGAGTTTCGGGTTTAGGGTTGTCCCTCCCACTTGGAAACCGCTTCCACAAAGAAATTCACTTTAAGGATCACGAAGCGACCCCGTTACATTCTGTCCTTCCACAATGACAGGAAGACGATTTGCATCCAAGATGATTTGCATCCAAATCTACCTAACTGGAACTAGGACAGGAAATTCCAAAAAGTTCACGGTAAGGACCCACCAGACCAACCCCATGCAGTCAACCGTTTTGGTCCCCACCTTGGAGATTTCTGCGGTCATGCCGAGCTTAAAGGGAGCCATGGCCTGGTGTTCAAGGGCGTTTTAAGGACGATGGACTCATGTTTTGGGAACACAACGCGTCCTCTTTTTTGGGATCTCGACTCGTGAAGCATGGATTGGTGCCCCAAGACTGAAACCCTTGATGGTGACCCCCATTTTTGTGGATCCGCACGAAGAATGAAAAGCCATGTGGGTCCCTAAGGGTACCCCATGTTTGCCCCGTACCCAAATCAAAATTTTGGTTGAAAATCACATGATATCCCAGGGATATGGCCATGATCTTCCCAAGATATTCCGACTCCGTCTGTTCCCACGATCTTCCCATGATCCTCGTAATCATACTAACCCTATGATATTAAGTGATATTGAGTTACAGTTGTATCCACCATATTCCCATGATATTCCCATCGTATCCACCATATTCCCATGATATTCCCATCGTATTCCCATTATTGTTGAGTTATATACCCAACATACTTAATCCCCAAAAATACCTCCCATTGTCAGGTTATACCCCCCCTATATTTCCATAATCTTTCCATTCTGGTTGACTCTCATACCATCTCATACCCATACATTCTGTAACCCGCCGAGACCACCTCAACCCGAATGGGAATATTCTGGGAATGTAGAGCCACCATACCCAACCTCCCATCATCTCCCATCTTTCTGCATCAGGAGAGTTACTCAAGAAGTTCGCATCCGCGGAGAAAATCTTCAAAAGCAGCTACGATGCCACCGAGAGTGTCCGGAGACCCGAGAGCGACGAGAGCAGCAGGTCCTGGAAGGACGGGAGTTATCTTCAACCAGAATTGAACAAACAATGGGACGGAAGAAAAAGGTGAATTCAGATTGACCATATTTAACTAATAAAGTTGGGATCTATGATCTAAGCAATGAACAATGGGGGTGGTTAAGCAATGTTTAGCATATAGAACCAAAAACAATACACAAAGTGGGCTTTGGGCACCACAAAATTGGGTTTTTAACCAACAGCAAGGGGGATTTGACCACTCCTTGGCGGGCCGGTCAAGCCACAATGATGATGATTTTCGTGAGGGTCAACCTGATCAACCCGCCTGTAACCCCCGCATGGGACCCCAATTCAGGAATCCCCTCGGGTTATTTAACATAGCCATGGAAAATGGCCAATTTTTGGATGATTTTCCCAATAAAGCCTTCATTTATAGGGGATTTTCCATGGCTATGTTAAATAACCAGAGGGTAGATCTAATAAGGAACTAAGGGTCCTGGGGTGGTATTTCATATTGCGGTGGTCTCACCCATGGTTTTCTCATGGTTTCAGATGACCAATGTTTTTTTGGGGATGATAACTTGAGGGTCCCTGTCTAAAACTCATCTTCGACTTGAACCATATCCACCAAAATTGAGGTACCCCAAGGCAGTGTTTTCCCTTATCGACCAATCACTTGGATCTGGAATCCCCCCCGGTCGACTTAGGCACAAACCTTGGACCTGACGCCTGCTTCAGCGCACTTCACAGATCAGGTCGGAACAGGGCGTTGGTTTTTGCGTCAATGTCTGGAGGAACCACATTGGGATCTATGGGATTTGGATATATTTGGGTGGTTAAGACCCAATCCTTCTTGTTCAGAACTAAAACAAAATATGGGATTTGGACTCTTAAACCATCCAACTCTGGTGATTTCCTGAACGAAAGGTGTTGGAATTCGCCATCACCCGCCGGAGACCGCACCCCCGAGGTGTTGCACGGTCGTTTGGAGATCAGCAAGGCTCGTTGAGTCTGGTTCATGGCTTCTGTCTCTTCAAGTCTTCGCCATTTTCATGGCATATTTTGGTGACATATTTCATTAATCTGGAGGTTTGGCTTAAAATGGGGTACCCCCAAATCGGATCTAGATTGTCCATTAAAATTGGATACCCATTATTTCTCCATGAATTTTTTGTTCACCATGGGACCCCCCAAATGGTTCAGCATTCAACGGGGTACCCCGCCATGGAAAGCTTCAGGATGTTAAACCCACCGCCAGGAGCTCTTCCTGTTGGTCATACAAGATCCCATCGTCCAGGTGGGAGGGGATCATCTTGGGATGGCAGAAGCATATCCTGAGATATCCTCCGAGGATGAAGTTTACCCATTTCTTGAGGATGAACTGGAAAAGCCATTTTAATCCTCCATTTCATAGTTTTTACCCAAAAATCATCCAAAATCGTAATTTTACCCATCTCTGGTTTGAAAAAAAGGAAGATTGTTGTAATTTGACTGTTGATGATTGATGATTGCTTATTCGGTTTGCCGGTCTGCCTCTTCAACACCTGTGGAATAACGAGAGTAAGAATAGCCCATTTATACGATGCCTTGCCATCTAGGAGGATATGAACAAAGTGGAATTAAAATCGATGGTCTGTTGAAAAGTGAGTCAAAAGACATACCCAAAATTCTTTGGATGAGCCTATCCATTCACAATTCAGCCCAAAAGAATAAACCAAAGGTCCGTCAGAAGAAAATTGTAGATTACCCTCTGGTAAACTAACATAACTATGGGAAATCACCATTTTTAATGGGAAAATCCACTATTTCTATGGTCATTTTCAATAGCTATGTTAGTCTACCAGAGGGTATTGATTGTACTGGTGAAGCCTAAAATCAATCATCTCCATTCTCCATTTCTGATAAATATGCTTTACTCATCTCTTCAAGTAGGTATGGAATTGGAGATTGTTTCTTAAAAAGGGCGGCCATCCATATTATATACACAGTATTTCAGTATCAATACAGTATAATATATATATATAATAGTATCCATATAATATACACGATATAGTATCCATACCCATATATAGCCTATTATAATCCATACATATATGTATATATACACATAGTTGCATATTAAATATAGTCATCCATAGCCCTCCGTTGTGCCGAATCTTTCGGGTCTCTACCACTCTCTTCCGGTCGCGGTCGCAGTCGTTGATGGACGACCTCGACCTGCCACCAGATCGCGCCAACCTCTTTGAGGTGTGGTGTTTAAGATGGTTGAGTTGGTTGGAAAATTGTGGTTGTGTTCCCTGGGAATTTGTGAATTTGTTCGGATTTTTTTTTTACCGAAGAGAATTGCAGTGAAAATCTCAACGAAATGGGAACTTGGCTGCGAAATAAGAAACTTATTTTCAACTACAAGTAGGGCTTCTCAAGAGGGGGAAAGGAACCCAATCATTAGTTGAACTAATCAAACTAGCCAAACCTCTGATGGCTAGTCTAGTACTCCAATTTTCTTTTTTAGGACTGGGGATACATATTTACTAGCCAGCTTTCAAGAATATCGCGCTGGAATCAAGCGGCTCCAGTAGATCATTTCTAAGAGAAACACCATGGATTTCCCATGTGCTTTGTGGTGGCAATTATCAGAGGCAATGTCAGCTACTTTTTGGCTCATCCCACGGATCCCAAGTAGATAAGTAGGTTATATCATATATATCCCTGGTTTTGCTAGTGGGATAAGTAGGGTTCATCCACTAAGAAAACTGGGGTTACCCTCTGGTAAACTAACATAACTATTGAAAATGGCCATCGAAATCGTTGATTTTCCCATTAAGAGTGGTGATTTTCCATAGTTATGTTAGTTTATCAGAGAGTATAAGCTACTTCGCAACTGGGATGACCCCCCCCCGGTGCTAAACCACGGCTCGGTACGGCTCAAGGTGATAGACGCTGATGGCAGTGGCACTCTCAAGGTGTCGGAGTTGGTACAAGGCACCAGAGCACATGGATGGGCACCTGAAACACATCTATGGCAGCTAAAAAGAGGCAGAAAACTCGATTACAATCCTGGTATTATAGGGATATTAATGGTGATATAATGGGATATTGATGGTGATATACCCTCTGGTAAACTGTTACATAACTATGGAAAATGGACCATTTTTAATGGGACAATCAACTATTTCTATGGCCATTTTCAAGTTTGCGAACTGTTGAATTACCACAGGGTACGTGCTCCTGAAACAGTGTTTTTGTTGAGAACTTTTTTGTATCTTTTGGGAGTTACTATCATTCACCCTTATTGGGACAGGCAGCCAGGATGTTAAACATTCCAGAAAATTAGGGAAAGTTACCAAAACTTCAGAAACATTCCATAAAGTTAGAAAACATTAAACAACATAATATCCAAACAATTCTAAAAAAATCCAAAAAAAAACAAAAAAAATCCAAAAAAAACGTTCCAAAAAAATCCAAAAACCTTCTAAAACATTCCCAAAAATTCTAAAACATTCAAAAACCATCCAAACAAATCCAAAACATTCCAAAAAAAAACAAAACATTCCAAAAAAATCCAAAACATTCCAAACAAAACCAAAAAAATCCAAACAAATCCAAACAAATCCAAAAAAATCCAAAAAATCCAAAACATTCCAAAACAATCCAAAAAAATCCAAAACATTCAAAAAGGTACTGGTATTGCTTTTATTTTTTTGGAATGTTTTAGAATGTTTTAGAATGATGGCTCAACCCCTCAAAATGTGCCAATGAAGGCCCTTGCCAGTGAAGGCCCCTATTCCCATAGAAGATACTAAGAGGCGTTTATCCCAACCGCCTATCTCAAGCTAATTGATTGAGAAACGGGACGACCCCATTAGCTGGTGACTTCCCTTAGTCGGTCGATCCACGGACGATATTGCTGGATGTGATATATCAATCCCATACCAGGGTCCTGGCATCGGTTGCCACTAGTTTGCAGTGATTCTACGAAAAAAACATGATATATGATGATATATGGAATACTTAAGGGATGGGAATATTCATCGGACCATGTCAATTGACCACACTACAATGGGCATTGTCAGTTTCACAACGCTGAATCCCATCTATCCAAGGCTGCAAACTGCTTTCCAGCAGGGGACATAATTGGCAGACGACATGCAATGATATATGATTTCTGTATATATATTTCTGGCGCTTTGTACTACACAATATACCCATGTAGATACATAGAAATGATCAGGGACATATAGATGTACCTATGGATATACGCATAGATATGTACATATATCTATATTCAGTCAATAAATAGCTAGTAACTAGTATCTCTACATATATATATATACATATATATATATATATTAACGTATATATATATATATAAACCTATATATCTATCTCTGAAACGTTCCCTTAAAGCAAGACGTTCGCATCTCTCACCGCTCTTCGCTCTTCGTTTCGTTTCGTTCGAGGCTTGCTGAAGGTCCGCGGGGAGCTGAAGAAGAGCGACGTGGTGGCCACCTCGTTGGCCATCCAATCCCTTCAGCAACTCATCGTGGCGACTCGCAAAAGACCGCGGTGCACGGAGCGAGGGCCCAGGGGCGGAGTCCTTGAAACCAAGGGGTCATATATAGATTGATTCTATAGGGATATGTAGAACACATGGTTAAGGATATTCTGTTTTGGGTGTTTTTTCATAGAGAGAGAATGGTTTGGGATATAAGATGTAGGGATATGTATAACTTATGTAACCACCAATATGGATGCATATCATCACGGATGTCGGGGCAAATTGGGTGATTCCTATTTGGGTAGAGGTGGAGACCCTGGTACCCTTTTGTTCACATCAAGATGGCGGGGTGTATGGATGGTCATACCCATCCCCAATATGGGCATTTCTTTTGACTGCGGCTCCGGTCAAAAGTGGGTCTCAATATGTCTCAATACTAAAATGGTCGAATCACTTTGCTGCCCCAGGGTACCAGTTTTGGGGGATGTGAGGGGTATAGTGGGATCAAGGCAACACTATAGGTTACATTAATTTACCACCTCCCCACCTCGAACATTTGCCATGTACTTTTTGATGGTTAACCCCAACAAAGTGGGTTTAGAAGCTGGTGTTAGGCATGTTGAAGTGGGCCAAGTATAGAGGTCCTCGACCACCCGTAGCTTGCTTTCTGATACGGTTTAACCCCGGCTCTTCGGCTCTAAATAGTTCACACGATAATACAGGGACACACACATGCACATGCACGTGCAAATGCATATGCATATGCATATACAGCATATAGATATGCACACATATATACATATGAATATGTTGGTAATACACATACAAATATACCCAATATCTCTACACATACATCTATTGCATACAGATACATATGATGCAATCTATGTGTATATATATATGTATATATGTACATTCACCCAAGTGAGAATAACTAGTACATCCTCAGGAATAACCCTGGTAACAATCAGCTTGGCTTTCTCCACACCTGAGGAAATGCGCGGAGAGGTGAAACTGGCTCAACAGCAGATCATGCGGAAGTTAGGAGGTCTATAGCAGCTGGCAGCATCAGTTGCTATGGGGTACTTGGGGTATGCTGTGATGTGGCCATGATATGGTTTAGAACTAAATACCATTAAATACCCAAGAAATTGGAGGATTCAGTGCTAGACATGAGGCCATTGAAATGGAAGTGTTCATGCGCCATTCCATTTCAGGTCGCGGTAAACCCATTTGTTGGACAAAGGTTTTTCCACCAATCAAAGGTTTAACATGGGAGCAAATGGTCACCAAGTGACGTGCTCAGATGGTGGCGGAGGTTACACAAAGCGGGTAACCGGATGCGGCGACGGACGGGGAAAAAGGCGCAGCAGTGCAAGAGCAACAGCGTGTCCAAGATATTAATATAAAGATGACCAGGTACATTGTGAAGGGAGTGAAGGGTTTTAGCTACCACAAGTGGCGGTGATATACTTCCTACCCAGCTGGAGATCCCTTCCAAGCAGAGTATCATGGTATCAGCTAGCTATGATGATACCGGTCCCAAGAGAGATACTGCAGAAGTCGGTTTCACATCATACCCTTCAGCAATCTAATATAGTTGATCCAGCTATCAGCTATAGATGATTGTTGCATTAAGACCTCCATTTCTGACATTATTCCGATTCAATAATGTTTTACCAGCCATGTATTTGGCCACTGTGCTATGTTGGGGATGTGTGAATTCCACAGATCAGGCATGGCTTTCGTGGATCCAGGAGAGCCATTAAATTTCTAGCTGCGTTGTTAAAATGGAATACAACCTCACTAGTGATGGCGAGCCAAATTGGTCCATGATTGTTGTTGTTGTTGTTGTTGTTGCTGTTGTTGTTGCTGTTGTTGCTGTTGCTGTTGCTGTTGCTGTTGTTGCTGTTGCTGTTGCTGTTGCTGTTGCTGTTGCTGGTGCTGTTGCTGGTGCTGTTGCTGTTGCTGCTGTTGCTGCTGTTGCTGCTGTTGCTGCTCTTGCTGCTCTTGCTGCTGTTGCTGCTGTTGCTGCTGTTGCTGTTGCTGCTGTTGTTGTTGTTGTTGTTGTTGTTGTTGTTGTTGTTGTTGTTGTTGTTGTTGTTGTTGTTCCAAGCAACATGCATGAGTTCGATGGGTTTGTTCAAAGGACCATTGGTCAATTTGCCACGATCTGCCGAAGTCTGAGTCGCCCTTTGGTTGCTGACGACTTGAGGTTCTACTACCTGGTCCTGTACCCATCATTATCTCTAAAGCCATAAAAGACTTGGATTGTTGTTTCAGTTTTGTGTCCGATGCCCATCTTGGTTTCTCCAAAACTTGGGTATATCCCAAATCCCACGGTTCATCATCATTTTCCCCATTAAGAGTGCCACAAAATGGGGTATCGGTATACTGAATTTCGGGACAAACCCATATTGGCCATTGGCCGTCAAATCCCATTATATGCCACATCCTATCCAGAAAAAACATCATCCTATGATCCAAAAATAGTCTCCCACATCATAATCCCATGATATCCTTCTCAAATCCTATTCGATTCCATGTCTTTTTCGATCATTTCTGGCTGTATCTCTGCCCCCGCAGGTCTGAAAACTGCCAAGTTGCAGGGCGTGGTGAGAAGTTGGGAACCCAGCTGTCATGGATCCCCTCAAACCTTGATGAGTTCACCATGGTGGGTTTCCATAGCCATGGATGTACCCCAATAGCTGGTTGGTTTACAATGGAAAAATCATGAAAATGAATGGATGATTTAGGGGTACCACTATTTTAGGAAACCTCCATATGAAAATCATGCATAAAATCGCTGGAAAATGGGCCTTGATTCAATTCAGACCCTGTTTTTTTTCGTCTCATAGGTGGCATGAGAAGCTATCAGCCAAAAATTGCTCTGGAATCCGTTCCTTTTCCAAGATTCAGCTGGTCTTTGTGGATATTCATAGCCGCTAGCCTATTCAGATGATGAACCTACTAAAGATGGGCGAATAGTTTTGTCATGTTTTTATCAAATTGGTGGTTTGATCAAATTACTGTGGCAATTTCCAAAGAAATGTCATGTGCAGGCAGATCCAGCTTCACAAAAGGTCGTGCAATCAGCCAGACAATCTGGTGATAAGCCATTATCATGCAGAACTAGATGCGATGGATTGCCGCTGATGAATATAAGAAGATATTGAAAAGTACGTGCATACGGAAAAATGCATGCGAAAGATAGATACAGGAAGATAGACCTCGTGCATCCTCGATCTACAGGAACAAAACGTTGGCAGCTCCACTACTCCCCTGTCTAATTGTGACTCGAAATGACCAAAAAGGATGAGCTCCCCAGGTCCATCGGAGCCGTATGGCAACGTGAGGGCAAGGTGCGTCGCTGAGTGTCGCTGGGTCGGGGAAAACCTTGTGACCGGCGGTACACCTTGATGCAAAACAAGAGATGATCAGCAACAGTGCTCTTCCAGATGTGAATGGTTGGATATAGCATAATTATATACATATATATATATATATATGATTATGTATTATTCATATTTATATATCTATTTGTATTATATGATATATATATATATATGTATATAGGTACATTGTATTAAGATATGTTTACTGTCTGGGAAACTAGTTCTCAACGTCATCCTTTTTGGACCACTCCGACCGCCTTCCCGGAGGTTGTTGGTGCCCTGATCATGGGCTCTCCAGGGCCTAGTGCCGAGGTGCTGACTCTCGAGATGGGGCTGTTTCGGTGGGATTTAAGCATAAAGGGGGGGGGTGAAGATGTTTTTTACCCTCTGGTAAACTAACATAGCTATGGAAAATCACAATTTTTATGGGAAAATCTACAATAAATGGCCATGTTCAATAGCTATGTTAAATAACCAGAGGGTAATATACTTGGTGGTTCATCCCACTTACTAATTAGCTTATAACCCCAGTTGTAAGTGGATTAACCCTTTTTATTTCACTTATAATCAGGGAATATCAGGGATATAACCGACTTAGCAAGTGGGATGAGCCACCAATACCATCAAATTTATGGGGATACACGTTCTAAGTGGATATGTAAACTGATAGATAGATTCTCGGACTTGATGATTCGTCCGGAAGGTTCTACTGGCCAATATCGTGGGACGCCTGCGACAGTTCTTCCCAAACAAGGAATCCAGCACGTGTAATTGGCATTTGGACATTTCAATCACAAGTCATTATATCCACTTATAACTTAGGAAATCATCAAGTGGCTAATTATACCATCACTTTCAATTGGACTTGATTATTGCAAACAATAAAGGTAAACCATGAAAGAACCAGTTTTATGAAGAAAATAGTGATCAACCGTAGGATTATGGGGCATCCTATTTTCAAACAAAGAAAATAGTGATCAACCGTAGGATTATGGGGCATCCTTTTTTCAAACAAACCCTTACTTCGGACAAACCTTTTTTTATTGGTTGGGCAAAAAGAAAGTCCCCAAAGATCCCATGGCTGTGGTTACATGTTTTCGACATGAAAATGGCATGAATTGGGATATATACCCTCTGGTTATTTACCATAGCCATGGAAAATCCCCTATAAATGAAGGTTTTTATGGGAAAATCATCCAAAATTAGCAATTTTCCATGGCTATGTTAAATAACCACATATATGTGCCAAGTTCGGACACATTCATACCATGTGCCAAGTTGTGCTTCTTTTATTTGGACAAGCCCTTTGAAGACCTTCAGACATCAAACCATCACAAGTCCTTTGAGTTCACGTCACAGGGGATGTTTGAGCTGGTGGCAGTGCTTGTTGCAAACTCAAAAGACCCGGGGGAACTATATCTATATTATATAGCACTTGAACAATAAGAATTCTGTTTCTGCTATGTAAACATATCATATCGTATCGTATCGTATCGTATCTAGTAGCATATCCATATCTACGTGTGTGAGTGTCTATGTGTACATCACTGTGTACATCTACATTGACACAATCGAAGTTGCTGAACACAATGAGCAAAAGAATGCCTATGTTCCTTGTCGCAAGCATCCCTGAGAAAGCATGGAAACTGCCCACGTTAATGTTGGTTAAACGTATCACGCGCACGGCAAAAGAATAAGAAAGAGTATGCAAGAAGGGCCCAGTCATAAGTTTGCAACTACATCATCTAAGTATAGATCCAGCATTGAAAAAAAAATCTCATAGTTAGCCTGCTTAAACCGATTTTGAACTTGCTCCAGTCGAGTCGCATCAGGACCAGGCCAAGCTCCGACAGTTGGCGGAGAGCGGTCCTGAAGCCACTGAAGCAACCAAGGCGACCCGAGCAACTCCATGGAGGAAAATGCGGGGATTTTTCTGATTTTTCAGCCAGAAACAGTGGGGAAATTGGCTAAAGTTGGCTAAAGATGGATTTGTCTCATCCTTATTCACCAGCCAAATTCTGGTTTGATTGCAAAAACAAAGGGGATGAACGCATCAAGACTTGGCATGTTCCTAGGGTTTGCTTAAGGAAAAATGTCAGGCATCCAAAATGTGGATGTTATTGAGAAACATGTGATTTACCTGCAACCAATCAAGACACTGTGGGTTCAATCGAACATATCCAGGGAGTAAAACAAAAAACTTGGGTTTCAGCAGCCAAGCTTGGGATTGAACAAAAAAGAATCAGGTATTTACCCCAGAAGATGCAGGGAATCATTCGGAAAGCTAGGCAAAAAAGGAAACCAAATTGGCGTTTTAACCCATCAAACTTTGGAAAAAAACAACAAATAGAGGTGAAATCATTGCCAAGAATGGGAAGATCACCCTTGAGAATGTTGGAACAACCAAAATAATGAGTTGTTCAATGGGACAATAATCCGCAGCGATTATATCAGGCAGAATTTGTTGTTTTTTTTTTGAACCACGGATGGATCAGGCATTCTTCCGAACAAAAAAACATCCCATGTTTGACCCAGTTCATCCGGAAGATGAGTTGGAAACCAGCGAAACCACCCAATGCATCCCGCTAAGAACAAGCACGCATTGGGTTTTTTTGGGTATGTCCCAGTCGAATTCTCCACACCAAAATGACAGGTCTTGGTTCAGCCCCTGTGGTTGAAACATCAAGCCAAGGTCGGACCCCAAATTGACGTCGAACTTTCATCTCGATCCAAAAGGGCATCTGGAAACTACACGGCAAATTTGAAGGGTTTGTCCAGGTGCTACCCTAGTTTTAAGAATGTTGATTTATAATTAATGTTTATCAATGGTGATGTAGAATCTATATGAATTCCTTCATACCCTCCAGAAAAAGATGATATGCACAGTAATTTTGAGCCCAAACATGCCAAAACCATAAGCAAACTCCAATGTTTTACAAGGTTGGCTTGTCTGAAAAATAGGGTAACCCCTAAATCCTCTTGTTTATTTTTATTCCCTATTAAATAGCCATTCTATGGGTATACCCCATTTTCAGACAGACCTAGATTCATGAAGGTTTCCCTCTGGAAATCTGCCACTCCCAGACCTTGCAGGTCTTTGCGCAAGTTGGCCTGTGAGGCCAAGGCTGAAGTGGTGATTTCCCGAGGCGAACATGGAAAGATTGGGAGCAACTCAATGAATTATGTCCATTTGGGTGTGTCTGAAAATAGGGCATACCCCCCAAAAAGACGCCATTTCATAGGGATAATGATCGTTAACCATTGGGTTTAGGGGCACACTATTTTCAGACACACCCATTTCTTTGTAGAAGATCTCTTGAAATGACACACTTGTTGGCAGCTTTTGTAGTATGGCTCAGATTGGATCCTCACACAGAAGTGGAAGAGACCAGGGTCTGCCCTGTCTTTGAATTTTCGGCAGATCTGTTTGCCACAAGCACCAGCGCTGGGCGGAAAAGATTGAGACGCGTGAGCTCTTGCTTTCTGTTGGATGAATGATGAATGAATCAAACAAGCAGCCAACAAATGAAGGAATGAGCAAATGGGATTAAACCCAACTTGGGGGTTAGTGAATATATATATATATATTATATATGTATATATATATATATACCAGGCTCAATCTTCGATGTACCAGAAACCGGAACCAATAAAAAAACAGAACGGGGGGTCATGGGGGAGTGATTTTTGCTCCAAAAACCTCTAAAAATACTGATATTTCCTGTGTTTTGTGCTCAAAGGGGGTCTAAAACCTAGGTTTTAGAGCAAAAATCATTCCCCCTATGCATGGACAGTCTCAAAAAGGCTGGTAAGAGAGTATTTGAAATCATCCCAGTAATGGCACCAAAGAATGTTTGCTCAAATGACAAGTCTATGGAGCTTCCACTTTTTTTTTTGTTTTTTTTTGGTGCCTGCCAGTGTTTGGTGACCTTGACCTCACAAAACACTGGCAGGCACCAAAAAAGAAACAAGCCCGTCAATCAGCTGGGAAATGTCAGTTTGCTAGAACTATGCTGTAATGCAGCTGTTTTTGCTATGAAATATTGTATGGGGGCAATGAAGATCAAAGAGNNNCTGTAATGCAGCTGTTTTTGCTATGAAATATTGTATGGGGGCAATGAAGATCAAAGAGAAATGGAATTCAATTTCGACCGGTTGCGCCACACTCAAACGGTAGGGTTGTATTTGCTTCTGTGCTGCCTGTCTTTATAGCAAGCATGAACAAGAGGAAACAGCATTTTTGATTGACATAGCATGTCATTTTATCTCCAAGCAGTGCTTCATCTTTTTGACCGAGTTCCTTGCATCATACAGAGATATAGAAGGTTTTGTCAGGGTAGGCATGCTGCTCTCTTGAAAAATTGGTGTT
>BGPT01000012.1:567608-613357 GCA_003297045.1 Symbiodinium sp. clade C Y103
TCCATGCAACATTGTCCTACAGAGAGGACAACATCCCTTTGGTAAAGGGTATCATTACTTTGAAGCAGGGCCCTGAGATGTGAACTGCACTCCTTTAGACACGGCTTTAGAAAGAGTGCATCATGTCTTCCATATATTTTGTAACAAATATGGTACTTCTTACATAGAGGTAATACTCCTTTCAGAGAAGGGTAGCATCTCTATTAGACAACATTTGAATATACACATTAGTTTTTTTCAAGAGTGTGGCATCCCTTTAAACAAATTCTTGATGACTTCATGAAAAAATAACTTGAACCATGGTGCTATGCAATCTTCCTTTGAAAAAGAAACTGCATTTACTATATGATATGAAATAAAGTATGTTAATTAATATACNAGTGTGTGGCATTCCTTTGAGACAGTAGCCTTCAGGACACACAGCAGTCCTTGTGAAAGAGTATGGCACTGTTTAGGTTCCTGTACTACAAGGAACCCTTTCATATATATATATATATGAATATTGCAATCCTTTTGAAAGAGGGTTATCTTTCTGTAGGAAAGTGGAGTATGACTCCATGGACTTGTCATTTGAGCAAACATTCTTTGGTGCCATTTATGCATGTGGGATACTGGGATGATTTCAAATACCCCCTTATTGGTCCTNAGTATGACTCCATGGACTTGTCATTTGAGCAAACATTCTTTGGTGCCATTTATGCATGTGGGATACTGGGATGATTTCAAATACCCCCTTATTGGTCCTTAGATCATAAAATATTGTAAATACCAGCCTTTTTGAGACTGTCCATGCATAGGGGGAATGATTTTTGCTCTAAAACAACGGTTTTAAGCCCCCTATAGCCATNCTTTTTGAGACTGTCCATGCATAGGGGGAATGATTTTTGCTCTAAAACAACGGTTTTAAGCCCCCTATAGCCATAAAACACTGTAAATACCACTATTTTTTAGCATTTTTAGAGCAAAAATCACCCCCCCATGAGGGGCCGTTCTGAAATTGTATGGGGCCATGTTTGAAAATTGATCGTCCTTTGGAGGGAGCTCTCGATTTGACCCGCTGACCCAAAACCAGCTTTCTGATTGATGATCTCCGATTTTCATCATTTGTGTTTACCACAACAATCTTCATGTTGCAATGATTTTGGAAATCGTCCCAATTGTTTTAACAGGTGTTTGTTTCCTGGCAACCAAACACGGCGTTGGGTTTTTCTCCACAGATGATTTTCCTATCCCCAATCAAAGGGGATTTCTCAGCTAGCCATGTTTGATGACGGCCCCGGCTGGGGCGATTTTGGCCCAGGTCATGTTGTAAAACATGCTGGAAAATCACCCAATGTCGCCAGACAAAAATCATCTAATATATTATAACTTACTATAACCACATGTGCATTTGCCTTGAACATGGTCCAAATTCATGAGCTAAATTTAGCCAAAATCAACTCCCGTGCTTTTGTGTCGGCCAAACTACTCGTTTGAGGCACCCTTCGTTTCGGTTGTGGCAAATCATGCAGAGCCATGCCGCCATTGCGATATTCGTTGCGTTCATGGTTTCCTTACATCGTTTCGCAGCTTGGCCGTGACATCCAGAGACAATAGCTGGTACCCTGGTCATGTGGTCGCAGGGGATGATTCAACCGCGCAATTGTTTGGTCATTAAGGATACTTTTTCTATGCATAGCCTCAGATGTAAATAGTAGATAGATGTAGATAGTAAGATGTGATGTAGACATGCACCCTTGACATAAATTCATAGGTCTTATATATCGGATACCTTCACATCATCTAAATTCAGTTTTGGCTGAACACGATGAGACATCTAAATCCCCTGCGCCTTCAAATGCGCCTTCGAACCGCGAAGTTTGGTTTTGGTGAGTTTATGTGCTTATATTATGTTTGTTTTGTTTCGCTGACACAAACTGTATCAAACCATCAACAGTTTTGGGAACCAAGGATATCCCAGTTTCATGGGCGCACAATACCCCATAAAATCCCATTTGTTACATCCCAAATATTTACCCGTCAAATAATCCCACAATTATTCACCAACAAATTTGTGGGATATTTACCAGGCCGGCCACCTTTGAGGGGGAAGTGATGGCAGTTGTCCGCTCAAATCCTCACAAATTCTCAATGTTTGACCTCCGAAACGTGAACATCAAACAAACAAACGAACTCATCTTCAGGACTTCTTTGGCAGGGTATCTACCAGATTTTCCAATGACACTGAATAGGTGGTGAACCATTGAAAAGAAATTGACAAACACGGTTCTTACCCTCCAGTAGACTAACATAGCTATTGAAAATGGCCATTTATAGTGGATTTTCCCATGAAAAATGGTGATTTTCCATAGCTATGTTAGTTTACCAGAGGGTACATGATCATACCATTCATGATTCTTTGAAGGAACTACCATTTGATCCAAGTTGCTGGGCCTTTTATCACTGTGATTGGTTTGTTGTTGTCATCCTGGCTGCTGGTCACCTTTCGTAAGAACAGAACACAGGGAATGTTGGGAGATTCACCGGGGCCCCATTCAGGGCCCCAAACGATTTTGTACTGCTGCATTTTTCCAAAACCATAATTTTAGATGAGATCCCAGTTGTCTTATATTTTTAAGATGCTTGTTGTATGTTTTTTTCTATGTTATTCTCTTGTTTTTCAATATTCAGCCATATTTCACACTGATGACCAACGTTTGGTAGGATTTGTGGAACTACCAACCAAAATGGTTTGATATCCTTCTTAGTTGCTTGTCAAAAGTTACTGGTTATATACACCCTCCAATATGGGGCCCGTAGAATTGATAGCGCAATCCATGGTCTTCTTTAGATGTTCACTTCAATCAATATACTTCCTCCACAAATTGCTGGCTGTCTATCCATCACCGGCCATGCTTTCTTGGGTATATCTGGTATATCCCCACGAGTGTTGCTTTTGTGCCAGTCATTTCCCCACTGGAGCACAACCAGCAAAAATGGACCTACAGCGCACAAACGTACCTTTGTTTGGAATATTTGCGCTATATTACCATGATCCCAACTCTCAAGCCATTCCCAGATTTACTGAACGTGATCTTCTGTTGTCCATGGGTCAATCCACTGTTAGAGGATTTGTTTGTTGTTTTGCCAGGGGCCTTGCAGCAAACCAAAGAATTGGCTCCAAATGGGCCTATCTCTGGTTTCTGTTGGACATAGGAAACAGACCTGTGTTTGGATGGGCGTGCACACTTGAAATCAAATAACATATCCAGTGAATTTGGGCACTTTCTTTTTTTTTGAAAAACTTCTGGTTCCTATTTTCCTTTATATTCCGATCGGTGTCCCAAAAGTTAATATAGTTTAAGTTTTTTATATGATTTTATACTCCCCCACTTTTTTGCGCTGGGTGCCTGATGTCTTGACCCGGTCAAAGGTCGCCGCTGCGGAGTGGTGTGCCCTGGTCAACTTCTCATTGCGGGCAGATATTGGTGCTGGTGACTGGTGGTTTTGGTCCAAAAAAGTGTGGATTTTCAGCTGCCAAAATTGGGATTTCACCAAAAGGTTTGGAGATCTAAGAAATCGTGGATTTCAATCACCGACCCTGAAGTTTTATACGCTCAAAGATGGGACGTGCACCCAAAAATGATTGTTTCAGCAACAGATGCAAATGTTTGGGATGTCACCAAGACAAAATGATGACAATACGGTAACATTTCTAGAGATTTCACCGAGATCGGGGGACCTGGACCCAAGTGAAGCTGGTGACGAAATCCCAAGACTGGTCAATCTCAGGAAGGAACCATTGATTCCGGTGAAAGCCGCATTGCCATCGAAATTCAAGGATATCTAAGAATTTATGTTCTTGGTTGAATCATGTTGGATCTTAATGATTGATTCATATATGGGTTAAATGAACATATAGTTGTTCTCCAACATTGAGATAAAGATCCAACATTCAACACAGTTCAAGACATTCAAATCTTATCATTGTTTTACATCTTCCATTTTTTGTTCCACGCCGGACCTGGTTCCGCCCCTTGCGATTCGCAGCCGAGGCTTCGAAGAAGCAGCCATTCCTCCGTCGAAGCGGAAGAACGTGACGCTGGAGCCGCAGGGAATCGTAGAGATGGGGGCAAGGTGAGGGAAGTCACGTTTGAAAAATGGAGGGAACAATGGAAGAAACCATGGAGGTAAAAACAAGGAGCTCATTTTTTGATCATTTGTAAAAATGATCCTGAAACGATCCATCTTTTGGATGAATAATTTTGAGCCAGTCTGGGAAAGTTGATAAACCGAGCTAGCCAAAGATGATGTGGATAAAAGGATTTTGATAAGAAGCAGTGGATTTTACCTTTTTGGGTTCCATTCAAAAGTGGACTTGGCATGAATGATTTGTATTGAGGGATCCCCTCGTTTATCAACCAAAAGACAATATTGAACCTTCTCATGAGGGAGAAAACGTTCAGCATATGGGCTTTAAGCAAGCACTCATAATAGGATCTGAGATGTCATCAATATTCGCAATGGGGGTTTGTCTAAGAATAACATGATGATAAACCACGTTTGTGTTTCTCCAGTTTGGATGTCTTGTGGGGAACTTACAGGGGGGACGGCGCTAAAGTCGCGGAGGTTTGCTTCCAAAGTTGCGAAAAAGTTTGGTACCGTCTCAGCATGGTGGGCACTCTGAAGCTGGTATGGCCCACCATGTTTTCGGGGTTTGTCCACGAGGGATCTTTGAAACCAATGTGTGGCCATTTTTCATATTCGGTGTACTGATTGTCTGAACCATTGAACTATTTCGGGTATACTGATACAGTATGTATATATATATATATATATACCTCTGGTTATTTAAGATATCCATGGAAATCTCTGTAAATGGAGGTTTTCATGGGAAAATCATCTATAAACTGTGGATGTTCCATGGCTATGTTAGTCATAACCGGATGGCAGATTGAAATTGAACTGATACGGGATTACATACCTATTGTCCGAGTTGTGGGATTCATCTAGCCACCATCAACAAAGAGGATCCTGGTCGGCTTGGCAGGACGGAACTTCGATGCCCTTGGGAATTGCCATTGGGGACTGGGAGTCTGCTATTCTTGCACCTCGGCAAGGTGTTACCGCTTGACTATTTTTGGCCATATGATGTGGAGCTTTTCGCTTAGGCCTTACATAGGCCTGAAAACAATGGTAGAAACCTTCCAATTTAGGTTTCTGAAATGGCCATTGATATATCCATTTCTTGATATTATGCCACATTGCAGATACAGTAGATACATGAATAGTACATAAGGAATCATATGCATGTATGTATCATACATGTAATTTGCACTGTATATATATATATATATATATGCAATATACATGTTTTAAAGCGAATATATATATATATATACACATGTATTTATTTATATATATATATATATACACACCGACATGCATATAGATTGCATACATACATCTTGGGTTTTCCCTACGGGCAATGTGAGTTCTTCCATCCTCTCTGGTATGACTCCAGAACTTGCATGGCACCCCAAAAAGTTGAATCTGTGAAAGCATGGCAACATTGATTACATTGAAAGCATATGGTTTTTCCCAACAGAACCAACTACCCTCTGGTAAATTAACATAGACCCTGACAGATAGGGCTTGGAAGATTAGCTAAACCACTCAAAAAATGGTGATTTCCAGGGTCGAACTGTTAATTTACCAGAGGCTAGTTCATACCAGCAGTGAGATCCCGAAAAAACGCCGGATCCGCTGATCTGGATAATCTGTTGAGTTTAGAGTTTCATGGCTGATCAAAAACCAACAAACACTTAAGTCATAGTTTAGGGGAACCCTCTGCTCGACCAAGACGTAGATATGTTTACTGAACCATGACTCAACGTTTTGGCCGGCTCATATCCTCTAGTTTTTTTGCTTCTACACCTATATAGTATATCCCTATCCCTTCGGTTGGTTTATTTTCTTCACCCATAGAAATGGGATTGGTTTCATTCCGAAAAGGAATTAACCACAGAAATGGGATGAACATCAAAAACATTCCCAAACCAGTTCAGCAGATCTGAAACAAGGTTTTTTTTTCCTCACACATAGACATTTTTTCAGATGGGTGATTTCTTGCGAAAAAAACCTTTAGCTGAGGTCAGTGAGATTTACGGCATCATTGCGTCAGAGGTGCTGAAAAGAGGGGAATGGCAGGGTGTGAATTCTGGAATCTACATGATGTGTCTAAATTCGTACACTAGATAGCTAGGTAGGTATTTAGATAGATAGGTAGCTAGATAGAAAGATAGGTAGAAAAAAACGGGAGAACGATAGAAAGATAGAAGTATCAGATAGGCAGCCATGCTTTGATCAGCCTCTGTGACAAAACGTGGAAGACCCATTCTTGTGGAGTGGTGCCTGATCTGCCACGTTCCTCATCCGCAATTTTAGTTTGTCCAAACATGGGGGATTTGCAACGAAACAGTTTCCTAAAATAGGGGTACCCCCAAATCATCTATTTTAATTGGATTTTCCATTATAAACCATCCATTTTGGGGTACCCCTATTTTAGGAAACCCCCATTTGGCAAACAAAAGTTGACATTTGGGTTTCTTCAACCTTCGGGATTGACCCGTTTCCACACACATGCACACATACGCACACATACAGACAGACATACATAATTTACATCACATCTTATCACATCACATCACATCACATTGCATTATATACATTCCATCGCATTACAATACTTTACTTTACATATATACTACTTACATGGCATTACATTGCATTTCATTACATTACATACATATTGATGCATTTACAGCTACATGGGCACATCCAATGGGGGCATTGGCAATCAATCATATTTACATATTGGTGTTGCTTATTTTCAGACAAACCCATGTGGCAATCCCAATGCTACAAAGCATTCCCAATTTAACCGGTAACTTAGCCTTTGGGAAAACCATGACCCAAAAAAGGAGGACGCTTGTTTGCTATACCAAATGAGTACATGACTTTTTTTGGGAAACTCCATCACATTGATTGAAACTATAGTCATAGTCTTTTTTTTGCTTTCTTTTTAATCCTCTTTGTTTTGGGGGTTAGTTGCCTCATGATTTTTCAGCCCATCCAACACAAATATGGGGAAGTGGAACTGGTTTGTGCACAACATCCCTCATCGGTAGATGTATCCAGCCAGCAGCTGCACAAAAGCCCATCTTTGATACATGTTGCAGTGGCAAAGCCTTCACCTCTTGCAAAGCTGCTGCTCAGATTTTGGGTTTCAACATCATCAAGGAGTCGACACCCACCAGCAGATCGCAGGTCTTCGTGCTGGCAGGCCAGATGGGTTGTACGGATAACGGCCAGCTGTGGGGACCCAAGGAGTCAAGGTTTCATTGTTTGTGTCCCATTTTCAGGTATAATCACTATTCTGGGCTGGGATCATCATATTCAAATCGTCCCATTACATGTATGTGACGGAGAAGCCTATGGCACCTAGGCCTAGATACATGTGTACAAAAAAGTGAAGATCGATTGAATTGGATAGATACATACATGCATATATATATATATATGTACAGTACTGTATACACATTTATGTATATATAAGGATGGATAGATAGATAGATAGATAGATAGATAGATAGATAGATAGATAGATAGATAGATAGATAGGCAGATAGACAGATAGACAGATAGATAGATAGACAGATAGACAGATAGATAGATAGATAGACAGACAGATACATAGACAGATAGATGTTTAAATACCCTAAGGCAAACATAAGAGATGTGGCAAACCAATAGCTTCCTGTTCGGAAAATGATGGACTTTCACGGCGGGTTTTCCACATTTATCAAAACGTTTACTGGAGGGCAAATCCCAATTACCCAAGTATTACCCAAGTATTACCCACATATTATTTATATATATATATCTATGTAATGATAAAACTGTAAAGTAATGCCAAGTAAAGGCCCGAGGCATTTCTGCATCTATGTGAACGTTTACACGACGTTATATAAACTATAACGGATTGCGATAGTTATTCGTTTAAAAAGAATGAGAAATCAATTAAAATCATTCAATGATATGTCTGTATATATGTTATGTACATATAACTATTGTAGACGTTTGATTGTAGACGTTTGATATGAACCAAAAGTTCCCAAGTGTATGTGTATATATATATATACATATATATATATATATTTAAATATAGAGTATTGCCATTTTAGTATACCCTATCATAGCTTTAGAAAATTTCTCGAGGCTTTCATGGTTTTTCTCTCCACGTTTAGGCTGCGATGGTGATGCGGAGGCGGTGCCGGACATGTCCTCGGCCTGTGGCCACGAGCGGCGGCTCCATGTGACGGGGCAGAAAGATGTGATGGAGGTTGGGATTGGATCATGCAGTAGATGAATAAATATATTTATAATATTTTAATATATATATATATAAATAAATTTGTATATATATATATATATCATATATCCATTGCATTTAGATGTTTATATATATATATATATATACACCAAGTCCTTTGCATATACATACATGTATACTATGGGCGTTCGACCCATTCGATTCTATTTGCCTATTGGTGGAATGTTGAAGTTGTTTTTTATGATTTATCAACACGGTAAACCTGGACCCAAACTTGAGAATTGAACCATGTGGATAAGAAGCAAACACAGTTGTGTATCGAAGTGTGCTATGAACATGAACCAGCAGATTGGTAGCCAAACCAAGAAGCGCCGGTTGGGTGACACCAAACAAGTACGAGGTGCGAATCCAAATCCCAGGACAGTTTGATCCACAGGTGTTACATGATGCATTTGCAAAAAGTCACCTGGCCAAAGCGCGCGCCCAAAAGAAATCTCTTCGCGATTCAGACTGCTTTGTGTAGTTCCATTTTTTGGTTGTGTATAAAAACAAAATGTTTGATCCCCATTGTGACCCACATGTTTGACGGCTTTTTTTTCAACACATATATAATATATATATATATATAATTATATATATATATACACAGACAACGATAGGGCATTATAATGGGAAATCCATGGAACAATACCCATAATATTAGATCCCATGAAGTCTCATTCAATCCCATCATTTTCCGATTCAATCACCATGATTTGCCCATTCTTTTCCCATTCTTTGCCCATGAAAAACCCCAGGAAATCCCAGGAAGATCCTGTTGAAATGGTCCATTTTTTTCCATGACCAGAGGGCCCGGCAGCGAGGTGGCGTTGGAAAATTGGTACCACGGCACCCAGAGCTTGGCCTATTGGTTATCCGTGCTGCCGTACCTCAGCGGGACGTTGGGACGGCCGGAGGTTAACATAAAGGGGGCGTTTGCCCCCAAAAAAAAAACAGGTTTGAAATGGGATAACATTTATAACTGGGGTAGCAATGATAAAGAAATTATACAGTATGCATACATATTCGATTGGATTAAGAATGGATATATAAAACTATGATATTTCCCGACATATTCCCAGATACCATCTGGTAATCAAACACGGCTTGCCAGAAAATCCACCCAGCAATAGTTGCATGAATTTTGCAGCTATATACAAACCACCACTGATAGGGGATTTCCCCGCCAGCCACCTTTGTTTGTCGGAGGGTAAAACTATGGGTCTATGGGTGTCATTTTCAGGAAGCATGAGTCATACATGCGATGGAATCTCATGGGGATATTTAGTTCTGTATGGTATGTTCACTTGAAACAAATGGTTGCTTTGGGGATATTTGAGAAGATATAACCAGAATCAAGGGGAACTATTTTCCACTACATTAAGAAAACGATATGGAAGTCCCATGGGGAAACCCTATGAAAAGATCTGGATTCATGGTGTATTTTCCATATCTATGTGAGTTAAACTGGAGGCTAATGGGAATATCATGGAATTTTGAGATTTTGCTGCAACCCATATGCCTGAGATATTGCACTTCAAAAAGGTTCTACCCCAGTTTACCAATCACTTGCGTAGCTCATTTGAATGGCTGAGATTTCGCAGTCCTTAGGGATGATGATCCATTGAGATTGGCGGTTGCTGTTGACCCCGATGTCTCCCTGATTCACAGATACATCAGATACGTGCCCTACAATGTGAGGCCCCCTAGATAGCTAAGTTGGTTTATAACTCCAATAACTATGGTTTATGATACTTATAACTATACTTTTCATGGGGGTTATAAACCAACTTATATCTAGGGGGCCTCACATTGTAGTTTTTGCGGTGGTATTCCTCATTTTTGACGAATATCAGCGATAACTAGTGGTTCTGTATCAGTGGTATCCGCAGATCATGTTGAAATCCCTGACATCCTCTGTTGCTGGGCTCCGAACTACTCCTTCGGTGAGGGGCTTTCCGGGCCTCAAGGATAAGAGATGGTGATGTCAATTTCAATGCATGTATATATATATATATAAATTCATAGAATCATAGACATATTAGGGGTCTCCTTGGTTCTCCAGTAAGCCTGATTTGGTTAAGTTCTTTTTTTAACAGGACACCCAAATCCATTTGCGTCTGCAGCCATGATTTCCTACAAGCTTGCCTCAACTCAATCCACTGGATCCTAGTTATATATGTATGGATAGTTATATATACAATTATATACATATATCCATACATCCCATCAAATATCCCATTGTCATCCAATAGCCATTGATTCACCCTTGACTCTTCATTGATTCACCGTTGATTTAACATTTTTTTGGCCCAAATGTCAATGCTTCAGCCACCATTTCGACGTTTTCCCACCAAGGCATACCCCTGTGTCAATGGGTGAGTTAAAATATGCGGCTCGGCAAGGGCCATGCCTGGTTGGGTTGGGGTGATGAGGGGATGATGGTGATGTGGGGTAACAAGGGTTACTGCGAAGGTCATGGTTGTGGGATTCCACAGAGTTCCCGCAAGGGATGGACAGTTTACATCACTGCTTCCCACTTGGTACCATGCTTCGTGACTTCTGGGACAAGCCTCGTGATATCACCCCAAGATTTCTTGGTGATTTTTTCTCGGTTTCAAATGCCAGATTTGGGTCTAGGTCAGGATGGGGTGCCCAATATTGGATGGCAAAAGAGGAATTCAGGGGTCACTTTGGCCTTAAGTTCTGGCTACGACCTTTATGATTTGCAGCAGTTTTTTACCGATTGGGTAAAGTTCTAAATGATTACCACCCGAAGGATTCATGATTTACTAAGATTTTAACCCATTTACCCAGATTACCATTCAAATTTCTCATTTTTGTGGGTCCATTGTTTGTTTCCTTGATTTTGTAGTTGTTAAATCCCCAGATTCTTGGCGCTGGAGTCCCATTTTGCCTGGTAAAATAACCACCATGTTGGTTCGTGGATGCTGCTCCTGGGAATCTCATGAAACCCCATAGAAAAAATCGCCATCTCCCCGCAATGGTTGGTGAATCTGAAATCAAACCCCAGACAAAAATCCCACAGAAAAGATCACCAGATTGGTGGCTCACCCCACTTGTGGGTTATAACCCCATATTTTTTAGCGGGATAAGTAGTAGGCTTTTCACCCACCTACAACTATACGGTAAACTAAGCCACTTACGATTCGTGGGATGAAGCACCAAGTATGATATGAAATGATATAGACTATAGAGACACATATTGGGTAGGGGGCAAAATTGGGTACCCCAATACTTGGACAGTTCATATTACAGATAGACTTCAATTTGTGGTCCCCCAGGTCTTTAATTCTGACCCATACCCCCATGACTACTATATGAAGGTTTCCTAAACATGAAATTCTCCAACAATCTCCAAAAAATGATGTATATATATAATATACATACATATAAGTAGTGATATGGAGGTTTCCGAAGTGAAATCCCATCAACAAAAACCCACCATCCCATCCCATCCCAGGTGGGCTCGCAGGGTTTATACATCTCGGGCGCCTCGCACTTGCGCGGCCTGGATGATGGTCTGGCCCTGGAGCCGCCTGGCTGCATGGGGAAACTACCATGGAAACATCATGTAGTTGATGTTATTTAATGTTGGTAAAACAAAGCCATAAACCACCCATTTTGGAATGGTTTATACCACCTATTTATGGTGATTTGGGGGGTGGTTTATTATTGTTTTACCCACATTATTGGGAAAAACATAGAAAAGCATGGAAAAGTATATGGAAACGCGGAAAAAAAATAGAGATTTCCATTTCGTTTGTGGCATGTATGATCAATTTTATGGGATAGATTGACATTGAAGGACATTTATATAATCACAAAAATGGTGGAACTGCAGTCTATTCATGGGATTTATCATTGATTCTCATGGGATAAATGGAGGCTTAACCACCAAAAGCAGGATCAATGGGGTATGACCCACCAGCCGTGGACAACCAGTGATGGCAAACAGGAGAATTCTAGATTGCCAGATATCATTATCTACTGCCAACATTCATGGATTAATCATCGAATAGGGAAGAATCATAAATTGAGCAGTGTTCAAACTCCCTTCCTTGGTTGATTACTATATGGTAATATAGTTTCCTTATCCGTCCTTCATATCTTTGGGATGTTCATTTACAATCCATACACTCGGAAATCCGTCCACATCGGCAGCAAGCATCATGTCCTGGCCCTGCAGCTAGACACCTCCAAGTGTAAGGGACTTTCCATTGCCATGTTTCATTACTGAAGGGTATATCTCACCCTAAAAGTTAATACCAAAAAAAGCCTGAATATTTTTCAAATTGAAGCCCCAAAAAAGAATTCAGGATGATTCTCCTGATTCCAGCCACTGGATACCAAATTTCTCATGGCGCCCCAGCTGAGGTACTTCCGTTTCTACAACAAGTCCTGGTTTGATTTGGAACCCTACGTGCCGCTGGTATCTCAGGCCGGCGTGCCGTAGAAATTGGAACATTTCGACGTTTTTTTTGGATCCCCTTTGGATGAAAAGGTTGGAACCCTAGGATGCGAGATATCAAGATGATGTCTTCCCCCTGCAAAAAAGTACCCTCTGGTGAACTAACATAGCTATTGAAAATTGCCATTTATAGTGGATTTTCCCACAAAAAATGGTGATTTTCTATAGCTATGTTAGTTTACCAGAGGGTAGGTGTCTGACTTTTCTATCTATTTGGGGGCTACTGTTTATACCCAATACGGGTTCTAGCCGAGTGGGAGACAAATCCATCATAGAAGTAACCCCCCAAAAAGATGCAGAATGGGCAGGAATTATCAGTATTTCAAGAACTTAATTCTCTATCTTTGGTTTCTATACATTATATGGAGGTTCCCTAAAATGGAGGTACCCCAAGTCATCCAAAATTAGACCATTGTAGTATTGAAATGAAACCCATGGTTTTGGGGATCCCCCAATCTAAGAAACCCTCACATACATATCGACCCGACCTTCCAAGGCTCTGAAAGAGTTCCAACCCCAACGATTTTCATTTTACCAGTAGAAAGTAGGATTTTGGGATATTTGGTGATTTGACTGAAAATTCAGGAAAACATCGCACTTCCCCCCCTGTGGGTTTTCTTGGAATCATTCGATTGCCCCAGGTGGACCTTGATCGCCTGGAACTCTGCAGTCGGACCTTGTTGCCTTTTGTCGAGTTGAAGCAGTTGGTTTAAGATACTGTAGTTAAAAACTACAAATTGATAGGGGCATCAAATGGCTTCAGTACCACTTTGAAATCCTGGTGATTTCAAGAAAATCGGGCTTCACCTTACTTTACGTTGGGGAAAGTAACTATGGGCTAAGTATGTTGGGATTAGGGGGATCGTCCCAAGATGATCCAACATTCCCAGGGTGAACCCCCGAACAAGCAACAGGTGAATGATACCCTCTGGTGAACTAACATAGCTATGGACAATCGGACAATCACCATGTTTAATGGGAAAATCAACTATAAATCACCATTTTCAATAGCTATGTTAGTTTACCAGAGGGTAGTTGCCGGTAAATGTACATAGATTTGGACCATCCATCATTTCTGGCCCATTCTCCGAATCGGAAACAACCATCGGTTTCAAGGCAACATGGGGAAGTTGTTTGGTTTAGAGGCTTGTCACCTGGTTGGCTCGATGGCGTACCTCGGTTTGTCGGACACATCATAATTAGGCTGTAAAGCAAGGTAGGAACACCCCATGTAAAGCATTTAGCCATTAAAAACAAGTGCGGCGTTGGAAAACAAGGTCAGACCCCCAAAAACGCTACGGGACTGGAGAGCGAGGTCAATTGCCTTATGTACCAAATATCGTCCGCGGCTCATATAGATATGAGCCAAACAGGTAACCAATCCATCATGAATGGTTTTTTTTTGGTTGGTAAACTATTTCTTTGATGGAATAGTTCATCTAAAGTTTGCAGTGTTTCCTCCTTTTTAAAGCTGATTTCTTCGGGTGGAGAGATGACGAACAAGAATGATGACAAGAGCAAAATACAATCACTGGCAAACAATCTCTTCCCCTAATGTCGAATGCCTTCGGAAACCTGATTTGGTATTGGGTCTGTTCATTTTGGACACACATATGAAGTATTTAGTGTGAGGGGGAACGGTTTTTATGATTATTTGTTTATCAGGATCTATACTTGGATTATATTATCGGTATGCCAGAAATTCGTTGAGGATGAATGCCACAAAGCCAAATCCAGCACTGAGGAACATCCCAGAAGCGACGAGTGCATATTTGGCAGCCACCAACGATACAGAGGACGCGATCAAGATCTTAGATCCTGCTACCAACACCAGCAAGGTGCGGGGTGGCAGGGCCCGACGTGGTGGCGGATGGGCCCCCAAAACATCAAACCATTTTTGATGGGAAGAAGCTGAGTTCTAAATCATAGGTGTTTTGGGTTTGGAAGGGCTGGACGTTCCAAGGTGAGTTCGATGGAAAGACTGAAAATGGTGTCAGGGGAACATCTGGTGATCGAGTGGCCACGGTGAGCTTTGCCACTTGGGGAAGGGCAGGCAAACTTTGAGTGGAGCACTTGTTCAAGAGGGTTATCAATCCCACAAGATGGGGTTGTCGCGCCAGAACCTCAAATTTTCAAAGAAATAGGAAGGAACATTTTCAGGGACCACTTCATAGTCTCCACCAAGAACTCATTGGTTTTCCAGCTGTTCTCCAGCTCGAAGTCCCCAATGGTGGGGGAGAATTCTGCCAGGTGACTTTTAGGTGCTACAAGGACAAGTGGTGGGTGTCTTGGGCGCCAACAGATAGTGGGAAGAGATGGGGAATCCAACTGGTTTTGGGCCCGGGGGCCCAAAGGTTTGTCCAAAGGTGGATTTTGAACCCCCCAAATGATGGAGATTAAGAATTTGGATCCACAATGAATGAGCCTTGGGGGCACCCAAATTTCGGACTCTTTCACAATGTTGGTCCCACTTGGTTCAACAAGTTGAACTTTGGCCTGCTTTGCTTTCATTTCATTTGGTTTGCATGACCATTGATAATCCCTGCTGTCACTCCGCGACGGGACATCCCGCTGAAACGGTGTGTGTGTGTGTGTGAATAAATATATTATATAATATATATATATAGTATATCCGAGTCAAACAACGTTTACTGAGGTTACTCTCATAGATCTCCAAGAAAGTAAAGACCCCGGAATTGGAGATCTCACCATCTTGACGAGTCACTTAACTTTTGGCGAAAGATTGAGTATTACGAATCATTGCCAATCTGTTTCAATCGAATTTTTCAATTGACTTAGATTTCAATGAAAAAAAAGGTGGTTATATCACCGGTTTCCATCACTTGTCCACGCAAATAGTGACGGTTTCGCCGTATTTCCATCATCTTTGGCCATGTCCGATGTCCCCATCACTTCACGCCTTCCCGGCCCTTTCAAGGTGCCGCCTGCGTGTCGGGCGCAGCCGGAGAACTGTGCTGCCATGGTGACGAACAAAGGATGGGGTCACTGGGCAGCAGGCGGCCAGGTGGGAAGTCCGTTTCAAGGTGGTCATTTTTAGTAGAAGATGGCGATAAACTAACATAGCTATTGAAAATGGCTATTTATAGTTGATTTCCCATGAAAAATAGTGATTTTCCATAGTTTCTTGTATCTTTACCAGAGGGTAGAAGATGAGGATAAACCAGTTGAGTAAGAGAAGATGAGGTGAACAACCAGCGGATTTGGAGATTTTCCACCTCAATGTTTCAGAGAAAGCAAGATGGTGGTGACTCTGTTGAGACCAAAAGGAGTTGGACATCTCACGAACGAACAGTAACTGGTCACGCAAAAGCCATTTTGGTGATAGTCATAGTCATGAACCAGCTTTGACTTTGGGTATCTAGGGTACCAGGGTTTTGACCCATCACCAAAAAGGATTTGTTTGGAATATAGCAGAACAACAAAACACAGACCAAGGTTTGTTGTTGGAACAACATTAATTCGTCTAATGTCTTTAGTCTTTAGGTTAACAACAACAAGCCCCCGCCACGCCTAAACACCAGGGAAGCACCATGGCAGTGAAGGGCGGAAAGGCGACAAACAAGCGCTATAGTTGTTTTGTCTCGAACTCTTTTTCCCATAGAGGCTCCTCTTTGCTCACAGACAGAGACAGGCAGACAGAGAAAGACAGACAGAGACAGACAGAGACAGACAGAAACAGAGACAGAGACAGAGACAGAGACAGAGATGCATGCATACATACATACCTACGTACATACATAACATAACATAACATCACAGTACAGTACAGTACAGTACATTACAGTACATTACATTACATTACATTACATTAAATACATACATAATCATACATACATGTTTATATATCTTGTTGTTTTTTTTACACTACCTATATATATATATATAAATTGTTGATATGAATTAATCATAAACCAGTAAATCTCATGTGTATATATATATATATTTATGTATGTTTTATCATCATATATCAGATACAATTCATACATATATATATATATACAATACACACCTACGCGAATGCAACCCCTTTTCCCGCCGCCACTTAACTTGGGCGACCGCCGGGCGTCGCTTGAGGTTTAATGCACCTCTCACAGAGGGCCTTCTTTTGGAACATGCCCATCGCCTTGGCTTCCGGCAAGCAGGCGCAACGAAATAGGTGAAAACTGATGATAATAATTATATTATATCATATTGGGATTAAGATCTAAGGAGGGATTCATTCTGAATCCCAGCAGGGAAAGGATGGGGGAAAATCCATGTTGCCATTCGATTGTTGTTGGTTGGGGAGGAAACTTGATTGTGAAAATCATCTGAAACGAACTTAAAGTATTACCGCAACACTGCTGATGCACAGTTTTTTCTGTTGGAAACCTAGAATAACATGACGATATACGCCACGGCATGTCCGCATTCTGTTTGGTGAAACATGTACGCATAGCATCTGGGTTTGCTGACTTCACAGAGATCAATCCTGAAACGCAGCTTGGAATTGCATGGAATTGCCATTTTTTTTTAAAGCTATGAAAACATAATGAACATCCACGTTTTTTCATGTACATACATACAATCATCAACAATACTCAACAATCATAAACATGTCTTTTTGAGATACACCCAACCTCTACTATTTTTGTTGGAACCATGTTTATGTTCGAATCTTCATGAGAAATGAGAACCAATCCATGGAAACCCCAATTAGTTTGGCATTCGTGAAAGACGGTGGGCCTTCGGGGTTCAGGTACTTTGTGATCATCCAACTTTGATAGTTAGAAAACCATCATGTGATAAATCGAATAATTGGCCACTTAGTGGGATGATTTCTGAGGCAGGAGAAACCTCCACCAGCTGGTTGAATCGTGCCTACTGGGGTACTTTCATCTTTCATTCCAAGAATCCCAAATCAACAGGCCCCAAAACCACCAACGAACTCTTGGCTGATGTTACCAGGTAAATTGACAAAATAGATGCGGTATCAATTGCTCTAGGTCTGCACGATTATCGACCTGAAGATAGATTGCAAATGTACCTACAATTAGCCAGTCAAATTCTACGAATGGGGTATCACAACAAAATCATCCATGGATCTTCGGCGACCCACCAGCACGACTCTCAGTGCCAGGAGAACAATGAGTACGTGCATCTGAATCGAGAACTCAAGGGGCTCATGTGACTCGATCCAAGGTTAGAGTTGGAGCTGAACCTGGGCTGGTCAAACCTTCAACATGATGATTAGGAAACAAACGCATGGCTGGTTTGCTTCTGTTTTTGGGACTTATTATGGTTTGCCCAAATTGTGATCATGAATACACTAGAATCGAAGACAAAGACATTAAAGTATATATTACATATATAATATATTACGTATTATATTTTACATAATATATATATATATATACTGTACATGTGCATGATACAATATAAATACACTACTAGGTTAATACTGGTGAAGGGTAGTTTGGCAGCTAAAATCCATTGCCATGGTGGTTAATCGGACAATGATTGATGTTCGAGTCCCACCACGCGACATTTCATTGCTATCTTGCATTGTAGATGTGGTTGATCTACCGTCCTTGAAAAGGGGTCAACATCTTTTGACACCGCGACTTGCTGTATCGAAGAGCAAATAAAAACAGCGAATATTGTCAAAATGCGGATATTGGGCAAACTTGTATTAGGGTGCAACTGAGACAAGCACCATCCAAAGCCCAGTGCTCCACGTGGGAGTTTCTCAACATGGGCTCCCCACCCAGGATTGCTTGGCGATCAATGACTTGGTGAACCAATGTTGTGTCCTTTTTTAACCTGTAGGGATCTCCAAGATTCTCCAAGAAGATATAAATTTAGCAGGATGTGCTATAGATGAAATGTTCCGTGAATTTTCACGTTTCCGACTTTTCTATCTATTTGCGGGTTGCTCTGCTGATTGTTTCGGTAGAGCATTCCGGGGTGAAAGGATAAACCTGACCCATCCTGGAGGTCCGCTAGGGTAATGGGTAGCCCCCTTGGTTTTTTGTGGCCTCAAGCACTGATAGTAGAATCCCAATGGAACGATTTTTCTCAATCACTACTGCTATTCAGTTGACTCACTTTCTTGTTTCATACTTGCTGAGTGATTGATGCATGGTTTTTTTTGGTGCTTGAAGGCACCCCTAAGTCACAAATGTACCAAGTTGTAGAGAGGAAAAACGTCTTTGTTGCAATTGAGTTGTGTTCATGGCGGGTTCAGAGGCGATCAAACCACTGAATTTGGTGGGTGAAATCCAGATAACATCCCCAGGCATGCTGTTTCTATGCCCACTTTCATTGGCTACGTCGTGTCTTCATTATACATTAAAATTAATTCTATTTATGTATGTATATATACACATGTCAGTGTCATCACTGACAGGGAGTAGATTCCAAAGTGTTTACCTGTTTTTTTCTGCTGAAACAGCTCAGATTCCTGAGCTCAGGTATTGGTGGTCACCTGACTCGTCCTTCGCTTTGGAGAAAGCCTTCCAAGTTCAATTTCCACCCCATAGCAGCCTGGCAAGCCATGGCGTGGATATGAGTCATTTCCAAAAGTGGGAAAAAATATAGCGTTTCACCGTTTGAATTTCGGAGTATTGCCATGAATGTACCAAAAAGTTTTGGCCCTCCATTGGTCAACAGCCGGATGTGTGAAGTGATGATTGACCCAGTTTTGACGCCTGATTTTTCGGGAAGAAAAGTAAGGAACAGGAGAACAGGTCGCAATTTCTCACTCCCAAAATTGCTAATTGTAGTTGGTGTTGGGTAGTTGTTGACTCCCATCCATGTTTTGAGAAAAGCCGTAGAAAACCCGGAGGAGCGTGATAGCGACGAAACTTGCTGATGCCCCATATCCTGAGCAAGAGGCTTCACCATCCAGCAAAGGGCCCGGACATCCCCCATCTGTGACAGTTTTTGGATGATTACTTGGGTTTTTTTCATGTCTCAGGAAGCCCTGAGTATAGCTTAAACATCAGTTCGGATGAGATTGCAAGTCACCTGCAGCTGGTAGAGTCCTTGAATCTTGTGGCCCAAACAATCGGGTAACCATGAGCCATCAGCCACGATGAAGAGGTGAAACAATGAGTTGTTTCTGAAACCTTAACACCTTTATCTGTTCCTCGAATTTATTGGTACCTCAAACCTGATGAATGAGTCATCCTACAATCCTACACACTTCGAATTGTCAGTTCTCATTTCAGGCCACCACTGTTGGCTGCTAAAGCTCCAACGGATCATCGGAAGGTAGGCTACCATGCAGATGTCTGCGGGGCGTATCTGCTCGGCTTGTTTTAGCCTATGCCGTATACCTCAACTAGAATTTATTTGGCAAATCATCATGCCACAAAAGACAACCAAATAGATCATGGCCGCTGCAAAGTCTACACCGCCTAGGGTCGCATCTGCACCCCTTAGAGAACTTCCCCACGTCACCCGGCGATCTCTTCAGGGCCCTCGGAATGGTCCCAGATGATCTTCAAAACCGCGGATGTGGGGCAGCTCATGGGCCGAGTGGTCAGCAACCTGGGGATGATTTGTGACTTTATCCATCTTTATCCCCTCAATTTTTTGATCCACCCTTTGGAAAGTCAAAGATGGCAATGGAACCCGAGTCGTACTAGGAAACATAGGATTTTCCATTAGGTACAACATTTTAGCGCAGAAGCTCATTAATTTTTGAGAATATTCAAAGCCTATCCTCCGTGAATTTGGTCAATTCGGTGAATGGTGGGGGTTGCACAATCTTTCAATTTTTCATCATCTAGATAGAGACCTTCAATATCCTACCCATACTTTTCAGGGTATCTTGGGCGGGCGGTAATCCCATCATTGCAGGTTCGGTTCAACACGCGGGTTAAATTCATTCTGATTAAATTCATTCTGGTCTTTACACTCCAGCAAGGAAGAATTGGCAATGTGGTAAACCCAATAGTAAACCACCCGTAATCTGACCTTTATTGACCTTTTCATTAAGTGAAAACGAGAAGGTGAAAATGGTAATGGCAGATTTATACTTTTTGTTTTACTACCTCACTTGGTTTCCGGGCCCTCCCCCAGTCTTTGACAAATCGCTAATATGACCATAGACCACAAATGGGCAATTAGTATCATCCCCAAGTGGTAGATGGGTCCAAAACATTGATAGGATCTCGCTTGCATCCTGACTTTAGCATCTTGTGGGGCACCTTGGGTCTAGATAGCTGGCTGCTGTGCACTTTGCCAAGCGTAGGGACTGTCAACCCCTGTTTAAGATCTAACCTGGTTGATTCATTGGGGATGTCCCCCTGAAATTTTGATGTGCTGCTACTAAAGTGGTACCCCCGGTTTCACACCCATATGTACCTGCCATTTTTGGGCGGCTATGGCTGCCCCCAAGAATGACCGTTTGCTGAGTCCCCAATTCGCCTCAGCAAGTTTGTGGCTGCGGATTTGGAGAGCCTTGGATAATTTTTTCAGCAGAAAATTCTTCGAACTGTGACTCCCAATTGTCTTGGGCTGATACCTCCCAAATTCTCTTAAACTCTCAAAACGATACGAAACTACGGTGTGCGCCCCGTTTCCGTTGCATCTTTGCCATCTGGCAACTCCAGCCCGCCGAGGAATGAAGCCACCTATGTGGTCGAGAAAATCAAAATCGACGACGAGCAGATGATGCAGTTGCTCGTGCCTTGGCCGGGGGTGCCATTTTTACGATCCCCAAGTCATCACCACAAAAATGGGTGGTATTGAAAATTGCCATTTATAGTTGATTTTGCCACTAAAAATGGTGATTTTCCACAGCTACAGTATGTTAGTTTACCAGAGGGTATAAACTATCCCCAAGTGGGCCCAAATGGTAATTTTTGGTTGTTGGGTCTACTACAGGATACCTTGAAATGTTGGAAATGGCAATTTTGATGGGGATGATCATAGCCCATGATGAGAACCCATTGGACTGACCCAGCTAGGGCATGAAAGGCAACGAAGTGCCACCCGCCATCACAGGTAGCCCCCACCAAATTTGATGTGTTTTTTTCTTTTAATTTAGCAGGAAGACAATAAAAAAAAACGCATGGCACACAACCATGTTCTAGGATGTTCTGAGTTGTTTTTTCTTTTGGGGGAGGGCGAATTTGTCTGGGTATTTTCCATGGGCTGATGTTTGATGGATCAAAATTGGGCATCCAAGACTGGGGGGTCCGCAATCCTAAAAGTTGACACAAAACATATCAGTTGAGGTCGTGTAAAACCCAGATCGAAACGGTCCAAGAAATTCATTGCAATTGTCTGAGAGTTTGTTGGTTGATACTATAGATCGATTAGTTTACTGTAGATTATATAGATTGGATTAAATTTTGATTAGATTAGGTTAGACAATGTTAGATTACATTAGATTCGATTAAATCACGTTAGGTTCGGTTTGATCTAGATCAGTCTATAAGATTTCATTAGGTTAGAGTAGATAGAGTAGATCAGATAGATTAGATATAGACAAACAAGAGATAGATAACGACTTCACATTATAAATGTGACTGATTTTTTTCACCCTCATCTTCGCCTATTTGGAAGTCTGCACTGTCCTCGTTTCGCGTCAGGTGGATTTGGCTGCCCGAAAAGCTCCGGGCAAAGACCCGTCGAAACTGTTGTGGAACGTCGCCTGCGATTTCCTCCGACAGCGCCTTGGTAACCGCCGAGGGTCCACGGATCCGTTGATGGTGACTGGAACGGACATCGGTGGGATGGGAAGAGGGGAATTCTTTGAACATTTTTGACCAAGAATGGATGATGGCTGATGATATTTTGTGATGATATAAAAACTTGATGAAACATCTAGATTGATATCCGTTTCTAAGTTCTTGATGGTCAGTTAGTTGAATAATGCCAGGTTGATACCTGTTGGGTCATGGTGTTTTCGAGTTTAGTTCTACGTACTGTTCTTTTTTTTTCGGGGTTTTGGGTTTAGCATGATCAAATATGGGACCCGTGATGATAGGTCAATTGTCAATTCTTACGAATCCAAAGGGACCAGCTGAATGATTATTATATTTCAGAATATATAATTTTCAAGAACAACAATAGCTGACAAATTTGCAGACAATTCGTACCGATACTATTTTTTAGATTTTGTTTTTTACAGTATTATATATAATGTTTTTGCCTGTTTTTGCTATTTTCAGCCCTATCTTCGAATACCATCTCAGCTGACATGTTGTTGGGATCAGTTCAACGGCAGCAAACCAAGCTGAAGGCTTTTTGGTAGTCAATTTGGGCCGAAATACCTGTGCGTATATATATATATATATTGTATATTTGTATATGTTTGTTGTAATTGGAGCGAGCTCTGATAGATCAAGATCAAATGCTGTAACCACTAAAGAAAGATGGATTCCCGGATCACAAACCTCCCCAATGCCACACGCACCNTGTAATTGGAGCGAGCTCTGATAGATCAAGATCAAATGCTGTAACCACTAAAGAAAGATGGATTCCCGGATCACAAACCTCCCCAATGCCACACGCACCAGATCGCTGTCTGTTTCGCTCAAGCTGCACACAAGGTCGTCACACGACACGGCTGGAACTGCACCCCAACAAGCGATCACGGTCGCTACCAAGGATCAGGACGGCCACGTCCTATTGCAGTAGCCGGTTGGCTCAAAGGATCTATGTCCTCTACCCGCCCTCCGNCCAACAAGCGATCACGGTCGCTACCAAGGATCAGGACGGCCACGTCCTATTGCAGTAGCCGGTTGGCTCAAAGGATCTATGTCCTCTACCCGCCCTCCGCTGGCTCCCCGAGCCTGGATGCCTTCGGCACATTGACATGGATTCATGGAAATGCCACCTTGGAAAGATTGCATGCTGGGACCTGCATTGNATCAAACTGAATGCAAATAACACTCGTGAAAAATTATTCTTTGTTGACTTGAGATTCAGTTTGCTCACGGAGCCATCGCAATCGATCTTTGGATTTGGCACGTTCTTTCAGTGTTAAAGCTTCGTCGCATAAACGGTAATATCCCAAACGCAGAGTCTCTCGAAGGAAATTTGATTCCATGGCCTTTGTAAGGGAATCTGCTAATTGAGCCCCTGATGGAACCCATCTGAGAATGTTGCCTTCTCTCATCGCTTCCTTAATTGCTCTAGCCATGAGTTGGACACGAAATTCAGAACATGATGGTGGGGCTGTCCTGGTAATCATATCATATAGACTTTTGCAATCTGTGATGGTCAGGTCAGAATTCTCGGGTCTAGTTGGGACCGTAATGGCAGGTGTTACCTTTAGCAAAGCTTCCTCTGGTTTCTTCCACTGCACGGAAGGATCATGAATCCAACTCCAAAACAGCCTCAGCCATGATAGCTGATCAAGGGTGGACGACAGGGCCATCGTCTCTGCTGAAAGAGTGCTTGTTACCACCTTTTGGATCTTTCGGCAACCCCAAGTTATTGGACTGATTGGACATTGACAGTTCTTGCTGATGTCTTGGTGAGTACCTACTATGATGGATCCTGCATGTGAATCTGGTTTCTTGGCCGATGAAAATGATGCATCCGAAAATGCCATGAATCTGAGATGTTGGTGTGGGATTGGCTTGATGGTGATTGTGACATCATGGTGTTTCTTGGCTTCATGTAGTACTCGGTTGGCATCCATCAGAGTTTCAACTTTCGCTTGGTTAATTGCGGATTGGAGGAATGAAAGTTTACTGGAAAGGTCTGGGCGGGTATTTATTGCTGCATATTGGAGACTCCCAACAATTCCCCGTAGGGCTAGTCGTTCATCTTCTGTGACTGGCAGTTCAGGTTGTGATTTTCTGTTCGTTTCAATTGCAATTGGACTGATTTTTCGTACATATGCTGATTGGTTGAGAGTGATACTGTAGTCGTTGTGTTGATTGAGTTCTATTCCTGTGAAAGTGAATGCTGATACTTTGTGGGATCCAAAGGGAAATGTTTGTTCTAATTTGCGGATGGTTTCCTCGAAGATTTGGCTGCCTCCCCCTATTCCGTCATCAACATGGATTCCTAATATCCCCTCCAGCTTGCTGGGCTGATTTGCTGTGGCTGGCGATCTCAGGACAAAGCAGCATGGATCAAAAGGGCACGCTTCGAATCCCAGTCTTTCCAATTCTGCAACCAGAGCACAGTACCAGAGGTACGGGGCGTCTATTAGTCCATATGCGGATTTATTGAGCCTACAAATCTCTTGGGGCTTAAGGGCCATGGCCTTTCTTAGTTCAGGGACAGGATCTACAGCAATCACCCGGTCGGCCTGGGGTCGGCCTTGAAGAAACGCTGCCTTTATATCAAAGGAACGTACTTGCCATGAATGGGATGAAATTACTTGTAGGGCCACCATCCGTGAAGTTTTATTGAGTGTCGGACTATCCCGGGGGATATTTTCTAGTTGTGGGTCTAAGTACCCCAGCACCACTAGCCTGGCCTTGGCCTTGTGGGACCTAGGTCGGTTCATAGTTTTATCCCCTTTGGAGGTCTTAGAGTTGTCACCATTCTGGCCAACATTGTCCAGGGGCTTCCACGTTAATATCCACCGACATCTCAATATCTGCTCTTCTGGGATCTGATTTCTAAGGATGGCACTGATGGTTCCTGTTTTGATCCAATTGTCGACTTCCGCCTGCTTGGCACTTTGGAATTCAGCAACTTCGGATGCGGATAGACTTGACAGTTTGACCTCTGTCCGCTGCTTCTTGGATGATGTTGCCAACATTATCCAAGCTTCCTCTTCTGAAGGAACATGAGTTTCTAGTGGGGCGTTCAGAGATATGTCAAACTCGCAGGACCATGATAGCGTACCTGCCCCTTCGCAAGTGAACGCATTTTCAGGCTCCTGACAAGTCAGCATCACTAGTTCCTGATCATCCGCAGGATTGGTGTCTTCGGGCATGTCATTTGGTGCTTCTGATGGATCAAAAGGGTTATCTTCCGGTGGCACATCTTCGGGCTCGGTATCTGGTTGTGGGATTGATTCATCTTGACTGTCATTTTGTTCAGGGTCTATTGATGGAGGTCTATTGGGATCATTTGGATTATTGAGGGACGGGTTTATTTCATTGGGAATGTCTAATGATGTTTCTTGAGGATTATTGGCATTAGTGGCAGTCTTCATTCGCTTGATCTGTTGTTCCATTGGAGTGATATCTTCAGGAAGTTCTGGTCCTTCTGGCGACCCTTCTTCGGTGAGTGAGAGTCTGGTGTTTTCAGGGGCGCTTCTAAAGAGTTTTCCATTGGAAGTACACCACACTGTATGATGTTCATCTTGGACAATAACTCTATGGGGACCGAACCATTTAGGCTGTTGATTACTTCCCTGTCGCCATATCATGACCCACTGCCCTTTCTTGAAATGTCCGCGGGATGGACATGCCCTTCGGAGCAGAGCACGGCGGAGGACATCGTGATTATCGGCCGTGTGATATGCTAGGCGAGCGGCTTCACGAATTGAGAGCATTTGTTTGAATTCTGCACTACCAATGGAAGTGTCCTCCCTGAGAGCTTCTTCATGGGACGGAACAGATTCGTCACTGAGAATGGAACCTGGAAGCCTGGTGTGCTTTCCGAACACTATGATTTCAGGTGCATAACCGTGACGGATACTCAAGGAGTTTTTCGCATGGGTGCACTGATTCAACGCAGTTTGCAGGTCCTGATAGGTCTTGATCGGGTGCTCCATATCTACCTTACTTAACATGGTCTGTAGGAAAGCACCATGTCTTTCTATCTTACCGCTTTGCCAATGGGCTTCTGGTGATGTGGTTGTGGATCGAATGTTGAATCTTTGAGTGAATGTGGCAAATTCTTGGCTGTTCATTTCAGTACCGGAATCTACTATTAGCTCGGTTGGGGGACCGGCCCAGCTTATCCAGTGTTGATTCAAAGTGTTAATGAGGCTTTCAGTGGTTTTGGAAGGTGATGCCATTGCAACATGGTAGTTGGATCCCGCATCAAGTACATGAAAGAAATGGTATGTCTTTCCCTGGCTGTTTGTCCACGTCACCCCATCTAGGTACACCTTGGAATTAAAATCAAGCAATGACTTCAATGACGCTGGCCTAGCATTCTTGGGAGGACAATGGGCAGCACAGGACGGGCATCGGATCTCCAGAGCGGCTTGGATGATTTCCGGTCGTGATCCGCCAATCTGAAGGGCCTTGGACAATCTATCATTTGATGGATGACCTAGATTCTTATGAAGCTTGAGTATCATCAACTGATCCCACTTTGGCAGACTTCTGAATCTGGCACTTTGTTGTCCAAGAATTGGATCCAGAGGCGTTCTCAGCGACTCCGGGGAAGGTGTATTGGATCCTTCCTCAGATGGTTCTTCCAATCGCTTCATCGTAGGAGATCTTTCTGGTTGGGAGCCCACGTCGGGTACAACCTCTTCGGATTGACCTGACATACGCACTTCGGGTGCTTCATGCACAGGGTTCTCGAATTGCTCATTGGTGGGAACTGTTGGAACCGTTTCATGATCGTTTGGAGCTACCGCGACTTCAGGCTGCATAACCTCTCTACTGGTGCTATCACTGGAATTACCATTTGAACTCAGTGGACCATCTGTCATTGATTGTTGGGATCTTTGCATGGCACCCTGTGAGTTGAAGGCAAATACCGTGATATTGATGCGGCAAGCATGTGATGGTCTTTGTAGCTGTCGCTTGGATAGTTCAGTCCAGTTCTCCCAAAACTTTTCATGTTGAATGGATCCATCTCTGCGCAACAGAAGCATTCTTCGAAAAGGAGCTTCTTGGGCATGCATGCCTTTGGGAGGTTCCATGGTTCTTTCAGTTCCACGGCAGGCGATGACACGGTGTATCTGCTTGTCTGGAAACACCTGTTGCAATAAGGTCAACACTTCAGTCCTAGTGATTTCCTTCTTTCCAACTCGAGGAAGAATTTCATTCACGGCCTGAATGGTCTGTTGGCACAGTTCCAAGGACGGTGCTGACCCTTGCTGTTGGTCTCTTTTGGACCTTTTTGCTTCCGGACTAGCTCTTGACACTGGTGTCACTAATTCGGACTTGGCAAAACTAGGCTTGGCACGGAACTTGTTTTGAACGACACATGCCTGGTCAGAAACATCCGACAACGATTCCACTGCTGTCAGTAACTCCTGGCTCCATCCATAGGGTTTGCATGCAATCCCTTTACACAACACCTGGGCTACAGCTCTGGCAAACTTACGAGGATATATTTCCGTGTATTTAGATCTTAGCATCCTATCCCCATTGGCAAGTCGGCATGATCCCTCTATAGCTTGGTGTTGATGTCGATTGTCACATGACAGACCATGGAAGCGGTCAAACAGTGGTGCAAAAGTTGTCAGGATGGTCATCCCTTTTTTCATCGGCATATGGTTTTCAGGGTCCACAAGATCCCCAGCACGGCACATATCGAACTGACATGCCTGAGTGTGTTCATGAACCTCGGCCAAATTGGGATTGAGAAACATCAAAGACTTTTGGGGTTGTTCCCAATGAAAGTGGTCTCCAAGGGTTACCTGATGTCGATATAAGATGATTCCCAACGCAATTTGATACAACAAACTCCTTCGTTGCTCCAAGTAGTTTTCTTGGTGACTGAGTGATCTGGATGCATTCAGCTGTGACCAGGATGACCATGGGCCGCACACAGGACTATACCATATGTGTCTTGGACGATATCGACCTATCAATTTGAACAACTCTGCCCGGCCGGAAACAGTGGACAAGTCGCCTTGATCAAGGCCAAATCGGAATGCCATCTTGCCGCAACGCTGAGTCTGCTGAGTGATTGGTGAATTGGAACTACACATGACTTCCCCCAGTATCCAGCGATTCCCCATGGGTTTGACTTGTTGCATGACCTGAGACATTTCTTGGGACATCTGTTCCACTAGTTGCCATAGTTCTTGGGTTTCTGAGTGCACTGCAGTCAGTATGTCAGTGTTCCAATCCTCTCTGATTTCCTGGATGGATTTGACTAAATCAGAGATACATGCAGGCTCATCGGAACTCTCCAATGGCTCGGATTTTCCCTGCGGCTCAGATCTGCCACTCACATGATCTACTGGTCCTGGTTGTTCTTGAGGGCCTGATCTTCGATGTGCTTGATCACTCGTCCCAGCGCATCTTCCATGTTCAGCATTCGGGCTTGGAGCGCGGCCATATTCTCCGCCACCATTGGATCCGATGCATAGCCCATAGTCATCGGGGCCAACATCTCTGGATCCAAATCCCAGTCGTCTTCCCCATCCGGCAAAGAGATGTGAGACGGAGTGGCAATGCTCTTTGCCACGGCCTTGGGATTGGCCCGAGGGCGATTGGATCCGCCCTGCTGACTCGATTTGGGCAGCACGACTTGGTTCTTCTCGAGGTCCTCCACCATCAGCTCCACGAACCGCAGGAAGCGGCGATGGGTGTCCTTGGTCGACCCTTGGTATCGGCTGATCATAAACTGGACCCATTCTTGATCTTCCCAAGCCTCCAGCATGGTGTGTCCCTGATGCTTCTGGCCAAACCCTATGGTTTCTCCCGACAACTGCTCCAACGTCAGATGTTCCAGAGACTCTGCACTGGTTGTGGCTGGGATCTGCAAGGCACGAAGGCGCTGAGACAGAGACGACATTGGGACAGATCTCACTAGACTGAACGATTGGGGTGCTGTCTATACTGGCCTGAGCACGGATGTTCTGATCAGTACATGCTGGATTGGCTGCTGCTTCTTCGCCATCATGGCGATCTGTGGATTCGTTCTCCATCATGTGTGGCAATTCGGCATGAGTTTTGTGAAAATGATATGGCATGATTTCGGATTTGTTTGACATGGGTTCTGCATACTGGCTTTTCATGTTCTGGTGTGTGACATTGGCTGATTGATGTGAGTGTACATGAATGACATCTGGAATCGGATTCACTACTTCGGTGGTTCGACTTTCGGCTGCTTGTTTTGCTTCCGCCTCTTCGGACATGAAGGTCTCTGCGGTCACGGATTTTCTGGACTGATCAGTTCCTGCGGAGCCCCTTTGTGATAACATTATCAGCAAATTGACATCGAGAAGGAAAAGTCCCTTTGAGGTTAACTGCAATGGCATCGGAGCTGTCAGCAGGTGGCTGGTCAGCGTTCGAGTGGAACAGTCTATTTTCGCCTCAATCGCACGCATAAGTGTATTCGAGATCAAAAAGGGAGTACCACCTGACACAACTGCAATTTTTAATTTCAAGGGACCGATGGGCACTACCAATGCATATTGACTGGACAATGTACCTTGGTTACCGAATCGGAAAGTGATGTTGCACTTGCATTTGGTCAACTGTTGATGGATTTCTGCATTGAAGCTATTAATTAGCTCGGCAACGTGATCACTACCAATCACGGTCTTGCTGGCTCCTAAGTCCAAAATGCCGTGAGACCCATGGGTGGCAAAACAAACTGTGGCTTCAGTGACATCAACAATTCTGGTGTTATCCGATGGAGAACTATGCGGATGTGGGCTCTTGGCATCGGCACACGTGTGGCACCGGTCTGCTACAGGCAAAATGCGCTGTCTCAGCATCGTGTTTGCAAGGCGTCTCTTGGCATGCTCGTGGTGCTCATTCCTGAGTCTCCGGATTTGGAGACGCTCTTTGGCCGAGGGACCCCTTTCCCAACTATCCCAGCTATTCCCAGTCGATTCCCCATGAATCCCACTATAATAGCTAGGTTTACGGGCTCCCTTATAATTAACATCGCATACCAACACAGGCAAAGCATCATCTATGGCTTCAGGATGGGCATCTGGGAGATCCATGAACTCAAGTGGAAGGACATCATTCAGCTGATCAATCGTTACGGCCGTTGCTGGAACACTTGATCCTGTTGATCCACCGGTGGCTGTTGATTGGTTCGGACCCCCTGCTTTGTATGGGCATTCAGCTTTCCAGTGTCCTTTCCTATTGCAATTCCTGCAATATGAATTCATGATTCGATCCTGCAGGCTACGTCGTGGTCTCATGGGTTTACCTTTTCCATGGCCTTTGAATGATCCAGACTTACCTTTCGAGGTCGATGAAGTCCTCACTGATGTGGCCCAGAAGCCACGGTTCTTGAATTTCTCGGACAGCCGTTTCCTGGCCTCAGTGTAGGCCGAATAGGCCCCTGCCAATTCGGGATCTTCTTGAAGAACCTCCGAGGCAGCTGCCTCGAAATCTGCCACCAATGTGGCGTCGTCGTCGCCTTCATTCACAAGGCACTCCACGAACTCGTCCTCTCCCAGTTCGTCCTGGGCATGAAGACCAAAGTCCTCATCATCCACCTGATTCGCCAACAACGTATCGGCTGCACTGTAGACCTTTTGTTTCGACACGGCCTTCTGTCCGGTCATCTCCTGAAAGAATGTTGCTCCCAGAATCCGGACTGCTTCAGACACACGACCCACCGTGAGCTTTCCCTCAAGGCTGTTGTCTGATTCCAAGATCACTCTCTTCTTTTCCTCCGGGGTGAGTGTTGACCCTCGGAGAAGCACGAATGCTTGCAGATCACTCATGGATAGCTTCTGGGACAGGAACTTGCTCCAAGCTATGTCAGATCTGGCAAGATAGCTATCGTTGCTCTCATCTTTCAACTGGCAGGTATTGAAAATTGCCTGTTCCGCCTCTTCATACTGTCGTTCTAATCCAATACGGCCCCAATGGCCTCCAAGGAGCTCCACCAAGCGTTTGACAGATTTCTCATCGTTTTCCATCAGCTCTGATTGGTGAAGTTGCAGTTTGGCAAATGCTGAACCCTGACAATTCAATATAAGCCTCATGACCAGTTCAGTGATCTTCGATTTCGGCCATGCCGCCAGCACTAGTTCAACTTTCTGCTGGTAGATCTTCAGATTGTCTTTCGATGGATCAAAGGTCGGGACTAGTGTGGTCAAAGATGAACCAACTCCGGTGGTGTCCTTTCCCCCATCACCATCTGACGCTGCAGACATGGTACCAAATCTCAAAGGTTCCCCCCTGGATTCTCTACGGCAGGCTGTACTGTAGCAGGAGCCGGAGCTCCGCTACCAATGTAATTGGAGCGAGCTCTGATAGATCAAGATCAAATGCTGTAACCACTAAAGAAAGATGGATTCCCGGATCACAAACCTCCCCAATGTGGATGCCTTCGGCACATTGACATGGATTCATGGAAATGCCACCTTGGAAAGATTGCATGCTGGGACCTGCATTGAATCAAACTGAATGCAAATAACAGTTTGTATACACACATTTCGAACGGAGTGAAAACTCATGAAAACTCATAGTTTCAAGAGTGGAGAACATTCTAGCTGGTCCAATGAATTCTACTTGGATGCAAAAAAAAGACAGGGTCGCCAACTATTTTTTTCCAATGTACTTGCAACCATGTTTCAAGGTTAGTTTTATGTGGTCCAAAAATCTCGGCAAAGTTTTCATTCCGCGATGTGAGCAACCTCACCAGCGAACAGTCAATCGGGTTGGGGCATGTTACAGAGCTGTTCACAAAACAGCCGCTGACTTTTGGTTTAGAGTATGTGCAATTCCCAAAGCTGGGGTAATCATCCGCAAATGACTCTTTTTTGGCAGCTGAAGTCGAGAACCAGACAAGGATGGACACCTGATGCATATCAATCCGACGAATTTCTACGAATTCCCTAGGTTGGAGCATATTATATCTCTTCGATTGGCATGGATGCCCCGGAAGGATTCACCCATGGCCCCCGGAAATACCCCCAATCAGCATGAACCCGCCCTTGGAGGACAGAACATGACAGAACATCACAGGCTAAACATGAGAACAATCCACCGTGTTTGTTCGTTCCACCACCATTTTTCATGTTTTTTTTGGTTGAGTTGAGTATTATTATCCCCGCATTTGGTGGGTTAAAACCGGGCATTTGTTGGTTACAACCCAAATAACTGAGGGTTGGTATCATTACTTTATATTTATCCATTGGTTTAAGATCCTATCTATCCCTATTTGATGGGTGGAAAATCCCTGATATCGATGGATCTCATCAATATTCCAGTCCTTTCAGCCTATCCCCACTGTTGAAATCATTCTGAACCTCTCTGAATCTCCTCAATTTCCGCTGATTCAGTTTCTGTGAGTTTGCCATTAGCAAGACAGTTTGTTTCAAGAGTGGTGACATCCGAGATGGGTTTCACCAGGAGGCACCATCATGTTAAATCGTTTTACAAAAAAACATTGGATCTGTTGCACATTTTGGTGAGGTTCACTGGTCAAACCAACGTTTCAGCAGGTTTTTGAGTCAAATGGTTCTTGGCAAAATCGTTTTTTTTTTTGAATCATGTTTTCATGTTCAACTCTGAGTGTTCCATGTTAAGCCCCAAGTTTTCAATTCATGTACTACTTCGCGAGATCCCAATTTTTGATGGCCGAACCGATTTTTGTTCATGGTTTGAAGCCAGATTTTCCGATGCTGGCTCAGGAACCCTCACACCTGGAGTAGTTGGCTCCCCAACGCCACGTCTGGAACCCTGAAGGAATGGTGGGTTGTGCTAAGCACCAAAGATAGTGGGGGAATTATAGGAATATGATGGGGATATGATAGGATACTATAACATATAAACGAGTTTGTCTCGAAATAAGGGACCCATAAATCTACTGGTGCATTATCTATTTCCATGCTAAATTGAGAGTTATATCATGTTATATCCCTTTTTCGGTCTAACCCGTTTGGGGAATTCAGAAGTCTATCAACTGGATTAAACTGATGGTTTTCCATTTCCAGGTCAGAGTTTCAAACATTGGCATGTTTCCAATAAGGGGGGCTTTACCACCCAAAATATGCGGGATAACATTGCTGTAATGTGATATAAGACTATATAAGCATATAGAACTGATATATCCAATTTGATTCCAACCATTTTTTGGGGACGATAATCCCATCACTTTGGCGCCGGCCAGATGTGGAAAATGGGTTCCTGTATATACCATTTCAGGGGAGTGGTGTCCCAAGATTTGGAGGTTCCCGTTCATTCCCATGGTTCTGACAATGGACAAAACAAACCTACGTTTCATCTCTTAGGGGCCCATCCCCATGGCAAAGCCACATCTCGTTTCCGCGGAGCTGAGTGATTTGTAGGGATTTTTCAATCCAGGTTTATTGATGTTGCTTCAAAAAGGGAGTGAGGTCCGCGTGGGCTTTGAAGTGGGCGACTACTGGTCCTAAATCGGTCAATGAACATGACACCAGCTGACTAGCCAATCGTCATGTTTTCCCTCAAAGGAAATTCATGATCGCTGTTGAGTTTCTCTTTTTAAAAAAGTATAAGGATGTATAATGTATAGCCCAGGAAAAAAACATAAAGACCAGATGCTCACTTTTACTAGGCACGTGCCAGAGATTTGCTGATACTACTCATAACAGTTGACTGACGAACTTAGCAAATCATGTTTAATTCACAAACATTATTACATACCGTGGTATACCTACAACATGTATGATAAAGTGATAAAGGTAATGACCAGTCCTAATTCGTAAGAGAACCACATCATGCTTTCAATCATATTTGCATAATTGTGACAACAACAAAAATTCGATTTGCTGATACTAAGAGATTTATACCCCCCATATATCAATATGTATCACACGCTATAAATCCCCTTCTATCCAGTACATTGATGTTAAGTGCCTTAGATCATGTACTGCATACAAAGTGGTACTAATACATAGGACCATACCGTTACATACTAACCAGCATCATGTACTGGTGATCAGATAAAGCATCCCCTATTTCAAGCCATGATTTTCCCAGCTATGAACCTCCATTTTCATCGGACAATTTCCCAGCGGCCCGCCATGGTTGAGGACACCTAAGGGTATCCAATCATATCCGATCAGTTAAGATACCAGACCCAAACAGTCATGGTTTATGTATCCAATTACATCCCCATTGAATCCCATGAAATCCCATGCTATCCCCATGATACTGTGGATGGAAGATATCCTGCACCAGTTGATAGGTGGTAAACATCCCATTATGTGTAGGGTTTCAACATGTTTCAACCATCCAAGCTTGTGCAGGATTTCGCTACCATCCACAGTATGTTAAGTAGCCAGAGAGGTTTATGAAATTGGGTATACCCTGATGACTTGGATGATACCCTCTGGTTATTTAACATAGCCATAGAAAACCACCATCTTTGATAGGTAAATCACTATAGACTACTGTATATATCATCTATAAATGGGCCATTTTCCATGGCTATGTTAGTCATAACCATAGGGTAAATCTATGATATTCCCATGATACCTCCATTCAGTCCCCAAGAACATCAGGTCCTGCGCCAGCGGCAGCGGCCTGCGAGACTCCACAGGGAGCCTCATGCGCAGCGATGCCTTCCCAGGCGAGGTGACGTTTTCGAAATGGTGATGTTTCCATAATTTACCCTGTGGTTATTTAACATAGCCATGGAAAATGACCCATTTATAGATGATTTATAGTGATTTACCTATTAAAGATGGTGGTTTTCCATGGCTATGGTAAATAGCCAGAGGGTAATCAATCATGGTCATTTTAACATCATTCTGACCATGGAAAAATACGGATTCCACGGAAAATTTAAGCATCCAGAGCTGGATGAAGTGGCCAGTGAAACATAAACAAGTAGGAATTTCGGTAAAAATGCTGGGTAAACAATGAAAAGAAGTGAGTTGATTATACTGCAAATAGGGTTTTTTAAGATATTTTAAGCAGCAAAAGTGGGGAGTTGAAAAAACATATCAGAGCCACGTCCACCTCCCAGCTGTTCCTTTTTAGTATGTAAGGGAGAGGCAATAAGGATAGCAAAACCCTGGTGTGCGTAAGGCGTAAGCCCGCGTAAGCATCAGCGTAAGCTACTCCTGCACCTAGGACAAAACCGTGGAACACGGCTCAATCAACGACTTTCCGACCTGATATTTTCCAAGAACACTCCCAGATTTTACCAGATTCATCTACACCTACAACTGGCTCATTTTCCAAAACACATTTGGACACCTAATGCATAAATTCGCTATTCACCATATTATCCAGATGTACTTGTGTACAATGTACTCACCATATCATCCGTATCATCCATATTCCCCGGCTATTCACCCAGTGTATTGATTTGCACCCCATGTTTTTTTTAACATATTTGCTATTCACCATATTATCCACACAGTTAGTGTTGTCATTAATTAGCAATCATATGCATATATGGTCCAGATTCTCCACACAATCAATGGATTGGTTTAAGGGAAAATCTACAGGAAACAATCGATTTTCCCATGAATTATGGGGGGGGGGTCCTGTAAAATTTCCACCCAATCCATTGATATATATATATATATATATTTATATTATATATATATATATCCATATAATGTTAAAAAGATTGTCTTTAGATCATCATTTTTGTGATCCCATATACTATAAAAAAAAAATACATATCCATTACATATCCATTTCATTTACACATCGACATGGGGGAATCCAATCCATTGACACAACGATTCACCCCATCCAGCTGCAGAAGATTTTCTGAGGCGACGCCAAAAGCTGCACCGTGTGCCCTGCGGGGCATTCCTCCGTAGCATGGGCGCGCTCCTCCATCTGCCAGCCCTGCCCACCAGGTGGGGAAAGGTTCATCAAAATGGAGATGTCAAACTCAGCCAGTTTGTAGGGATAGATGGGGTATATATATATATAAATATAGATATAAATAATATATGTATAACATTGTATAACATATATATATAATATACATAAGATGATATATATATATATATGTGAATTGGGACATGTTTTGTGATACATTGGATATATGATTAGTCACAACAGGGGTATATGATCATATGGTTTGCATATGTTTGCATGAAATTTTAGCGGAAACCCACCCAATCTCATTTAGAGCATCATTGTGCTTATCAAAATACATATCTGATGGTTTTGCCCCAGTTTCTAGACAAAGCCAAATAAACAACAAATCAGTGGTATAGAACCATGAAACTTGGATTGAAGCATGTTTTAAGCATCAAAAATATCCTAAACCACCTTGACCATCAAACCTTGAAGATTTGTACCAGCAAAGATTGCCAATTTACAGCAACACATACCCTCAATGTTTGGGGTTTTACCACCAAACATGGTGATAAAGTCCAGAAATGATGGTTGGTTGATGGCTAGCTGTGATTTCCTTCCAAAAAAAACCTGGATTTGAAAGTTGATTGGTAGGTTCATCGCCCCCACCTTTGTTGGTTAAACACCCCATTGTTGCTTGGGACCTCTACTATATGTTACATCCATGTTCGGGAACATCTGATATCTTTGGGGAATACTGAAACTGAATAGGAACAAAAGATTTGAATCCTAGGTTTGGGGTTGAATATTTTTGGTACGGGAATCCACCCTGGTACCTGGCTGTTCACACTAACCCTTGGCTGGTGGTCCGGTTCGAGTGGTGCCGTAGGTATTCATTTATCCCCATATACAGACGAATGGTGCCCAAAACACCTTCTATCATCCCTTATCCTGTATCATGGTCGATTCTCATTTTGGATCGGTCCATCATCCACAGATCATGAAGTATTACCCTACTGCAGGAATGGGTATGGCCCAATCTCCAGAACAAGAAAGGACTTGTTGATGTCATCACCACCCAAATCATAAATCGGTGAAGGTACTACAACAAGGATCTACCACAACTTTCGAAAGCCCTTCACAGGGTTCCTTAAACCGTGAACTCTTGTGCTTCGCGGAAGACCCCAGGCACTCTATTTGGATGTGCATCCCACTTAGTGAGTGTTTTGATAGTAAGGACCTGGCTAGTAAGTCCTCCAACCGTCTGAGGAAGAGCTTAGAAACCAATCACCCATCATCATGATTGGCGTTTCATCCATTCTGAAGTGGCTTCAACATCCACTTCAAGTCCTTCTTTTTTGGTTTCAATCCTGGAAAAGAAAAGCAGCACCATCCGATCCAGGAATTGCTTCACGGAAAATGTACAAGACACCCCATCTTTGGGTTGGAAACCATGGTTTTCCATCGAATGATCCTCCCGTGGCGTGAAACCCGCCAGGTTTCTACCAAGATCTGCCCAATGCGGTGAGCTGTTTGCCCTGCGAGGAAGGCTTTATCGCCAAAGAGGCGCGGGGACATCGCTTGAAAAATCATGGGCAAACAACTATGGGATTCGTAGCAATCCACAAAAAAAAGGTAGGATTTTTGAAATTTGGTAACATCTATTTCCCAAAACTGGCGGCAAACTTCACAGGTTCTTGATCTCCTTGGGGGCTACTCTCTGCAGCAACCGGGTTCTAGTCATCAGAAGGTCCAGGCATTGAGGTTTCCATACTGTAAATCAATGTAAATCAGCTATACATCCCATCAAATCACCATTTTTCTTGATTAAAATCACCATTTTCCCATGGTTTTGCCATGGTTTTCCGATGTTTTTCCTCCCAGGAGGGGCAGACGAAGTGTAGCGCGTGTCAGTTGGGATCCTACGCCAATGCCACGGGAATGTCGCAATGCTCCTCTTGCGGCCCCTTGGTGGAGCTCAGGGACCCTGGAGACACGTGTTTTCAAGGAAAATTTCGGTGAAATCCCAGCATTGTTTTGGGACTCCCAAATTTGGTGACCACACACACTAATCCATTTACGTATATTTATATTTACTATATTTATATTCATATATATATCCTTATGTGATTATGTATGTGTATATATATATATACACATGTATTTGTATGTATATATATATATATATTATATAGATAGATTTCTTTCTTTATTTTGTATCTAATATATATATATATATTATGATTATATGATTATATATATGATTATATATATATATATGTATGATTATATAAATGATTATATATAAATATATATATATATAACTATATATATATCTATGTATATATATATATATGTAACTATATATATATATGTAACTATATATATATATGTAACTATATATATATGATTATATATAACTATATATATATATATGAATATATATAACTATATATATATATACACATAGAGACCCCTGTTTGATATATCTTTGTGGTGTCAATGTGTGTTGGGGTTCTGAATTACATCTCCTTCGTAGGGCTGGGCGTTTGAATCTGGATCGATGCATCACCACAGCAGCAACAAGCTAAATCGGATAAATTTGGCATCGTTTTTTGGATCATTCAAAAATTGTCGGGCTTTCTGAAAATGTTGTTTTGACTCCAGGATTTCAAAACAGATTGCTTATCCAAGTTTGAAACTATGGCAAGCATAGACATCTATGAAAACCATATCAGAACTTCCATCGCAATGTGATTTTGACTCTGCCAGAAATGTTCAAAACATGGGATGAATTTCCGACTTTTCTGCCGCCTGGATTTTCTCAAGGAGTTGATGAAGATCAGCTGGACCTCTTCACCACCAGCAGGCGGAGGGAATGGTGTTTTTTTTTTCAGAATTTGCTTGAAATATCAATGATATTATTACATATAGATATCTATGTTGCTTGAAATGACTCATTTCATAGGAAGCTACTCTGACCCTTTCCATGTTACCCCCTCCCACTGGATACCACCTAGATCCACCTAGGATACCACCTTAAATGGTGTCAAATCTCCAATGTGCCATTCCCTTTTCCTGTTGTGATTTTTCTGAGCCTCCAATCTTGGGATTTTGGATACCCCACATCCCCCATGTAGGCACCCCCTACGCACCCCCTGGGCATCCCAGAGTGGATAGGGGGCACATGCCCCAAACACTGCTATTTACGAGGTTTTAGGCATCTAACCCCCTTCCACTAAAATGCTCTAGAATGCTCTTTTGAAGACCCCTTGTAGCTTCAATTTTTGGGTTTGCCCCCTTAGGATACGAGATTCGGAATACCATAAAGGTCCAAATTATGACCCAAACTATAAGAAGGGATCCCCAAAGCAATCTGAAAACCAACAAAGAGCTGATATGATGGATTTCAAGCAGCTTCAGCGCCAAACCCAATGGCCCACAGAGACTAAAATGGTTAAGAGTGATTTAGAGGGATTTAGAGTGATTTAGAGGGATTTAGAGGGATTTAGAGGGATTTAGAGAGATTTAGAGAGGTGTATATTTGTCAGGACATATATGCCTAATGGATAGGGGTCACATCTCTTGGGTCTGACTCTGACCAACATCCTATGATCATTAGCTAGTTCTTTTGTTCGCACATCTTTTCAACTTGAAGGAGTGCTTCGGAGTTTGGGAATGGGTTTCCCAGGGATCTAAGATTGGCGGTATACAAGATTGGCCCTGTATTGGGCAACCATGAAAGGTGGTTAAATTAGCTTTGGAAATTCTTAATGTGGGATTCACAGAATGCCATAATCACCACCCCCAAGTCATCACCATTTTTATGGGTTGGATTTCAACCATGTCCAAATGGTAGGTTTCTACATTATACAGGATCCAGATTGTGAGTTGTTGTTATGACTCCATTTGGAACTGTGATGGGAATTGAGGTTCCCAGTTTCTGATCGCAAATCAGCGTCTCGGGGATTTTCTCCCAGCCTGTGAATCATGGAATCATGGTTGGTTTTGGAGGTTGCTACAAACCGACATGGTCGAAGGTCATGAATGACCCTTCCGGTGGCTTCTTCATATTTCACTTCTCCAGATTCCGGATAGGGTTCCCACCTTGGACAATAGCATGATTGCAAGGCATCATCCAGCTAGTGCACATTCAATTTTCGTCACCAAGTGTCATTTGGGAGGTCTGTCCATTCTTTTCAAGGTTGATACTCTGATTATTTTGAGGCTTGCAACAGCCACAACCCATCAAACATCACTGAGATATACTGAAATTAGTTGCTTCAAAGTCACAAAAAAATCAAGGGTTTGGCGTGGTTAGCAGGATTTCAAGCATTTGGTGTCTCGCCTTTTTTTTCAAGGTCATAGGCCTGAACAAAAACACGACCCATGGGGCCAGGCTGGTGGATGCCGAAGACGGCTCCTCCGTGCGGATTCGGACGCAGGGCGCCAGTGGGGAGGAGAGCTGCGAGAGTTTTCGGGGAGAATCTTCCCGGGGAGGTATACCCTCTGGTTATGACTAACATAGCCATGGACAATGGCCTTTATTGTAGATGATTTATGGTGATTTCCCTATGAAAGATGGTGATTTTCCATGTTTATGTTAAATAGCCAGAGGGTAAAAAAAAAAGAAGATATCTGATTGATCTACCCTCTGCTAAACTAACATAGCATTTATTGAACATTGCTACTATTATAGGTACATCAACTATAAATGGTAATTTTTGAAAGCTATGTTAAATTATCAGAGGGTATGATGTTGGTAGTAGGTAGAGCGAAAAAAAAATGAATTGATGGTGTATACCACCCATTCACGGTGTATAGCAACAGATATTCTGTACAATTAAGATAGATATATGGATGCGTGAGGAACTGTTGTGCAATGACTAGCCATTCCTTATTGATTCGAATTTCTTGGCAGAATTGTAGAAGTATCAGCGGTAACTAATGCAACATATGGCCAAAGGCCATCCGTGGAAACGAATGCCACATGGTCACCCTGTCTGGTGAACAGTGACCTATCTTCGAACGATTCCTATCCTGCAGATTCGAACGTCCCACTGCGGTGGTTCTTAAAATCCCAGTTTCAAACGGGGATATGGTCGATCTAAATCCGAAAATCATGACGCGCTCTTCAAATGTTCAACCGCCCAAAATATGGATTTTCCATATACACTTATTACTCATTATATCCCTATTTTGTTGGTTGCACCCACTGCGGTAGGTGATACGCAAAATATGTTTGCACACATTCCGATTGTTCATGCTTACTAGACAAAGACTCATGAACTATCCCAATGTATCCCTCCATTGAGACTCTATCGTTGCTATTGATATCAACTTAGTGTCTCCCCAAATATGCCTGTAGAAGTACATGCTGTCTATCGATATGGGCCATATTCATCTACCCCTATATACATGTATAGGTTAAAGCCATTGATGTGCATTGAGGAATATATACCACTATAGCAAACGCCAAACAGATTCAGAAGAGATAAAAAAAAATGCCGCTGTACTTTGAAAATTAACTTTGCAATGTTCCGCAGCTTCTTTGTGGTTGCTCTATAGAGTGCTTGTTGACCATGGCAATCCATTCTTATTAAGATATCCCCATACATATATAAATATATCTACACACATACATATCCCATCAATCTACATCCCTACTATTCATACAAGGACGCAATCATTGTCACATGTTTCTAGACGGATAGATCACCATTGATAAATAAGATACCATGTTTTATAGTCCTATGAATATGTTGAAATTAATTGAACATCATGTTTCTTATCTTATATCTACCAATTTACCATATTGATGCACCATGAATTATATACCACGTCTAGACAATCAATTTTATATTTACAAATTGATTGTATCAATACATCTTGGGCATGGTTGGTCAATCAGAGAAGTCTGGCCATTTGGGGTATACCGTACGGCATACCAAATTTTCGGACAATCTCAAATATCATAGTGTTGGTTAATGTTGGTCAAATATCCCATGATATCTCGATCATGCACTAAATGTCCCATTCTATCTCAATCATGCATATCCCCGTCACATCTATATATATATATAGTTATATATAATATTTATTGTCATTATTATAATTACTATTATTATTATTGTTATTATTATTATTTGTTATTACTATCACTATTATTGTTATTATTCTTATTATTACTATTGTTATTGTTGTTATTCTTATTATTACTATTATTATTGTTGTTATTCTTCGTATTACCATTATTATCATTATTATTATTATTATTTTCTCTCCATTATATATCCCCATTATACCCCACCCATTAATATTGCTCTGCTTAAAATGACCTGGCTGCGCAGAATCACCAGGAATTCTGTCAGTGCAAAGATGGATATCTTCTGGTGGAAAAACGATGCACTTTGGCGATGGATGCACTGGTGTGGCTGATCCTCATGGTTGAAAGGCTGATGAACTGGCCATATTCATTGGAGACCAGTTGGCCGAATATTTGGTTCTTAACATATATACTTGTATATGTACATATGATTGCATATGGAAATGTTTGTCGTTCAGAATTGGCCGGTAATTTTTGGCCGACCATTTTGAGTTTTTTAGGTTGAAACCTTGTCTATGTTTGCTGGGGCATATATGCATTGTTGAGGAGAAATTCTCTTGTAGATCCCCACTAGATCCGATAGAAACATACATCTACATCATCATCATCATCATCATCATCATCATCATCATCATCATCATCAAAAATTCTATAGAAAAACACGTCATCTTCGTTGGAAAAAAAGTCGTCGCCCAGGTATCCCATGCCCACAGGGAGCGCGCTGCTTCTTCAATGGGGAAATCTCCATCGAACCAGGCGGCCTCGGGGTTTGCAGATTTTGGCGCAGAGCTGCATAAAGGGAACATTGGTATATGGTATATAGCATATATGATCATATATATATATATATGTCCAATATTTCTGGGATACTATAACATGGGATATGCAACCAGCAACATGATATTTGGGTGTGTCTGAAAAACCGATTTTTTGGTACCATTTTTTTTTAAGACACACTCGTATCGGCCCGTATCTATATAATCAGCAAAGATTTTTGTACTACTAGAGAAATTAAGACCTAACAGGGTGATTTATATAACCAGCAAAGACGGTGTTTATTTTGCACCGAAAATGGCTCGAAACAGCAGTAAGTGTGTAAACCAGCTGATGAATAGTTTCGGAATGACTGCGACAGTAAGTCAGTTTTTGGCAATTTTGGTGGACACACAACATTTCAAAAACTAGTTGTTGTCCCACTATGGGCTTTTGTTTGCTTGGGGGGTATCTCAGATTGGACATCAGGAAGTTCTGTCAATAGATTGAGTAAGCACTCTAGCCACTGCAAGTTACTAGCACTAGCATTGCGGTATTGCCAGCAATCGGGCCGTGCCCAAAGTTGTTTGGATCTGCAGGTCATCTTGACGGACTTACTTTGCGCCAACTCGTTTGTCCCATGTAAAACAAGCCTTGCTTGTTGAAAATCTCTCAGTTTCCATGCCAAAGAATCAACTTCCAGGTGCCACCGGCATCTCATTTTGGGCCCAAGAGAATATCTATTGGTGAACTATAGTTCAACCTTTGTGAAGCCTACTTCAATGGTTCATTTTTTTTACAATTTGGACCGGTGGAGAGTATTATATCAATCTACAAAGCTCCAAAAACACCAGGTGCGGGGCTAGGTAACCCAACTGGTGAAGAGTAGCAGATGTAGTCGTCTAACATTTGTCCATAAATACAGGGATCTGCATATGTATATGGGTTTGTCTGAAAATAAGATATCCCCAGATAATGGAAGTATACCCCGGTACTGGGGGATGTTTTTTGGGATGAAAAATGGCCCAGAATTATATGGAACATCAATGTGATTTTTAGCCCCTAATTTGACCCAAAAGACGAGAATCTGGAACCTCCCTCGGGCTGTGGGACCCAATAAGTGATCAGTATTCCAGGTGAAGTACTGCGGTCCCACCGATCTCTCTAGCTGATTTCATGATATTTCATGTGGTTCTTACGATTCCTGGGGGAGATGCTGATTGTACGTCTTTTTTTCCCCAGGACATATTCACTTACGATGACTCCTTCACCAACGCCCCAAACGTAGCGCTTGGCCGTAGCGCACAAAACCGCCAACGAATCGCGAGGTTTTTGGTCTTCTGCTGAGGAGCCCTTAAGCATCTTCAAATGTCGCTGGGATTTGACAGGGCATCAAGTTAAGCAGATGGGAATTGGTGCCGATAATTTATGGGTATATATGGGTATATAAATATATCTAATGTTATATACATGCATATGTATACATAGACTATGTGTGTGCCTGTGCGTGTAAATGAGAGGATGTTTCATGTTTTTTTCCCCAATTCCTGGTGGTTTTTAAAACGGGGCGAACGAGACAAACCCATTGGGGATGGATCATGCTACATCCCCAGCAAGGACTGGTGGAGCAACTATCGTTACAGCTCAGTTGCAAATGTGATAACCCTCATTTAATACATACATACATATATATATATATATACATATATATATATATACATACATATATATATATATACATATATATATATACATACATATATATATATATACATATATATATATATACATATAGATACATATATATATATATTGTATCGTATATGTATACATAGTTATTTGTTCGATTGATCTACATGGATATTAGACAAAGATCAGTACAGGAATAGATATAGAGTATAGATATGTATAGATATAAATATGATATATATATAGTGACCAACGATAAGATAGAATATTAAAATCCCAGTGAGAACAAGAATCTTATGGGGTTTTGTGTCCCAGACCGTGGGTGTTCTATCTTATAATGGGGGGGGTAAATATAGAATATTACTGGGCGTCACTTATATGTATATATATATTGGCACGTAGGGAACCCCAAAATAGCTAGCAAATAGATGTTCATCCCATAAAAATTGAGAAAAATAGGTGTTTGGGGCCNCAAATTCCAGCCTGTCAACTTAAAGAGAACACGACGAGCAAGGAGATTTGGAAAAGGAGCGAAGTGAACAAAGAACTAAGAACCTGCTTCTTATCGGTTCTGGTTTTGTACCTTTTGAATGTCCAGTTGGTAATCTATGTATACACTATGATGTTGCTCTATGTTGGTTGATGTTGACCTATGTTATGTGAAAAAAATGTGATGAACCACCAGCTCCGATCTTCCCGTATCAATCCGGCCTGCGTGGTCTG
>BGPT01000012.1:619298-654453 GCA_003297045.1 Symbiodinium sp. clade C Y103
TGATTTGTGTTTTCAGCATTGTTTGCATCATTTTTCATTGATTTTTGCATGTTTTTTTATTGTGTGTTCATCATTATTTGCATCATTTTTCATTGACTTGTCCATGTTTTTTCTTATGTTTTCCATCATTTTTTGCATCATTGTTCAATCATTCACAGTAGCACCCTGTTGCTTGGAACATCATCCGTCATGTTATAAANCTTGTGGTGTTTTTTAAGGTAATTTTGCCGAAGGTAATTTTCTCACTCGTGTGCCGGCTAGTGAAAAATATTCTATCTTGTAGTCGGTCACTATATATATATATATATACACATCAAGTTCAGCAATATATACATAATATGAGATACAAGACAATGTAAGGTAGGTCGATGGATACATAGCTAGATAGATACATATATATATATACATATTATATTACACATGAATATATTTATATATACATATATGCATATGTATGTATGTATGAGTGTATGTACGGCCAAACGGCCAAACACCCCGTGTTGCCCGCGCCATATGGGGCCCCTTTGTGGAATGCACGGGCACGGCCAGCCCTGAACCGCTGCTGAGGTTACGACAAGCCGCATGCCTGTCCCGGGGGCCTGCCGGGCAGTTGCGAGGTGGGTCGTATCAACGCCCCGGGGTGTGCCGACTGTCGAATCGGCACGCGAGAAATGGCAGGCACGGGGCGTCTGGTGGGGCTGGAAAGGTTCAGAATGTTGGGATATCAACCAGCAATTATTGCGATGAAGTATGTGAATTGTCTCAAACTGGGGGAATCCATTTTCCGGACATTTTGGGCGGGGGAAATCATGTGAGCAAAATTTGGCAGAAACAAAGGGGGAAATGGCTTCAACTGGCAGTGTCAGGAAGAATTGTGTACTTTATCCATCACGATGTCTGGTGTCTTCTGAAAGTTTGGACTCCAGAGTCCAGAGTTTTTGAAATCACCTTTGCTGAAAGGGAAACATGTCGAGTGATGTTGTGCTAGAGGCGTAAAATTATCCGAAGGCGAGGCTAGACGGGAAGGGTAGCTACGTCCAATTTGGGCTGATCATCCTCTCAGTCGTGCAGAGTAAATCACTCCCCGCCTTTGGGTAGCCTCCGCAACGGCTCGTAGCTGAAGAAAACCATGCCCTAATTTCCGAGTGGGATAAGCGCTGAAGTAGGAATGTTGAAGATCATTTGTTCTCAGGTTTCGACACGACGAGGGAATGGGTCAAGTCCTAACCCCTAATTTGGGATTGTTTTCGACATGATCCAGCCACCAAAAGCTGGGCTGGAAATTGCTCTAAGTTGCACTCAACAAATGCCAACACTTCCCCAACAATCTGGACCGTTGACCCTTCCACCTCCGCCGTGCGGTGCAGTCTGGGATTCGACCTTCGGCGAGTGCAGGGACTGCAGTGCGGTGGACTATTTATTGGTCATCATTCCGGGCGTCGTCGGAATCCTCGTGGTGCCTCGGATTGGAGAAGTGGAGAACGAAAGATGCGGAAAAGTTCAAAGCCGAGTCTCAAACAGAGTAATGGCAGAGTCATGATGAATCGTTTTTCGTTTTTTTTTCTAGGGTTACTAGTCTAGAACCATCTACAGATAATGGTTTGATGCTCCAATTTCCACTTAACATGAGATGAAGTGGAAAAATGTTGATCGCTATTGGAAGGTGGTGTCATCACACACCACGTTTTTGGTTCAAACACTCAACACACCACAACCAGCAGTTCAAATGTCCAACATTGATTTTATGGGATTCTCAACACATACTATGCTTCTAGATACATGTACATTTTCTTTATATTGTATATACCTATATATTGTATAATTATATACATATACATACACACCTATATCATCCATAATATATATATATATATACATATTTATATATATATATATATATGTGCAGATGCTAGTGATATGGTTACTCCCCATCTTTGTCTATATCACCAGAGTGCCACAGGACGTAGAAAGATTTTCCAAAGGGGCCATCGGTCATCGATCCATCGGGGATGATCAAAACGAAGCTCGTTTGTACTGGTACCGCTGTTTTTTCTCTATAATACCATTAAAAAAATCGATCTGTTGATTGAAACACAACTTTTGCCAGATCAATTTCTATGTTTGCTGCTGAGATTTATCATGTTTGATCGAGATCTTTGTTGCTGAAAAAAATGGTACCCCCCAAACCATTGCTTTCCCCATGTGAAATGGGTCATTTAGGGCTCCACCACTGAGGCTTTAGGGATGTATGGAGTATCCTGGTTGCGGGTTGTGGGTGGGTCGTGCGACGGTTTCCAATTCGCCCAAAGAAATTGGGATTCGAAACTCAGCCAAATCATCAAACATGGGGGGGATTGTCCAATCAAAGGTTGGCATCTAAGCATAATATCATATATTCAACATATTTGGACATCGAGAGTGGGAGGGAACCAGCTGGGAAGATCAGGACATCGTCAACGCGATGCCAATGACCGGTCAATGGGTTCCAAGACCTATAGCATTTGTACGCTGTGGTAATTTGACATAGCCATGGAAAACCACCGTTTTCATAGGTAAATCATCTATCAATGGGCCATTTTCCAGGCTCCGTGATGGGTCATTCTTCTGAAAACAAAGACCCTTTCAGGGAAACCAAACAACATCCCCGCCAACTAGGTGGCATGTTCCATGTTTGTAGCTGAATAGAGCTGGAATATTAGATCTATAATATCCTATAAATCTGGATGATATCCATTGATATTTGATATTGTGTAACTACAGCATACAAAAACATTCTCCACTTTCTGTATCTTACCCTCCGAAACGGCCCACTCCTTTCATGGCGGCACCGGGCAGCCCAGATTGCTGTGAAGAGTCGCAACTGTAGCGGCAGCAATCACGGCAGCCTCGTGCTCTCAGCCATCAATCTCAGCAGCGCGGATGATGGATGGGGGATGGAGAGGGCATTTGGCTCGGTTTTTTGTGATGGTCACATATATTGACATATAATTACTGTATATGTTGACATTATATTATTCTACTGTAGAAATTCTACTCGTATTACCACGGTGATACATATTGTGTCGAATCAGGGGAAGCTGATATTGATATGATCATGTCCAAAACATGAACAAGTTTTGGGATCAGACACATGGGGCCGGTGACTTCCAGTGTAAAAGATGGCGGCTGTTTGGGCTCTGTTTCTACTGCTGGGATGTGACTTATAGCCCAAATACATGTATACCTATACATACAAATATATATATATATACACATTCACACATTATATATATAATATACATACGTACATGTATATATATATATATATTTGTATATATGTATATGTGTAAAGCCATTAGTTTTCTAGTGATGTAACTGGGTCATGATGAGATACCAACAACATGGATGCCTGGGATGCGGCGCTGGGGATGACTGATGCGTTGGAAATTCCTGGCGATGTCTTCACCTTGCCACATTGTAGGTATAGAGTCGCCATTTTTCCCAAGCAATGTATGATTTGTCCAGACTTTCTGCATTCACATTTCAACTGCAAATTTCTGGAAGGGCTACTAAATTTGACTCCCAGGTGCTTTGATATATATATATATATAATTTTGTTTCAGCGATACTTGGATTTGACTAATCCCATTTCCCGTACGGCTAAACCAATCCAACCGCAAAATGTAAAAATCCAGTACTAAACCAGGGTTTCTGTTTGTATATTTTTTTTGGGAACAGATACTCTCCCAGATATTGCATAGGAAAATCATAATTTCATCATTCTATGCCTTTTCTTATTGACAAGTTGTAGCGACCGAACTCATGGCTCAGCGAAAGCCGAAAGCGATCATTAGGATTTGGGGAATCAGTGCAAAAATGGTTTCTCGGGTTTCAGGAGAGGATTTGGAATTGGCAATTAGGATATTCGGAAGGTTTAGGATAGGATGGGTGCTAAGTATATTTAGGATGTTTCCTCAGAAATTCTTGGGTTTGGTTCCAGGTCGATTTTTCGGGCTGCCCTCATCAAAACTGGCTAATTGGGATTCCAGGTTGGATTACCGGAGAGAGTAAAACCAGTCAATTCCCAATTACCATCTGGTAATTTAATTAACAGTTTGCGAACTTGAAAATGGCCATAGAAATAGTTGATCATCCCATTCAAAATGGTGATGGTCCAGTCCGCTATGTGGCTGTTTACCAGAGGGTAGTTGCTGGCGCACTTTCTATGTTTTCGTGAACTCATTTCGAGGTCCCACAAGGTGGTATCCCCCCAATAAGATTATAAGATGGTGAGTTGAATCACCATATGTTGCTTTTCCAACCACCATGTTTGTGGCTTGTCCACCAGTTTCACGAATTTGGATAATTTTTGACTCAGGTGCCCCACAGGTAAGGCCTTTTACTGTTATAAGTTAGGTTATAAGTAACTTATAACGAGTTATAAGTCCATAGTGAGTTATAACTGTAGTTAGCCGACTTAAGGCAGTTAGACAGAACTGTTGTAACTGCATGAACTGAACTTATAAGTCAGTTAAAAGCAGTTATAGCAGTTACAAAAACAGTTAATAACAGTTATGATTTGAGGAAAAAGCAGTTATAACAGTTAGATTTATAGGACGAACATGAATTTTCTTTTGCCACTAATGTATATTTATTAAAATTTTGTTTCAAAGAATCATGGAATTTGAAATGAATATGTGTTGAATTTTGTTATTTGAGTTCCTTGTCAAACTGTCGAAGCTTCTCCCGGCTTTGTGGGATTTNTCAAAGAATCATGGAATTTGAAATGAATATGTGTTGAATTTTGTTATTTGAGTTCCTTGTCAAACTGTCGAAGCTTCTCCCGGCTTTGTGGGATTTTTGTTTGCAAAATTCTCAACTGCAAACTGAAAGAAATGTAATAATCAATGTCTAGGTTGCGAAGGAACATTTATAATTTCAGAAAATTTTCTGAAATTATCTATGATTACTTCAGAAAGGGAAAAACCCATAAGTTTAGAACATTTTCGGAAGTTATCTAGGTTTAGATCAGAAATGAAATACCATAAGTTCAGAAAATTTCTGAAATTTTCAAGGTTTAGTTAACGATAGGAAAGCCATAAATTCAGAAAATTTCTGAACTTATAAAGGCTTGATTAAGGAGGATAGGATTATAAGTTCAGAAATTTTGTGAACTTATCAATTTTTCATACAGTATAGTGAAACCATAAGTTCAGAAATTTTCTGAACTTATAGCTTTTTCAAACTGAATTGAAACCAGATAAGTTCAAAAAAAATCTGAACTTATCTAGGTTCAATTCAGGAATGGAATACCATAAGTTCAGAAATTTTCTGAACTTATAAAGGTTTCATATGGGATAGGAAAACCAAAAGTTCAGAAAAAATCTGAACTTTTCAAGGTTTCATATAGTATAGGAAAACCATAAGTTGAGAATTTTTCTGAACTTATAGCTTATTCGAACTGAATTGAAACCAGATAAGTTCAGAAAAAAATCTGAACTTATCTAGGTTCAATTCAGGAATGGAATACCATAAGTTCAGAAACTTTCTGAACTTATCAAGGTTTCTTTGAGGATAGGAAATCCATAAGTTTAGATTTTTTGGGGATGCCAAGTAATTTGCCACTAATTACGTCGCATCAGATACGTAATGTTGTCATGGATTTTGAAGATTTGTGAGTGTGAATTTCATCATACATGTTTGGCTGCTCTTTCAAGCAGCATGTCACTGTGTGTACGATCATCTTTGCCTACGTTCATAGCTATGTTTTCGACAAAAAAACAGTTATAGCAGTTACGAAATCGGAAAACAAAAAGTTATAACAGTTACAAAAGCAGTTAGACCAGTTATAAGTAGCAGTTATAAGTGCCCAGTCAGTTACTGATTTATAACTGATCAAAATAGTTGCGGTCTGACTTATAACTATTTATAAATACTTATAAGTAGCACTAAGTTATAACTGTAAAAGGCCTTACCTGCATATTCCAAATATTCCAACTTAGGTGAACTCCCCATGGTTATACCTGTTAAGCCCAACTGCGCAGCCCAGTATCGGTAGATTCCAGTTCAAGCCCTCCGTGAAATTACCCGTGATATCCCGAACCCCATAAGATCTGGCACATGACTTTGGGGAGCCCGAATCAAACATGAAACAAAAAATCCACAACATCTTCCAATTAGACCCCAGGATATTCCCAAAGCCCATGTTTGATGCTGAAAGCCTCTCTTTTGAGGTACATTGTTGTGGTCCGTACAGGGGATGCTGGACAAGGTCTATGAAGACCCCCTGCAGGTGCCCACCACAGTGGATGGTGGGGAGCTGCGGGCTTTGGAGGCTATGGATTTGAACCCATTTTTTGGGGTGATGATCTTATTTGTGGAACATAGGGACTAATCCAATTGTCAACCATTGAAATGTTCGCTTCAAATTTCATGATACAATTGATGTTCCTGGTGATCTAGGAATTTAATTTAACGCGGGCAATGATGGTCTAATTGTGATTTTATTGTGACTGAAGTGTGATTCAGTGATGATACAAGACAAATTATCAAGTAGTCGCCCTGGATATGATCCACTTGGGGCAGATTGCTACGAGATGGTCGAAACATGTCGAAATAATGAACGTGGAAAGGCTGTCACCATCTATAGGTGAGCAACTGACAATTTTCTCGATTTGTTTAGCGTGTTCTTTGCAGATTGACATCCCATTGGTACCGATGATATCTAGCATGCGAAGGAATCCTCAGAGGGGAATCATGTCTGTTAACATCAGTTTATCGTGTCAAGATATGTCAAGTATCCTTGTCCATAGCTGCCATAGTTTACAGCCGTCATAGCCAAGACACACATCCCAGGCATTGAGAGGGTGGGTAGTAAGATGCAATAAGCATGTTCCAATGCCACAGTTTTTTGGGGGCCGATATGGATACTACATGATACTACCCACTTCTTAGGTAATATGAGCAACAGGTGGGGTATGTAATATGTAATGAGTGGGAGTTGTAATAGGACAATGCATGTTGGGTATACAGATACACAGTATTCTGGTTCATGTTTACATCACTTTCTAACAAGGTGTTCCGCAGCTCCAAGTTGGGCAAAACTTTGGCTTTCGGAGGCGGCTATGTCTGGTGGGGCGTACCCAAAAACTAAGCATCAAATTTGGAGATTTTGACAATCCCAGGTAGTTTAATGATTTAACGTAGGTCAACGGTTTGTTTTGCCACAAACAGTCGGACACAATTTCTTTCCCCGTCAGCTTTCACCATCCGATTCATCTGAGGCAATGAATTTGGACTCGTATCTCTTCGCGCCTGCTTGCTTGGGTGGTGGCGAGCCGCTCCGGAAGTTCTTCATGCGTGCCATGGGCGAGACGAGAACGCCGAGACTTTGGGGGCGGGATTAAAGGGGTGTTCATGGTTTGGAAGAATGTCCCCAAATATCCTCAATATGATGATTTAACAATCAGACATGTGGAAACATAGAATTTAAATGAATTTAAACACACCAACTTGGAGTTAGGCAATGAGGCAACGAACATTTGGATTTCTAGGTAGTAAAGCGATGTAAAACGGGGATTTGAATTGATTCCGGCAAGCGGAAAGCAAAATGAAACCGTCAACAAAGGGGAATACATGGGAATGAACTTTGGTTGGAACTTGGGTTACCACAATACCAGTGGATAGTGAAGGTTGATGGGGGGCTTAGTTCCTCTTTGAAAATGAGGAAAACGTGTCTGTTTTATCTCGAAACCGAGGATGTACCATCACTAGCTGGCAATTCAAAAGCTTGGAAGATGAGGCTTTACACTATTCGACTTTTGGGGTATCCTATTTTCACTCAAACCCATATCAACCCTAGTGAAATGGTAGATGTAAATGTACATACATTCGGGTATTTTGGTAGAACTTGTGTCACGATGAGGGGAAAAGGTTGAGATGGAGAGGAAGCAGCTGGAAATCAAGGAATACCGTAAACTCACTGTTTTGAAGCACTGGGGCACTTCCATCAGCAACAGCGAGGATGTAACCACTGTGGAGTGGGATATTTAGGCCCAAATGGTTTGCCGGTAAACAATGAAGAACATGATGATAAACAATCGAATGAAGTGGGGCGCCCAATTCTCACAGCAAAATGAGTGGGTGACTGGTTCCCTCCCATCTCCGGCAGAAAACGGCGAAAAGGCCCAAGAGTCGATGATTTGTTTGTGTGGTTTTGCATCCCCATGCCAGCAATGCTGATGTCTTCATTCCACTCGCCAGGCCCAGGTTGGTTGTGTATATATATATATATACATATATATATATACATATACATATATATATATACATATATATATATATATACATATATATATATATACTTATATGCATATATATATATACATATATATATATATATATCTGCATGGTTTGAATCATTTGACCAAATATTAGGTCGCAAAATAGAACCTGTTGCATAGAACCGCCTTTTTGGCTGACCGTTTTAGGGCCCATAAAATCATACCAAACGGTAGCCCGAACATCACATGGTTTTGTCCCAACATGGGATGTTGGGGAAAGGCGCAACATTGATTCCCTCAAATTGCCAGTGGATGTCGAACAGTGATCCATCGTGGGATATAACGTGGCAAACAGAAGAATAAACCTACATTGAGGGATAGAAACTACCGTTGATTATTCATCCATTGATGGTTAATTCACATTATGTGTACCACGAATCAGTATCATTATCCATTGATATCCCATACTATCCCATCATATCCATAGTTTGGTCCATAGTTGTTATTCTATTGGGCTTCACTACATGACACTAAACAACTATCATATCCCATCATATTCCACAACGATTATTCTGCTAGGGTTTATGTACCACATGACTCTTGAACAGTATCCATTCATCCATTAACTATTTGTCGATTAATCATTATATAATGATAATAACTACTATCCATTTGTTCCAACTATTGCAACTATCCATTACTATACATTCTTCTCCGTTATCCATTTGACTATTATCCATTTATTGATATAACTATTGTCCTTTTAATCATTAAATCATAACAGCTATGAATTATCCATGATTCATCTCCAGATAACTATGATTGATAGATGTATCAATCATTAATGGATAATGACTTTCGTTAATTAACTATTCATGAATAAGAACTTTTAACCATGAAATCTTGTAATTAATCCATGAATAGTGATCTAATCCATCATGATAAGATTAGCCATGGGTTACAGATCTTACTCAGATCTTACTCCTAGATTATCTCTTGGTCTCCGTGACTCCAACGCACTTCCGCGGCCCACGGAGTCGTTCGGCGGTCAGGTGCCTTTCGCTTGGTCATTGGTCTGGGCCTGGTGGTGCCAGTGATCCATGCGATCTACGCCATTCCAAGGTCCAAGGCGCACGGCAACGGGGCGCAGCTGTCGTCCATGGGGGTGTCGGCCATGATTAAGCTTGAAATTGTTTGGAAACGCCCATTTTCAGCGGGAAAATGAGGTTCTAAGCCCACTTTTGATGGTCAATTTCATAGGGAAAATGAGGTTCTAACTCCGAATCCTATAGTTTTTAGGGTAGAAAGGTACAAGTTTTTCCCGTTCTCTTTTTGGGAGACACAGCCATATATAGATATAAGTAATCAATAATCATTGTTTATGTACAGAAATGGGATATCACGGGTCTACATTGAGAATGGGTGTAGCATAATGTGGGTATATATAGTTATTTATCGTGGTCTAAGGATGTATGATCTGAACCGAAAATCCACACATTCAACAGGAACATCATCTATCTATTTGGCATATTTTGGGGGTGTCTGGGAGTTTGGGGTCCTTACACTTGCCTCACACGAGTTTGTGCAACGAAGGGCTGATATCCTAATTCACAAGTACAAAGGGGCACAAGATGATCAACCACTGGATTTGTGGGGACAAAATTTTTGGACAACCCCAGAGGAATAGGCAAGAAAGCGGCTTGAACGGACGAACCTGGCGGGTGAACTCGGTTCTTGATCTAGAATTGGTGGTTTCCTGAAATGGAGGTACCCAAAAATGGATGGTTTATAATGGAAAATCCGGATTTAAAATGGATGATTTGGGGGTACCCATATTTAAGGAAACCTCCAATTTGCGTCAAAAGTGTTTTTTGAACCAAACGTGATGGTCAATGGAGCATACTCTACCAAAGATGATGGGAAGACAAGGTACTGTAGAACCCACCAACAATGGTAGAAAGAAGACCAGGTTCAGGGCCGCCAAGTTCATCCCATCTATAGATCATGGCAAGGAGGGCGGACTTGGAGGAGCCACGGATGATAAGCTTCAGTTGTTAGAGTAAATTCAACCATGGGTTGCGAAGAAATCGTGGGTTCTACTGAATCATACTGACTCAAATTTCCCGGTTTTGACTGAATCCTTTGGTTGAGATCCCTTCCTTTGATCTTCTCTCTACTGCAATTATCTATCTATCAATCCAGCTATCTATCTATCTACAGTATACATACATTGAACTACATTGCATTGCATTGCACTGCATTGCACTGCATTGCACTGCATCAAACATGGAACATGAAGCATGACACATGACAGATTACAGCCATCCATTCACCCGCCCATCCATCCATCAATCCATCCATCCATCAATCCATACATCCATAAACCCATACATCCATCAACCCATACATCAATACGTCCATAGATCTGCACATCCATAGATCTGTACATCCATGGATCTTTACATCCATACATCCACAAATACATGCATAGGTGCATACATTCATACACAGATACATAGATACATATAGATACATAGATACATAGATACATACAAAACTGATGCTGGCAATTAGCACGGAGTCCGAAAACGAACAGCTTACTCACAGTTGAGGTTGCCAATGTTAGAGGGTTTACTAGGCATTACTAGCCAACAATTCTGCTAAGTCATTGGACATGGTTTATGTGCTTTTGGGTTTACCGGTGGTTTACCACCTTACATGGAGGTTTCCTGAAATGGTGGAATAAGATTTTCCAATATAAATCATGAACTTTGGGAATCCCCATTGATGGAAATCTCCATACTGTTCCCCCATCGACTATGCCAGGGGTACCACTTTGACTACATCACCAATGCAGTTCCGAGTCCGCATCGATGGCCCGGTTTGGAGGTTTGGATTTTAAGAACTTATGCTGTAGATCATAGGTTGATGAACATAGCAGTAGAGGATCTAGAGGTCGTTCGTTGGCCTAGCATATAGTTCAGTATACAGTAGGTTATACAATATATGTACACGTCAATGCGAAACAGATGCTGTCTCAAAACTCCTTTGCCTCGGAGAATCGTCAAAAGATCAACAGTTTCTATGCAGTAAGCTGTCCCCAAAATATCCAACTTCCTTTCATGGGCCGCAAGACAAGAATAGATCCAATACTCAACCAGGCGTTTGGAGGGTCTTTCCCATATATTTTGGGGATGTCTTGCCCTTTGATGCCCTCAAGAGCCTTTCTTTGAAGTTTTCGTTGGGCTGTTTCTCCAAAAATTGAGGGGGGCACCCCTTGAGACGAGTTGTTTTTTTTCTCTGAATTGATCCTGGCTGGGACTCCAAACCTGGCTCGGAAATCCACCGACTGGGGGCATATGCCCTGGATATCTTGGGGGTTCTTGCATGGTCCGTTTGTTGGAAATCACCTTCAACCAATCAGTATTTGGGGGATTTTCATGGATTTTAGGTCTCAATTGAATTTTCAACAACCTCTTGAAGCATGTATCTTCACCAAATATGTGCTGGAATCTGCTGGAATCTGCTTGTGATGCACATGTTCCGCTGTTTTTTGGACAGTTTTAAGTGCTTCTAACTTGTAACTTATAGTATGCCCTATTCCGTCACAAATTTTGCCAGGAGCTGTAACGAGTGCAATATCATTGCATCTCCATGTTTGTCAGCAAACATCCCATGATATTATATGTGAGCGATAGTAAGACCCAAAGAGATATAGAAAAGTAATTCGTCACAGTTCAGTGGGTTTTTACTTTTCTATCATCTTTTTGGGGTGCCAAAACAATATGTGTCCAGCGCCGTGACGTTGGTTCAAAGGATCCAGGCCCATAGACAATGTCGGCGGGTTTTTGCCGTTTACCCTCCGGCAATCAGAGATGGTTTAATGGGGGTTCTAGTGGGAAAATCATCGAACTATATGGGCAAATATGGGAACATTGGGAAAATACCACGATTATGAATATTCAATTCATTAAAGACCTCCATTGGGTTCGGGGATTTCCGAGCCAGCCATGTTTGATTACTGAAAGGTATTTCACACGACATCAAACTTTTTGTCATTGATATTGCAATTGTTAATGGACAGTTTCCGCTATTTTTCCGGCTTCTTGTTGCGGTCACCATTTTTTTGGCTCATTCAGTACACCAAACGATGTGATCGGACTCAACATGATCAATCAGCTACCAGAACCCCTTTGGTGTACTCAAGATATATAGTTGGTACAACATAATCGGTTTCTGGTTGCAGCAAACAGTAGCAACATCTACAGATGTATACCATCTGGACAAATTATAAGGGGCGCAATTGGAATGATGGTTATATATAGATTCGGGATACCTATATCCCAAAATAGCTGAACATTTCAGGAGCGAAAAATTACCACTAGGTAGATTGTATCAGATTATCCAATACCATATCATTAGTGAAATACCATAAGTGAAATATTACCCAATTACCCAGATTTCATGTATATTACCCTCTGGTAATCAAACATGGCAATTAAAAATCCACCATTTAGTTCGGGGATTTTCCCAGCTAGAAACCTCCATTCAGTTCGGGGATTTCCAATTGCCACGTGGCTTTTCTTACTGGAGGGTGGTACCTTTTTGGTTTGCATCACCTCGCTGAACTCAGCCTTAGGCGGGAGGCGCTTTTATCGCCTTTGGGCCCAACGTGTGGCTCGTTTCGGAAGCCGATGGGAAGCCGTTTGTAGGAAGCGTTTCACCAACTTCATGGGGATTCCACCAGCAGATATACCACCAACCCTGGCAGGTCCGGGTTCAATCCCCCGGTGGGCCGTGTTTTGAGGGCACAGGCATCATGTTCTGGTTCTAGGGTGAAGATGCGCAGCCGAGCATCTTCAATTTCCTCATCATCGTATCATCATAATCCTTGATGAAACAATCTCCAGTACAACCTTGGAAGCGTTCTGCTAGCTTTCGTACCTCCCCCGGCCTCAAGTTTAGGCAACAACAAGGGTGGTTGAAGCACCATTCCTAATTTCAACATTGCTCCAATGAGAGCAATTCAGTTGTTGTGATTTAGATGCACTTGACAAGTTTGTCATTTTCCCTTGCCGGGCTATTGATTCCCTTGCGTTGAGAAACAATCACGATTTGTGAGAGATTCGGCCCAAGTGTTCTGTTCGGAAAAAAAAAAACGTGGGCTTAACAGTAAAAGTGATAGATTTCATGATTTCATAGTCCGAGTAAGGGGATTCGGCCATGGGTGAAACATGGGTGAAACTACATGGGTCCAATCTCTGGAAGGGGTTGATCCCGTACCACCCGAGTTCCAAGACCTACACCTACTCTTGGAGAACAATCACGTGACCTCACCTTTATTTTCGATGTCACCCCCTGTATAAAGGGATCACACGGCAAGGCGATTGAATGGCGGTTCAGCCTGGATAGCAGAACTGAGATATCTCACAGTATTGCAGATTGTCGGGTGCCTATAGCCATATGGCATGGTTTTGGACTTGGATGCACATCTTCCAGTCGAGTTCCTAAGTTCCTATACTGGTTTAAGTTTTCGGACTTGGACATAATTGGGGATGGTATCCAGTTCCTTCCATGGGGATTCGGGCCATTGGGAACGATCCAGTGGTTTTGGGGATGGCCACCCAGGATGAATAGCTGCGTGTTGCCGTTCATCTGCTTACCTCATCCCAACGGACTTTCTTCGGTGCAACAGTTCGATGCGCCCTGGAAGGGTTGGATGGTGGCTACGTTGGTGGCTGAAGATGTGGCAGACCCCCCCCCCAGTGGCTGTTTTGGGGGTATACCATGGTAATTATACCCGTTTTCAGACACAGCCAAGTGATCGAAATTGGATGGGGAGGATTTTAGGGTCATCAAAAACTCTGGACATGACACAGTCTCCTTTGGTAGGCCAATGGGAATGTCACCAAATTCATGAAAATTTGTGGCAGATCTCCAATATAGATCTGGGTGTATAGGTTTCTCTCATTCCTATAGCTGGGGATAGAACAAACACATATACAAACATCTGTGTGTGGACCGAAACATTTCGGGGTAGCTGGGTAGTAGCTGGACACCTTCATTTTCACCTTCCCCCTTCATCCCCACCGAGGCCGTTTTGTGTGGAGACAATCAAACATATCGTCAATTGGTTCTTCTAGGCACGGAAAACTGGGGGAGGGAGAAAGCCTGGCTGCTAGTGTTGCTGAAAGGAGTTTGGGAAGAGCTTGATCCTTTTTGTTTTGTTCACACAACTGTCATGTTTGAAATCTCCGAGACTTGGGATGTTCCCAAAAGTCATGCCCGAAATTTATCCAAACCTCCACAACCTCTCCATACATTTTGGGTGATTTGGAAATTTGTGGATCAGTCAGAGAAGTGGGGCGAAAGTAAGCTATGAAGATCTATGAAGCAATTTATTGGGCCAGCACACTTGCGGAGGATTTCAGCCGACAAAGCGAGGTTTATTGAGCAGTCAATGATCTAGATTTCTGTGTCAATATTGCAAAAGGATTTGCTGCAAATATTGAGACACTTGCTATGAATGATGGTCGTTTGATGCTTGATGAGTAGCCTGGCGGTGGTTGTATAACCTACTTTTTTTTGGAACGATTACAATCCGTGGATTTTAGGTGGAATTCCGGGGTTGATTCGGGCAATAAGTGTTGCAAGAGATGGTGATAGTGATAGTCATGGCAATCTATCACATAGTGTGAGTTCATTTTCTCTATACCCTTGGGATCCTTTGGGAATATCACCAACTATCACAGAGGTAGTCACCTTTTTTTGGCACCTTCACTTCGTATCCCCCTTGTTTGGCACTTTAGATAAATCACGTTGAATCAGCATTCCGTGTTGATTGACCTCCCACTTGAATTTGAGTATGGAATCCACATAGTTTCTTCATTTGTTCTCGGCGAATTCATCAACCTAATCCCTGTTTCTGTTGATGAAATCGCTATTTTTGTTGTTGGTTTCCACCCTCAACAAAGCCTCGTTTCTGATCGTGAAGTCCCAAATTTTGATGGATATTCCCCCACGTATATATATATATATTAATATATAAATATATATATATATATTAATATATAAATATATATATATATACATAATTCTAATATTGTATATATATATACATATATATACATATAATAATATATATATATACATGTGGGGATACTCCCTGAAATTTACCTCCCAAAAAAGCAGAAATTAAGTTATTTCCGTACCTGAGTCATGGCCAGCGATTTATGGATGCTACGCTCACCAGCTCTACCAGGTTTCCTGCTCATGCTCCTACCCATTGGCTTCGTCTGCTTGTGTACTTCGGGCTGCAGTTGGGGTGGAAAGATGTATTTATGACCCGGATAAATCATCCGTTGGGATAGAATCCGTACAACTATGAGTGACATATGTATCCACTTGTAACTGGAACTGCGACCCCAAGTAGGGATTTTGGACCAAGAAAAACTGGGTCTGTCTGGAAATAGATGGGGGATGGCACTCCCGAAAATGTCTGCTTTGCCAAAGCTGAATCATTGCAATGGTAGTGGTGATGGTTGTCATCAGGTGGCAGTTTGCCAAGAACTTGCTGGGATGATGGAAAAAGAAGAAGAAGAAGAAGAAGACGAAGAAGAAGAAGAAGAAGAAGAAGAAGAAGAAGAAGATATGCAGGACCAGTGTGGGTGTTGTGTTTTGGGTTGGACCAGATTTCCAATTGCTCAGGAGAATTGCATATGGTACCTGCCTCGAAAATGGTACCACAAGCAGGGAAGACAGAGTGAGAAGGATGAAAGGGTTTGCATCTGCAAAAGATTGCTTTCTAATCTTTGTGCTGCACAAGGCTTACAAAGCTTGGCTTGAACAGAGCAAAGCTTATGTGAAAAAGGTTGCGCAGAACTTAGCGTGTGCAAGTGTAAGCTGCGCTTGGTTACTTCCAACCCACAAACCAAAAGACTCTGGGTCATGGCATGGGTGCCCCAAAGGCCAGTGCATCAGATAGCGTTGAACAGCTTGCCCTTCAAGCAACATCAGCAAGAACAAGCCAATGCATTCTGCTGCTCCAAGCTGGCCAGCAGAAGCTTATTCAATCCACGCACCAGGCTTCAAGTTGTACCCTGTGGTGAGGCAATGGGGCAAACTGCTGCGGCCCAGGCAGCATGGCAACAGTTTGAATTGCCTAGGCTCAGCGAGCTATAGGCCGTGGAAAGATGATGTGCTATCCTTGGTGGAAGAGAAAAAGGCAAACATGTATGTCTAGCGTCTGGTTACGCCAATGCTAGTTTTAGATTCTAGATGCTCACATATCTTGCTCGTGAATTTATGTATGTATGTATGTATGTACGTATGTATGTATGTATGTATGTAGGTAGGTAGGTAGGTAGGTATGTATGTATGTATGTAGGTGTGTATGTATGTATGTGTGTATGCATGTATGTACATATGTAATGTGTGTATGTATGAATGGAAGTATGCATGCAACGTAATGTCATGTAACAAAATGTGACGCAATGTAATGCAACGTAATGTAAATGCTATGTAGTGTAGTGTAATGTAGTGCACTGTGACGTAATGTAATGTAATGTCATGTAACGTAATGTTATGTAATGGAGTGCAACGAAATATAATGTAAAGTAATGTGATGAAATGGCATGTCATGCAATGCTTTTTTGCATGTCTGCATGTCTGCGTGCGCACGTAAAGAACTATTTATACATACATAAGCATACATATATGTATATATACACATATATATATATATATATACATATACATATACATATACATATATATATATATATGTCTGTACTGAGATATTCATATAGGCATGATGTTTTCGATTGCAAACTATGAGTTGGACATTTGTATTTATGACAAAGTGTTTGTTGGGACAAGGATTTACATGTTTATGGTTTGGTATGCAAAAAAATGCCCACACAAACTCTGCCAAGGTCTTCAAGTCCCATCGAATCATGTCGTCCCCCATCCTATACCTCTTAGGACATGCCAACCATCCTGCGCAACGCCTCAGCTCCTACCTTCTTCGCCGCAACCATAGCCTCTTATCGTCAAACCCCAAGCAGCATAGATTGCGCCACATGCACCACGCCCCGCCAAGGGGAGAACTTCAACATGGCCTACAACACTCGCCCCAGCTGCGTCATCAGCACAGGCAGGAACGCAAACACAAACTGAGAATTGACACCAACGACAACAGCAGCAGCAACAACAACACCACCAACCACGAACAGGACCTGGGAAGGCACATCAGCAATCACACCGACAGCTGCGCCAACGCCATTGGCTGACTGGCCACGCCATGGCCTGCGCGAGGAGCAACCCCCACCTGAAGGCTTACCGTTCCAGGAGCGCCGCGTGATCACTCAATTGCAGTTGTTTGCCAAGACTAACTTGAAGGCGGCCTGAGCGACCGTGTCCCCCACCTTGTGGCACAAGTTCAAAATAGCTTTGGAAGTCAGACCCCCAAGCATCCCCTTGGTTGAGCCTTTGCATTTTCTGGCAAGTGGGAGCCAGACCCGAACCTTCAGAGAAGGAATTGGGAAGCTGCCTCTTCAAGGGGCGCTGCTGCATTGAAACAATATATCATTTTGCGCCAGGGGCTGGAGAAAGTTGCATTGACTGAGTTTCTTACTGGAACCATTGGCGCATTTTTAAACTTCCACCACGCTGACACAAAGTGGGTTGACACAGCTGGTGTAGCTTTGACAGCAGAAGAGGCAAGAAGGATGGTTCTGCACAGTTGGGGCATGAAGAGCTGGGTGCCGATGCGAGAAAAAAATGCAAGAGGCTTTCCTCCACATAATGTTTCACCTATCAGAAACAAGGCGAGCATGGAGAAAAACAGGCCACCTGTGTGCCAAGGCACTGTGCATTGTGAGCTTGCTTGGGTCATGCTGTTGCTCGGCAAACTTCGCAGTAGCAAGCAGCGCAATCTGTTGTGTCCACCTGCTGCTTCCCTGTCTCTGGCTCCTGTACCTGCCATTTGCTTTTTGGTTGTGTTGGCAACGCCAAAGGACTTGCTGCCCAGACATGAAATTGTTGCATTCTTTCGCAGGCATTGCATTGATTCTAATGGGGAAAATGAAATGATGATCGCGCAAAATGAAATTTTTTGGTACCCTAGTTTCAGACAGGCCCGTGTAAATGGGATTGCGGGGACATGAGCAAGTAGAGTTGGGACTGAAGCGGCATAAAGGGGGACTTCATGAAGGCAAAAACGGCCGCTACACCAACAAAAACAGGGATCACTGACCAAGCATGGATATCCAGCAAGGAATAGATGGTCAATCCAAACTTCCAAACAACATATCTGGAAAACACGGGAAACACAGCGAAAATCAGCAAAGGGTGAGGCCCCCCTGTTGTTTACACTCCACCTCCTTTTCTGTTGGTCACATTTCCCTTTTCTTGTTTCTAGATCCCAGGTTTCTCAATTTGTTCTTGGTGAAATCATTTAATTCCGTGTGGCTGGAATCAGTTTCGGCATGTTGGGCAACGCCTTCGCCGCCGAAACGTTGCAAAACAGTATCCTCCCGGATAAAGAACATCATCCAATGGTAGGTTGTACCCTCCCAGGGATATTTGGTGATTGTTGATCATCATGAATCCAACTACGCATCTAATAGATACATCAACATCTCATCCCATTCCCGTGATGATCCATGATTTTTCGAAATTGCCAATCACACATTATATATATATATAAATCAGTTGGCTGGCAGTATCCTCCTCTTACATCGCATTATATACCGCATTATGCATTTTATCTCGCAACCGCAATCTCAATATTGATCATGATAAGTGTTCCCAATCTTAGTTTGACTTCATGTATCATTTCTGCCCACGTTTTTGGTTTGTTCCGTCCGTCCGTCATTGCGCTGTTGGCGTTGTTCGAGGCTTCTGGTTGCTCTTCCGGGAACTCCCTCGGCGTGTGCTGCGCGGAGACATGAGGTGCGACGGGGGGCCAAAAGCGAGAAATTATATAGATTTTTTGTACTAGAAATACATAAAAATAAAGTACATACCCTCCAGTAGTCAAACGTGGCATGGGTTCTCACCCACAAATACAGATTTTGATGGGAAAATCACCTATATATATATACATGGAAAAAATACCATGTTTGATAGACGGAGGGTATGTGTATTATAACGCCCCAAAAAATAAAAGGAAAAACATGATCATTGTTTCAGTAAGATTTAACATGTCAATTTTGTTGGTAGTTACATGTAGTTACTGTATATATATATATATATAGTTTTTTCATGAGGTAAATTGAACTAAATCACTATATAAGTATATATAAGTATAATTTATTTGGATATGTATATATATATATATAAATGGATATATATATATATATATGTACCAGATGTTTTAATTTAATACGAACTCCAATTGTCAGTAGAAATATCTTAGCAAATTCAAACGATATAGATTCCAGATCTATCATCCGATGTTTCTTTGTTTGTTTGGGCGTGAGACATCAAAAAATCAAAACATGCATACTTGTATGTTGTTTTGCGGGGTGAACCGTTACCCATAATGTGATTTTTTTTCCCGCCCAGATATAATTCAAACAAAGGCAGGCAAATTCCAAAAAATCGGCCTTTAAACATGGGGATTGAACCAACAATCAAAGAAACTGAAACAAACGGTAAAATCTATGTTCAGCCAAAAAGTCAGCGTGTGAGATTGTGAGCCATGTCCGCCCATGCATCCACATAGGTATGGCCCAGTGATTGATTGAGTTTTCCGCAATTCAATCAATTTGAGGTTTATGATATCGCATTAAACCACCATCAAATTCCCACTAAGTCCCATTAAAACCACCATGAAATCCACCTTTCTTCATGGGAAGCACTGAAATTTCTCATCGATTTGTTCACAGATAAAGTAGCCACAAACCAAGCGGTTCATCGTTTTCCCAATCCTTCAATGACCTTCAAACGGGGTGTTGATGGCTTTCAACAGGGGGTTACCCCCAAAAACGTGATGATTTGCCGCATGATGTGCTCCTTAAATGGTACCCCCCCAATGATGAATAGCGACAGGGTTTATCAATGTTTTCATTTTTTGATTTGCGATATGACGGGGTATCGCTTACAGTATCAATTTTCGGATAATCCCACATTATCCCCATCAACAAGGACTGCAGAAAGATTCAGCCAATCCCCACCCATTTCCGTTACCCTCCACTATTTTTAATTCGATGGTTAAGAGGCGCCTTTATTAAGCCCTCATCTAATCGGTGGTTTGAACTATTTTTAAAGCCCTCATCTAATTGGTGGATTGACGTATTGTTATTTTCAACCCGAGAAATGGCATGATGATGCCAATTGACGAATAGATAGATAGATATATATATATATATATAGGCTTGTCCCGGCTTCTGGAACCACATACCACGAAGTGGGATGTTAACGTTCCTTGAACTTGCTGAAGCAGTTGATGCTACGCACACGCGGGGTGGAGGGGGGGTGGGGTGGGATGTTAACGTTCCTTGAACTTGCAGAAGCAGTTGATGCTACGCACACGCGGGGTGGGGGGGGGTGGGNTGGGATGTTAACGTTCCTTGAACTTGCAGAAGCAGATGATGATGATGATGATGATGATGATGATGATGGTGATGATGATGATGATGATGTATGATGATGAGAAAAATCTGCGACAAAATTTCGTCACGGAATCAACCATTTAGTCCAAGCTAATTCGCGATTGCGCTGTTCCAGAAGCGCGAACGAGGCTATATATACATACACACACATACACACACATATCAAGGTCATCATGAAACCACCAACCAGTCATGATATTGAAACTTTCCCAGTAAGATTAAAAATCGCCAACATCATCTCATTTCCAACCATCATGCAAAATCCCTATCATGTCCCCGTAATTTATTTTTTTTATCTAGGTTTTTTTTTCCATCCCAGTTGACCATTGGCCCAGGTTCGTTCGCTGTTGCAATTTCTTGTTGTCCAACTTCCGACCTGGAGCGGAGAAGCCCGTGGTGCCTTGTCTGACCATGGGGGATGATTACCCCCCAAACATAGCCATCCAATTAGGGAAAATGATGATGGACCAATGGATGGAAGGGGTACTGGGGTACCCTATCTTTCCACAAACCCAAGTGGATTGAGGGAAAATCGACCGGAAAATCTATAAGGAACACATGGAAACACTGAGATTTGCAAGGCATATTCGGGGTGAGGGTGTTCTGTAGATATTCCCAAAGCCAAGCGACATGGGTCTTGTCTGAAAATAAGGCACCGCAAAAATATATTCTAAAACCTTCATGGCCTATTTTTTCAATGGCCTTAGCATCAGGTATACCCCATGTCCGGGCAAACCCATGTTCTGACAAACCCATGTCCCATTCTTTGTGAAGTTAGCCCCACTATTGTATAGTAACCCCCAAGAAGGTAGAACATAAAATCCTTCTAGAATAATGATCAATTTATTTTCGGCATGTTTTTTGGTTTATTAGACACGATAACATATAAATATATCTTTAATATATAGTATAATATGTATATATATATATATTGTATATGTCTGTAGACATTATACATACATACACATAATCACACACCGTAAGCACATCTTCCCAATTGATTCCCAATTTATATCTCACGATCCCGACATCAAACTAAACATATATATATATATATCTAGCTATATCCCCAGAATCTGACTATATCTCCATCCCAGCCATACTCTATCTAACTAACCAATCTTCCCAAAGATATCCCTAGAAATCGCCATGACATCTTTACCGAGGCGATGTTTTTCTGCCGCGGCGTCGTGGCGTCTTTAGTGCCCTTCATTCCCTCCACCGCGGGGAAGGCGGGGAGGGGGGTTGCGAAAATGGAAATGCCATGGTGAATGCCATGGTTGAGGGTTGAGTTCTGGGGGGGTTGAGTTCTGTGGGGTTGACAGTTCTGGTGAATGCCATGGTGAATGCCATGGTTAATGTGATTTGGATGGTTTTTTCATGGGATTCCAGCGGGATTTTGATGGGATTTAGATGGGATGTATAGGATTTTAATGGGATTAAACTGGGATTTTAGTGGGATTTAATGGATTTTGACCGGAATTGAGATTTTGAGCTCCACTTGAGATCATATCTTCTCAATACTTGGGTGATGTGGAAAATTAGGACATTCACCAAACCTGGGGGATTTCTTCAAGGTGGTGCCTCCACACGCTATGTCAGTTGCTTTACATGCACAAAAAAAATGTTTGATGTATCTACTATGAACATCCATAAACCATAGCTGTTGAAGCTATGAACCGACTTGGCTAGCGAACTGAGGCCCCAGCTTGCGGGGATGGATCAAAAGCTATTGCACCATGATTGAATCAATTAATGACTCGAGGGGATGAACATCCATAAATCCACAAAGCTATTATAGTATGGTGTTTAAATATGTGACACAAAGGAAATTCACAAGGGGGACGTAATTAATGAGGATTTCAGTGGAACTAGATATACAACCAATCAGATATTTGGGTTTGTGTCTGGAAATGGGGGATGACTAACCCCCAAAATATGGGCAATTTTAAGTGGGAAAATGAAGATCGAACCATCGAATTTGGGGTTACCATGTTTTCGCAAGCCTATATGGTGGGGGGGAATCTGCGCTGATTTTACCACCCACAACAAGGGATGTCAATGGATTTAACTCCCCTAAAGTGGGGAATAGCACAGATTCATGACACGTATGTATATATATATATATACATATATATATATATGTAAATATTGCATACATATGGGTATCTAGTCAGTGACCAAGAGTGAGCATGATGCTGTGAGCAAGAGAAATGGAGGTCAAAAACATGAAAATGGACATATCAAACTTTGCAGAATTGAAGATGCAACACATTGAATTTGGTGATTCTCTTGTGGAAAGGTATCATTTTGTGGTTTGCTCCAAAAAACGAAGAACGACCTACAGACAATTTCAAGTGATAGATGGTGCATTTTGAAGGTGAAGAGCACATGACTCTAGTTAGGATGGCACTTGACTGCAAAAAGCCAAATTGCGTTTGATACAGTAAGGGAGCAGCGGAGGCCAATCTACTAGTATTATTTGGTACCATTATTTGGTATGATGCTGCTGCTGCTGCTGCTGGTGGTGGTGGTGGTGGTGCAAAACCTGGATCGCAACAGGTTTGCTTTATGAACATTGTGCTCATTGGCAGTTTATTCGTCATCGCTTTGGGCCAACCCTGGAGAAGTTCGCTCTGTTCCTCGGCTTTCATCTCGAAGGGCCGGAGGCTCAAAAGAAGCATGCAGCGACTACACTGCAGAGTACACTGTCCTAGCTAGATAAGTTGGTTTTAAAACTAAGCTAAGCCTGACTAAGCATGGTTTGTGATGGGTATGGTGGGGAAATCTACAGTTGGACGGGCTCTAAAGTTACGGGGGCCCAGGATTGGCTTGGTGAAAGTTGTTCGACATACCACCATCCACAGGGCGAAGTGGCTGCATCCCAAGGACAGGGAGAATTGATATGGGTGTGCTGAACATGGGCCCCAACTGGCTATTTTAACAGGTAAAAACTCATGAACCGTGGATTTTTTGGGGTTTGCCTTTTTTTTCAGGTACCAAACCCCTATATTGATATTGGTTGGTTGGCCAAATCATTAGGCCCTTCAGTCCCAGGCAACACCTTGGATCTGGCTTTGCTGTGTGGGCCGCTGAGCGAACATTTTTGCGAACAGCGGGGCCTCGTTCGGAGGGCCTCGTTGGACAATGATTCGACCAAACTGGTGAGAAACACTGGGACTGCAGCGATCTAACCAACGAAAACAAGATTTGACCCCAATAGAATCAAAACATCAAGAGAAGCATTTGTTGTTCGGCAGTAAGCATACATCATGGGTGAAGAACGAGGACACATCATCGACTAACCTGACAAATTAATCGTCAAACCTGGGGAGATATCACCCGTGATGGATACAACTTGACATGGCCCCAGTTTGTTCGTGATCATCTTCCAGATGCTTCGACTTGGTTCTTGTTGACGGGCACCTTCTTGTAGTCAAACATGGCGGGAACATCACACAGAAATAGACAATTCATTTCCTAAACAAATTGCATCCTTTCTATTGCCAGGTCAGATGGTTGGAGGCTCCCCTATGAAAGACCTGGGTGTGGTTGGAGTTGGTGGTTTCAGTGGGGTATTTGGGACGATGATTTCATGGTTTTTCAGGGCTTTGAAACCAGCAAGCCCTTTTGGGTTGACCACATGAGTGGCCTCGACGCTGCTTTGGGGAGGCAAATGCAACACCAACTGGCGCCTTCCCAAAATGAGTTGAGATGTTGATTCCCTGACATTCGTCAAATGGTCAGGCGTGGGTTTCCCTGTTCGACTACACATGATCCAGCAATGTCCATCCTGGTGGATCCTGGTTGTGTTTCACAATAACGTCAGATGATGTTCGATGTACCCCCTGAGGCAAGAAAAACAGGCACATCTCCAGTTTCTACAGCTAGATGATCTAAGAGAATCCGTCCGTTTTCCAAGTTCAGATTACTGTTTTCAAGCTGTCCTACAGATAAAAAGTAATGTGCTGTCCTGGGCAGTCACAAGCCACCGAGGATGTTGATGCTATTAGACCTTGGCTCTTATCTCATTCCAGACCCTTGGAAACGAAGACGTTGAAGACCTCATTGGGGATGATCATCCAAGACACGCCAGGGGATAGAAAATAAACGGAGAGTTCATTCACCTGAAACTCAGTTGCGTCCCCCTCCATTGATGATGAAATCATGTTGCACCTTGATTCCCCCAGCAGAACGAGTGTTTCAGGTGTGCATCAGGCGTTGCCCAAGCAGAAGCCAAGCCTTTCTGACCCCTCAGAGCGGATCCCTTCCCCCCTCCCAGCGTTTCACTTCGGGAGTTTGAGACTCGCACTGATTGAAGGGGTCATTAACCACCAAACCCCCCAAGAGAGGGGCTTATTGAAGATTCTTGAACCATGTTTCCACATCTTGCTTTTTTGGAAAGCCCCACGTTGATTTACAATATAAATATATGACACATTTATGATCATTTATGATTCAAAAAACGTAAACCTAGACGAACCCCTTTCTGAATTCCCTGCACAGCAGTTTTCAAGCAACACTCCATTCCGAATCCAAAACTGTCTGAATTCCCAGAAAATTCATGTGTCCAGGAACTGGAAATTCGCACCATGGTGAACGTCTGCATGGTCGCTGCCTGCCTAATGGTCCTGGCAACTGTGGGCACGGTGGTCGTGAGCGTCTTGAGGTGCGGTCCAGATCCATGGAGGTACCCAGCTGGAGGATTTGGGGCTACCCCTATTTTAGGAAAGCTGGAACTATTACAGGTGTAGATTCATGTAGATGTGTATATTGAGATATTGACATATTGAGATTTTGAGATATTGACATATTGAGATTTTGAGATAGCTCAGAAGTCAAACTTTAAGACACAGGACGAGGCCGATGGACTAGTTATTTTCCATTTTCAACCAGTAACTGGTTTTGACCCAAAGCCTTAGAACCTCATGGCGAAACTAGCTCAAAATGGGCAAACTTTGATATGATGTGGAAATTGAGGCAGACTTTGTGACCCTACAAAGTTAAGGTTTATGGGGTCCTATTTGTTCATGTGGGAAAGTATGTCCAGCTTGCCACGGGCGTAACCCCACCATCCATCAGGCAAACGCAGCCATGTAGTGGGAGCCCGACCCCCCCAGACAGCCATGGTATGAAACCACATTTTTGTCCTTTTGGAGGGGTGGGGGAGGGGACGGGGCAATGAGGTTTAAATCAGCTGGTAAAATGTTGACCCCCAAAAATCAACCCCTTATGAATCAATGACGTCAGGTGTAAAGCAGTGCTAGATTCGTGGATCGAGCAAGCAGCATAAACGATGTGGCTAAACCCTGCAGAAGGGGACTTGTGATCACCTTGGGTAACAAATAGTTTGCGATTATTTACACACTGTTGGGAGATAAGCTTAACAATGTGTCTGAAAATGCAAAAACATGCCCCAAAATGAAAATTCCATGGGGAAAGTTACGTACATCCGGTGGGTTGTCATGGTTTTCCAATGTTTTCCAACAATTAATTAATTACTTGTTCAGACAAACGCATACGTTACACTACTTTTGGACTGATCGACGTGCAGGTTCGCAATGCTCCAAAGCAACAAGCCTTACAGGACACTTGTCCAAGGCAGTTCTGGATGTTCATTCCGGGGTGATCAGGACTTGGCATGTTGATGTTGTAAAACTGAAGTTGCAGCCAACGAAACATGGCGATATGACCAGCTTGAGTTGAAAACAAGAGCTTGATCATCATGACTCATGACGATAGAGTTTGTAGTATAGAAGGGAGAACCGGAATGTTCATCATTTTCTTGAATGAATATGATGTCATTTCCTTCCAAAGCCTCAGTCTCCACTCGTGATCCGCGTCGGAGACTGAAGGGAAAGAATCCATGTCATTCATTTGGGCATCTGTGATTGTCTCTAATTCCTTTCACAGCGTTCTAACTACGAGAGTTGGTTATAAGTTATGTGTTAGAAGCTATCAGCCACAAGCATCATTTGTTTAAGCTTATAGGCTTATAACAACTCATCATTGCCGCTATGAATCTCCATTCAACAACCATCATGAATGAGGTGCCGGGCCTGGCTTGTCCACGCAGCGAGTTCTAAGCATAGAGGTCATTATGCCGGGTTGGTCCTACTCCACAATCTGTATTTATATACATATGTATATATATATATATTAATATACATATTAATATACATATGAATATACATATTAATATACATATTAATATACATATTAATATACCTAGTATATAATATTATATAATCATTTTATATCACATGACTTCCAAGCCACATATACTAACCATTCACCAACTTGAGTCGAAGCCTCCAAGTATGGTTGGTTCCACTTAACCCTGCACTAACTGAGTGGTTCTCCAAGGATCTACATCTCCTATCACCACACGGCCACCGGATGCTACGCACGGATGTTGAAGATGTATTTGGACAAGCATGGTGCCTTGGCGAAAGACCTGGCGATTGGTCATGGAACTTAGAAACCTTGGATCAATACTGCATAAATATCGGAGACTAATGCCAGAAAAGATGATGATGATGATGATGATGATGATGATGAAGATGATGATGAGGACTTTGATCGTTTTTTGTCAAACTACTTGACCATAGCATGACTACGTGCCCCCCTGACATCCGTCATGAACTCCCAAACTACTGTAGCAGCAGATAGCAATTTCCCGCAATAGTCGCAAATGTCTGGTACATATCACATATACACATTTATAACATCTATCTTTCGCCATGCGCAAAAAAGGGATTTAAGCCACCAAACAGCAGCATAGAGCGGTCCACCCCACCAACACAAGAGAATTTCATCCAATTTCATCCAACTTTCTATACATCCAATATTTCATCCAAAAATACGTCCAATGGATTTCCCATCCATCTACATCCTCCAACATCCCACAGAAATGGCTTTGTCTGAACATAAGCTACCTCAAAATTCCCATGGTTTATTCTCATTTTCCGACTTGACAACGATTTTCCCGTTGGTTTCATATCCCATTACCCTCTGGTTATTTAACATAGCCATTGAACATGGTCCATTTATAGATAATTTTCGTTAGATCACCATTTATATATAGGGAATTCTCCATAGCTACGTTAAGTAACTAGAGGGTATATCCCCATTTTCCTACACCTTTCACCCGCGAGGGATCAAGTGCCCAGGCATCAAGTCTTTCCTGGAAGACGATGCGGCGGTGCAGCTCAGTCTGCAGGAGCTGCTGCAGGTGGTGAGTCAAGACACGGCACCTGGGTTGGCCACTGAAGGGGGAAAGTTTGCCGGAAAAATGGGCGATGTTCATGGGAAAAGATGGGAACATCATCGAATCAATGGAGGGTTTGAATGATGATTTTAATGGGAAATCCCCGAACTATAGGGTGGTTTCCGTTGGAAAATCATGGGAAAACATCATGGGAAAATCATGGGACTGTCTCTGATGGAGGTTTTGATATGTTTTAATGGACACATCATCGAACTAACTGGTGCATTGTCCAGCGACGCCATGTTTGATCACTGGAGGGTAGTATCTAAAACACCCCTCTAAGAAACATGTTTTTGCCACTTTGAAGACTTTGAACTTAGTATAGGACCATGATATCCCCATGATTGATCCACAGGAGTATCTCAGTAGTATTGGATATACCATCACTATACCACTTGGAGACCTTGAAGACCTCCCGAGGAAACCCTGGTCTTCCTGGGCACCCGTGCAGCGCTGGGGCAACGCACCTGCGTGGGGGAATTGGTCACCGCGCGAGTGCATGAGGTGCCAACAGCGCCTTGGTACGGCGCGGGGTGAGGTTGTGATTCAACCATGAAACAGTGGGGCATATGACTGAACCAGATTACCCTCTGGTAAACATACAAAAAGCTATTGAAAATGGCCATTGAAATAGTTGATTTTCCCATTAGAAAGGGTGATTTTCCATAGTCATGTTAGTTTACCACAGGGTATCTATCATTAACAGACCCTGAGAAACTCGCTATTTTCAGAGGAAACGAACCTTCCAATCCCTGCCAGGGTCGAACTGTTGATTTACCAAAGGGTATCTATTGTTATGGCCACTACTATTCTTATTATTCTTACTATTACAGTACTTTTTTCTGATGTGTTTATTCATCAAACGTCAGGATGTAAGATGATTTGGGGTGGCTGTAGATCCAGTATGGGAAGCTCGACCACTGAGACGGCTGGTAGCGTTGCGGAACCCAATTTCTGCAAAGATGTTTTGGGCCACACTGCTAAGCAAACATGGAAAGAATGCATCAGGATTGCAGGTGATTCTGGGTTGCGTACAAGTTGGGACCTTTCCTCCAAATGCAAGCCCTTTCTATAAGTGTCATAGATGAAATGCGTTTAATTATTCGCGTCATCTTTGTTTGATTTTACATATTTTTTTCCAAACGCGAACTCATTTGATTCAAGACACCGGGTCTATATGTGATAATCTGAAAGTGTTTTTCCTAATTTACAGTATTGATTTCCGATAGAAAACTTTTTCAGACGCACTGCGCAACAATGATAGTTATGCCGTAGTAACTCATTTTGGGAACCTCCAATCCAATGCGAGCATTCCGACGGGGTTGGCCACAATAAAAAGTGGGGGGCTACAAGCATGGAACCCGAGAGGCACCTGTTTGTTCACGAGGCCTTGTTGTAATATACTCCTGAAATCTTCAACGAAGCTCTAGCATGGCCTAGCCATTTTTAAGGAGGATATGGATCCACATCTCGGAACGAACTTGGTTTCTTGAAGTTCTTTGTGTACCCAAAAATCCTTTGGCACATGATCTAATGCACGTTCTTGACACCCCTGGGCCGTCATTTTGTACAGAGTTGACAGGGTCATTTGTAAAGTGTAAAGTGTAAAGACTGTTGATGAATTCTAGAATGAAACCCGATTTGGTGCACCGGTCGCTCTTGGAAGAAATTGCTGGCGATCACAGCACTTCCCAGAGCAGCGGTTCCGCCCCGTTCAATAGGAGAGGAGGCTGTGTTCCAGAAACCGCAGGAACAGATTAACTAGGTGGCTACCAGGCTACCACATGTGGGACAATGATCTCCAGTGACAATGACCATTTGTTTTTGTTTTAAGGGAGTTGAAACCATCACCCAGTCAAAGGTTTTCATCCTGGTTAGACATCTTCAGTGCAAAGGTCGAGCTGGTGAGTGAGCTCATGAGAGGGTGTATCTGCCGTTTTTGTACAGTCGATATGGATCTTTGCCATTCTTTCCATGTTTACAACACTTACTTGACCAAGAGTGCGAGTACAACCAGAAATGCAAGTACAACACGATCTATATAAAGCTACGTAGACATAGACATCCATCTCTATATTTTTCAGGTCATTCTCCTGCAGCTTCCCCGTTCGGTGCCAAGGTCCTGTTGGCCTTCCCAAGCTTTAGTGAACCCTCAGAGATCTTCATTGCAGACAGCGGAAAGATCATCCCCGGCGTGGTGGACCCTGGGGCCGACCCCCTGGGAACCAGCTGGTTTCACCCCAGAGAATTTCTTTTGGGTCGTTTCAGCAACATGTTTCTTACCGGGTTGTGTCTGAACATGGGTTTTTTCCCATGGTATATCCCAAAATGGTTGAAAATAATGCATACCCCAAAATGGCTATGTCAATAGAATCAATGGTGATTCACCAATGGCTTTAGCGGTACACCGCTGGCAGGACTTGGTGTCTCTACGCATCGGGTTCCAGGAGTGGTGTGGCAGCTCCGAAGATTTTTGTTGGCGATATTGGGCCCGAAAGTCGCGCTTGGGTGGACATAGAACTTGATGTACCCTCTGGTAATCTAACATAACCGTGGAAAACCATCATGAATTAAATGCAAACCATCGATTTCTATGGTCCATAGCTACCATAGCTATGTTGGTTTACTGGAGGACCAGAGGGATTTATGGAGGATGAATCTGGGGGGCTGAAACTTCTGCATATCGTTTGGGTTTTCAAGGTTTCAACACTGCACACATATATGCAGATATGACAAAGCATGGAAGCATGGAAAAAAACGGTGAACTTTCCATATATCTATATAATATGATTCTATATGATATTATACAGTATGTGATTTTGGGCGGGCAAGTTTGGTAAAACCTTTTACATAGCTGGGATTCATGGTGGAAGAGTACTGCAGTTGGAAGCATCACATGGAGCATATTGAGGATGAGAAAAATCCAGGACTGTGGCCCAGGCACAAAACTCGTGGAGAAAAGTATCAAATTTGATAGAAGAACGCCAATGTGGGTTCGCATATGTTTCCATAAATGGTAGTAGCCTCAAATGGATGGTTTATAGTGGAAAATCCGAAATACAAATTGATGATTTGGGGGTACCCCCAGTTTAGGAAACCCCCCAGATTACTGAACATACATACTTCATACTCAATTTTGCCAAACCACGAAAATTTGACATTTCATGTAATGCCAACCAGTTTATTATGTAAACTACATTAGACTACAAAAGACATATGCATTGACTGCGCTGTTGAACCACAGATGGAGTTTGACGATGATAGGCAGGCTTCTTCCAAAAGATTGTCCTGTGGTTCTACATCGGAATTGATTTGAACCCACATTGATAGGAATGAGCCCATGAAAAGGACACGGCGCCGACACTGCATATCTATGGCATTTGTAAAATTGATGCATATCAACTGGCCGATAGAACTTCACAACAATCATGTGTTTTCAAGTTCAAAACATTGCCCTACATATGGGTATATGAACCAAAAAAAAGCCACTTAAAAAAGACACAATGGACATCTTAAATGTGGATTCCCTTTTCTGCAGTTCAGCTGCAAACTTCAAACGGCATGGACAAGCCGTGATTATATGTTGCGCTGGCCAAATTCACAAAAGAAAGTATTTCACGGAGCAGGTTTATTCTAGCCACGTTTTCGGAACAACACGAAATGATTGGACAAATACAAAAGCAACAACCCAACACCAACACCACCAACACCACCACCACCACCACCACCACCACCACCACCACCACCAACAACAACAACAGCAGCAGCAGCAACAGCAACAGCAACAACAAAAACATAAACACAAAAGACAAACAGCAGCAACAACAACCACAACCACAACCACAACCACAACCACAACCACAACCACAACCACAACCACAACCACAACCACAACCACAACCACAACCACACATTGTCCTGATGAAATAATATGGAACCAACCGTCATTTTAATGACGCCAATGTTGTTTCTGTGGTTCTGATTAAGGGCAGCCTTCCCCATTTGACCAAAAACATGATACCCACAATTCCCCAAATTAGAGATGATAAACTCATTGTTTTAACATTTTGATATGTTTTGCACCTTTTGTGTCTTGAAATCTGTCCAGATTTCTGTTTGCCTGTCGGACATGCGTACCCGATGGAGGTCCCAAATTCATCGGTTGTGGACTCTGTGGGTTTACCCTCTGGTAATCCAACATGGCGTGCTGGAAAATCACCCATTTCTAGATGATTTCCCCAGCTAGAAATCACCATTTATAGTGGATTTCCCAGCTAGCCACGTTTGATTTCCGGAGGGTATATCTGTATTCCATAGCTATCAAACTTCGTTGCGCATCCTTTGGAGTTGGCAACAGCAAATCCAGGGTGGTTTGTCCGTGCGACTCCGTGGTCGTTGGTCAATATCCTGCTCCTGTTTTTGATGAGTCCCCGAGTTCTGCCGGTAGTGATGATTGGAGAGTACCCATAAACATATCCATGTGGTGGACAATGTTGCTGCCAAACGGGGTATGTTAAAAGACTTTAGCTAATCAGGTCAAATCACCAGGCAAAGCGATAAATCTCACCGCAACCCCCAGTTTGCTTGATTTTCGTGACACGCAAATTCCAAATTCATCTCAACTGCCAAGTTCGTGTCTGACATGGTATATTGACGCCTATATACTTCATCTATCAATAAGGGGCTTTCCAATCCATGGGGGTAACCCCCCAAAATCATCCAAGTCATGACCATTTTTTTGTATTGAAACCTATGGTGACTTGGGGATCCCCCACTTAAGACACCGATCGCGCCAGGAGATCGAAGAGACCTTCCGTTGGATCGGCCAGTTGCCCACCTTTCGCGTGCCGGAGAGGATGACCCATGAGTCGGTGGCGCAGGTCGCTGGAATTCCGAAAAGTTGATGGGTCAAAAAACGTCAAAGATCTGGTGAGATATGGTGAATTTGATGTATATATATACATATATAATCATATATACATATTTGGATTTTAATATGTTCTTCAATGTCAAAGATCTGGTGAGATGTGGATGGACGATTTTTTGCACCAGTTGATAGGTGGTAAACATCCCATGATTTATAGGCTTTCAATAATCCAAGGTGCAGGATTTCTTCCATCCACATATGGTGAGCCGCAATTCACACGGGTTTAGATGTTTGATTTGGGAATGAATTATATCGACTTTGCTGAGAAATGGTGGTGGCACTGGGAGTAGAGGACACCTATGAACTAGAGGATGAGTACAACGACCCTGAACTTGAATCTTAGATGCAGATATTAGTTAGGTTGTCCGAAAACAACTTGCAACCTTCAGGACCTAGCTGAGGAAATGGGTCGACATGGTTTAATTACCCTCCGGCAATCTAACCGCAACATCAGTGAGAACTAGATAAAACCACTCCTTGGTCAGATAATGTTAGTAAAGCAAGAAGAAACCAACCATATTTTGATGTTGATTTTGATGGTTTTGGGGATGGTGGAGAGCCATGCACATCAAGATCATAGATATCAAGGAAACAAGCTGGAATCTAGAGTTCAAAGAGCTTCAATCTAGATTCTAGCCGCCCTCAATCAAGTCGAATCAAGTCATTGTGCATCCGTGATTTCTCCATCGGCAGGTCCTGAGCTTTCTGATGGGAACCCACGTGGAGGAGCATCCTTGCCCGTGGGAAAGGTGGACATTTTTGGCAGAAATCCCATCATCATCTCTTAAGTTCGGCTCACCTATCAGAACCTGCAATATTCTTTGGAGTGTAGACATATAAATGCAAGAAATGGTGGATTAATCTAACATCGTTTCATGGTTTGCAATATTTCATGTTCAGCGAAAAAACATACTTTGGAGGGTATCGAAAATTCGCCATGGAAGGGGGAACGGGTCAAAATTTATTGTAAAACCTGAAGACCCGTCAATTCGGAACGCTTGAGCAGGTTGACCCGTTCCCAATTGATTCCAGTGAATGTGGATCTTTCGTAGCCTCAACTACTGCAGCTCTAGAATGGGTCTGCGCCCGAAGGGGCAACATCTATAGCAGTCCAAAAGCCCCACCTTTGTGAGAAATTTTGGGATTCAGGGTGATGAACCATGAATAGGCTATGGATAGCATTGGAAAACTTGTAGTGTAGGTAAAACAATAATAAACCATCCCCCAAATCACCATTTTTATAGGTGGTATGTTTTACCATTCCAAAATGGGTGGTTTATGGCATTGGTTTACCCACATTATGCCTTTGACTTTCAGTTCTTGAAGTGATTTTTGGATTCCATTCTTATTTTTAAATATCCAGTATCTAAAAATATACATATATATTTATATTATCTTTATATTATTATCAAAGGAAGTTGGGAAGCAATCTTCCGAGTTACGGACAAATAGAATTGTGAGACTTAGAGTAGTGGTGAGCTAGAGAAGTGGTTAGCTAGAGTAGTGGTGAGCTAGAGTAGTGGTGAGCTGGAGTAGTGGTGAGCTAGAGAAGTGGTGAGCTAGAGAAGTGGTGAGCTAGGGTAGTGGTGAGCTAGAGTAGTGGTCACTGAGAGTAGTGGTCACTGAGAGTAGTGGTGAGCTAGAGTAGTGGTGAGCTAGAGTAGTGGTGAGCTAGAGAAGTGGTGAGCTAGAGAAGTGGTGACTTAGAGTAGTGGTGCGCTAGAGTAGTGGTGAGCTAGAGTAGTGGTGAGCTAGAGTAGTGGTGAGCTAGAGTAGTGGTGAGCTAGAGTAGTGGTGAGCTTAGAGAAGAGGTGAAGTAGAGTAGTGGTGAGCTAGAGTAGTGGTGAGCTAGAGTAGTGGTGAGCTAGAGTAGTGGTGAGCTAGAGTAGAGGTGAAGTAGCGTTGTGGTGAGCTAGAGTAGTGGTGACTTAGAGTAGTGGTGCGCTAGAGTAGTGGCATTGTAATGGCTGCGTCAAGGTTCCTTGGCGCCACGGCTGCGTGCGTAATACTATTGTGTTTTGCAGCTGGACCTCGCAAATCGTATTGGAATGGCTGCATCCAAGCTGCGAAGGGGAATTGT
>BGPT01000012.1:657820-691891 GCA_003297045.1 Symbiodinium sp. clade C Y103
GCTCTTGCACGGTGCAAGCAAGTTCTATAGATGAAAAAGGTCTTATAGTATATCCAAAAGGCAACTTCCGCCCCGCCTCGTGCGGGTACTACTGGTAAAGGGTCTTTCCAATTGTATTCTGATATGTTTGTGAAATGTGACCCCCATTTTGGTTTGTTGAATTTCTGTTTCTTGGCCAATGGTATCCCCAACTTTCCACCGGCTCAATTCAACCCAAATGCGGCTGTGCAATGGGGAGTACGTTCACATCAACTTGCACCGCCTGAGGAGAATATCCCTTCTCGTGAACAAATCATTGCTGGTTGGGCTTCAGTACTTGCGAAGTACATTACATCATTTCCATGCCATATTGCCGCTTTTGGTCTTTGGTTTCTGATATGCCGGGGTCTTTTCAACTGTGTCACAGCGCCAATTTTTTTACCATTTGGGTGCATGTGCCATATCCCATTGGGGTGTGTAAACCACATTCTCTCATTTCAACCCCCACCAGCAATCCCAATTGATTTCTTGTTTCAATCATGGAAACTCAACCTGATTTGCCAACATTACACCCACATCGGCAAGCATCCAGCATCACCTTGATCAAAGATAGAACACGTCCCCCAGCCATCCCAGGTACCAAAGATTGTCTCATTAAAACAAAACGATCCCCAGGTGGCTTTCCCCCCAAAAAATGTTTAATGTCTTAACAGTTTCAACTTGCCCCCCAACAAATTGAGCAAAAACATGTTATTGAGCTAGACTCATCTTGTAAATAATGACCGCCCTTATGTTTTGAACAGACAACGATCCGACGTCCGTACCTAAACCCTTTCCCAATCTCCAACCAATCGCTCTGATATTTCTAGTTCGTAGTTCCAACTTAAATCGGTATGGTGATTTTTCAGGAACATCTACATCGAGGAGTTGATCAGCTTCATCGATCAGCTGATCCCTACCACTGAGCTGAGAATCCTGAATGCGCAAGTCGTCAGCGAAGAGGCTGCCGCTGCAGTGGCGGAGCTGCTGCTACAGGCGAAAATGTTGGGAAAATGGCAATGGAGAGGGACATGCAACAGGATCATGATCAACTTTTTGTTGGTGTTGGTGGTCACAGTTTTTCACTCAGCTTCTTGGTGCACCGTAGCTTGGAAGATTAATGTGTTAGGACTCTTAAGACTTAAGCGGTAATGTACGTGAAGGGTTGGAAACGCACCGGACGCCTGGGGCTTCTCGGACACAGATCTCCTATTTCAGGCGAAAACAATTGCCGTTTTGTGAGGCATGGGCTGCCCTATTCATCAGCTTATTCGACAAGAACCTGTTCGAAATCCTGGGATCATTGTTTCAATGGAATGTCTTTATTGTTTTTTATTTGTGAGGGGGGGGTGACTCAACCTGGAGAATTTCCAGGGGTTGAAGACATGAAAGATTTTTTGAAGTTTGTCAATCTTGGTCAATATGAAAGTGAAAACGACCCGCAGACATTCTTTGCTAAACCACTAAAGCCCCAACATTTGATTTATACTATTTGGATCTATTTGGTGTTCCTCACAGATGTTGGTTAAACTTCCTCAAACTTTAAGCCCCCGCACGCGCAGGTGTCGTCGCAGAACGCTCAACTCGCAGATTCCACGATGTTAGCCTTCAGATGTTTAGGAGAGACACCTTAGGGATCCTTGGGGAACAAGATTGTGGTTTCTACATCGATTTTTGGGTATGGTTCATAATGGTTGCAAGACCTTGACATGGTAAACTATGGGGTACTCTAGATGGATGTAGATTCGATGCGGTATAGATGGGTATAGCTTATGGTTTCTAATGTTTTGCCACATTACCAGCTAAGGGAGTACCTAAGCTCTACTGACCCAACAACAAGTCTGGCCTTGATCAGCAGTTCCATTCTGTTGGCTGCTGGAAAACGGAGTGAAATACAAACTGTTAGGATTCAAATGCTGCGTGTGACAATCCACAATTAATCCAGGGATACAAAAGTCATTCTGCTTTTCTGAGTTTCCTTCACGAATGCGCAGAATAAATGTCAGGATTACAAAGAATCATTCTTGTCAGAACTTTTTTGTGACCGGACCTCTTTGTGACAGGATCCTGCAAACCGAGAAAACATTGTCAACGCATCATAATCCAGTGATCGATCGATATTTTTTACACTCTCTGATAATTTAGCATAGCTGTGGAAAATCATGTGTTAATGGCAAATAGGTAAGTCGGACAAGCAGTAAATCATCTATCATCTGTAAATGGTCCATGTATGTCCATTTATAACATAGCTATGTCATGCTATGTCAAGTTACCGGAGGATATGCAACCTACTCCAGGAGAGAACACTGAAGGGCCGCATGCCACCCTTCTACTGGACTGTATCAAAGACTCTGCACCGCCACCTGAAGCGGAGAAGATGCTTGGTTGGAGGAGACGGACAGTACAAGAAGATGAACCATGTGGGTTGGAAATGACCAAAATCAAATGGAGGTTTCAATGGGAAAAGCATCAAACTATACACATGGGATGGTTTTCCCGCAAGTCATGTTTGATCCTTGGAGCGGAAAGATCATTGAAATTTTGACTCATTGGCCCTGAAATCACCGTGGCTACAGTATACCCAAGGATGAACCCAACTGCACCCCCAGTGGTGACAAGATGGGACCATAGCTTTCCTCAACTGCGGCATCCGGTGCACCACCCAAAATGCCTCAGATTGATCCAGCCTGTTTGGTCCTTCACGTCTGTGTGGTTCTTCACATCTTAAGATCTCACCTACAGCGCTATGCCGATGGTCAATCGCAATCCTAAAACATCCCAAACCCATCCAAAACATTTATATGTTAGAATAATGGGAAACATGACTTTTGATTTTTTGTGCATTGCTCAGCTTTGCCCAAAGGCATGGGCAAAGTAATGACGGTATAAAGCTATAATATATATATATAATTATGATTATGTATGTATACCTATATTTTGAAATATATACATATGTAGATTAGTACTATATATATATATATGTGAATGTGTTTATTCTTCATGCGTATGCATATGTATATATATATATATCCATACTGATATTCATATATTTGGGTATGAAACAATAGAATGAGAGAGAGAGAGAGAGAGAGATGTCACTGGGATATCACCCACTTGCTGCACGACCACCATTTGAAGCGATCATCCTGGACGTTCACCTGGCCGCGTGACGGGCCCCCTGTTGGTTGAGGATGAATTACCGGTAGACCGGATTTTACTACCCAACATGTAGGGGATCTTCATATACAATCCATGACGGGAATGCCTTTGAACCAAACATGCAGTAGGGATCATATGAATTCGCCATAGTAATTGTTGCTATCCACATTAAATTATCCATGGTTATTATCCATAGCGATGATTTGGTTACGACTCGACGCGGCCCAGGGAAGAGGAGTTCGACCCCATGGAGATCAGAACCACTTCCTTAGAGCTTATTCGGATGACAGAAGCACAGGCATCGCCGCCGACTGCCTATCCTATTTGTGGTGAACAGAGGGAGCGATTCGGAGCGGATCTTGGGGGAGACCAATTCCCTACTAAATGAGGAGCTAAGGAGCGCTTCGCAACTACATCATAGTTGTTTTTGTTTTTTCTGATATGACATGTTGTTTTGTGCAATTTTGATGCGGATATGTTAATCGGACCTTACCTGCTTTTTTTTGGGGGGGGAAGGGGGGGTATCTATATTGTTAATTTTCAGGCATTCCCAGGATGATCATCAGTTTTGACTACATAGGAAAAATGGGGAAATTAAACCAGCAAAACACTAGCAAAAAGCAGGAAATCACCAGTAAACAACCAGCGAAGTTGGAATTTAGCCAGCAAAGATTGACCTTACATAACCTATCGCCATACACCAGCCACTGCCTTTTTCTCGTCTCGCTTCGAAAACAAGCGCCAGATAGACCCCAAGATGAAATAATCAGTCCTGAAGCACGATTTCTGGAGGATGTTTATAGGGGAGATTGTCTTTTGGATCTAAAGATGACAACGAAACCTGGTTCTGCTTTGGGATTGTCTTGTGGTCCAAGCTGACGCTGGACGAGCATCCCTCGGAACAGCACAATCCAAAAATTCCTCGAAAGACTCGGAAGGTAAGTCCCGGGTAAGTACAAAGTGTCCAATCACAGTGTCCAATTTGACGCCACTGTCAATTGAAAAAACCATTCCAAAATCGCCAGGCGACTGAAACGCAAGATGCTTGGGAAACCTGGCTTGCCTGCTATGGTGGGGATGGAAAGTGCCCGTCCGGTGTACTTTCCCATCTTTTCTCAGCGCATGTTCATGAGATTTTAGTCAGATGATGTAGTGATGGTAGGTGGTACGCCCCAAGTTTGTGCTTAGATATCTGAATCACTTTATTAAACGTATATATATGTTGGGAGGGGTTGAACTGAACTATGTAAACCTGATGCAGATGAAACCACAATTTAGTGGGTCAAACCCCGTGTTTTGTGGGTAAATGAAAGCCTCTAGTTTTTGCAAGTTCAATACAAATTCACACAGTAGATTCCAATGTGGTTTGATTTTTGTATGTTAACAGTCTTTTTCTTGTAGGTTTGGTGCGTCTAAACGCATTTGTTTGTGATATAAACTTATTCTTGTACCCTTGGTTGTCTTAGTCTTACTATATAGTATTGTAGTCAAGTCCAGACACCCCCTATTTGTTTGTGGGTTGTAGGTGGTTAGTTACCCCATTCAGGGTGGCTCCAACTCCAACCCATGATAGGAACATGATCACCGCAGGGTGGGGAGTAATTGGTCATTCTACCTCTGTATCTACGCGGATCTACGCGGTTTTCTCCCCAAACATATTTGTGATGCTGCGAGCAACCCCCAAATTACTGTAACATAGACCCTGAAAATAGTGTAGACATGTGTAGACTAATCTTTCACCCCACTAGAAATGGCAGGGTATCAGTTAATTTACTGGATGGCACCCCATTCTTTGATATTTTCTGCAAGTTCAACTCCCCCAACCGTTCTAGGAGAAGAACTTGTTGACCGATTGACCGAGGACCTTTTTTTGGACGGCTTCGATACCGCAGAAGCGGCGGGTGAGGCCATGCATGATGCTATGGTGGAAGCGGTGGCTTGGCTGAGGGGATATGTTACATGATGTTCCAGAATGCCATGCTATCATTGAATGCGCGTAGATTCTCTGACATAGTATATATTTTATACATCATATCCAATATCGGTAGCCTGGATGTTTGATTGTTTATACTGTGTCTGTGTCACAGAGATGTTACAATTATTGTCGACATATTCTAGACTCCTGGACATGGCGATGGAGAGAGAGAGAGAGAGAGAGATCTAGAATAGTGATGGATCTTGAATATATTATGGATTTTTAACCATATGGGATATCAGCAGTGTTGATTGTGGAACAGATTATACGATAACCAAAATTGGGTTGTGACTGTTATGACTACAACCCTATATGTATAGCTCGGGCGAGTAGGGTTAGTCCAGTTGTCAGGTCAACTAACCCACTTACAGACTGGGATGAGACACCAAGCAATACTCATTCGACTATATCATATGGAATGCAATACTTTACATCCATGAACATAGGGTTTGAACCAAGGAATAACACGATCGCATGGGAACTATGTCATACACTGAGAGGGTATCAAGAATAATAACAAACGAACATATGCTTGGATATTTGGTATTTCTGGTATGTAGACAATGACCCCCATGAATTGGAAGCATGATTTGTGCAGGTATTTAATTCAAGATTGGCAGACACATAGGTATATACATATGTATATATGTCAATGCTACAAGCTTTCCCAGAAGTAGGCAATCCCTAGCGATACCTACCTCCAAACGCCAGTTTTACTGTAATCGGGAAAATGATGACAAATCAATGAACATAAACCACCTGTGATGGATCTTATGGGCGCTGCTTTTCTTGAGTACTTCGTTTTGTTTGACACCAATGGGGGCCGATTCAACGCCCCATGCGGCTTTTTTTTTTCTTGAATGGTTTTTTGATGGATCGTTATTTTGTCAGATGGAAGTCTCTGTATGATCAATCCTGAACGATTTACATGCAGTTGTTTGAATTCGCCCGGCTTGACCACATTTAAACAAGTGTTTTGAAACAGCATATCCTACCCACTACTTGCAACAAGGTACAAACAGATGTGCTTCAAATCCTTTCGCAATTTCTCACAACTCCTTTAAGTCAGAACCCCCTCCCAGCACACATCAAGTTTGAATCATAATCTCTATTTTTGAAAGAGGAACATGCATTTAAAAGTATATTTGGGGCAAGTAACGGTTTGTGCTTGGCAAGGGTTGGTTGATAGCTTCCACTATCCTTATTTATTAATGTATTCTCTGTGCGTTGTTTTCTGATGTCACAAAATATCAAATCTGAAAAAGGAATATATATATATATATACACACCTACATACCAGTATACTGCAGCATCCCCCCAAGTAAAACAGTAACTTTTCGGAAAATCGTCAGAAGTTGTTTTGCTCACCACGTCATGGCTTTTGTTTTTCGTTTTACATGTTACTCACATTCACTACGACCATCTAACCAACGGGAAATCCAACGGGCAAAACCACGGCCCTAGGTGCCTGCAATGACGACCATGTTCAAGCTCCCGCGGGCGGTGGCGGCCATGCGGCTTCAGGAAGGCGTCCATCAGATCCTTGGGAAATCCATCGCAAAACCATGGGAAAATCCTGGGAAAATCATCAGAAACTGTGGGAAAATACGGGACAATTCCTATCCATGGAGGTTTATTGCTGGGAGAATTATCTATGGAAGCAAACCGCTATGGAAATGTTATGCTTTCCTTTAGAAATGATCTACTTTCATGGTGGATTTTCAAGGATCTATGTGGATATTTACTGGGATAAAGATGTGAAAATCATCGAAGTAGCATGTTTGATTACCAGAGAAAAAACAGTTCAATGTTCAATGGCTAGAAAGGTCAACTCAATGAACAGTTCTTGCTGAACTAATGATAGCGGATTCAACCTATGTTCAACTGTTCAACCCTTTGCATTGCTAGTATGATGAATGGTTGACGAAGGTTGGCTAAATGGTTTACCCTTTGATTGCAAACGGTTGGCTACAGTGGTCAGTGGATGGTTTGTGAACGGTTGCATGTAGGCTGCTGGCCTATAAATGGCTACTGTAGTTATTTGCTAGCATGTAGTTTACCAATGGTCGCTTACATGTTGTCAGTACACAGTTTGTAGCTGTGCGCATGTTGTTTGCAAATCGTTGCAAGTGGTCTACATGTATATATATATATATATATACATGGTGCGAATGTTTTCTTTAGAACTAGTAACGAATGCTTTGTTAACTACTAGTAACAGTATGTCGGTATGTCAATGGTTGGCTGGTTTTAGTGAACTGTTTAGAAGCGGTAGTTTCGTGGTTCGGTAATGGCTTTTTAAATGGTTGGCTAGTTGTCGGCAAATGGTTTGTAAACGGTTGGTTTGTGGTTGGCAAACGGTTTGCAAACAGGTGGTTGATGCTTGGCAGATGGTATATATGTAGACAGTTGATTCGTGATTTGGCAAGCGGTATGTCAATGTGTTGTTCTAGTTATTAGTCCATGATTTGCAAAAGGATGATCAGTGCTAGCTTGTCGTTTGTCTTGTTTTTTCTCGTATGGCTTTTGGAAGGTTATTAATTAATTGGTTTGTAAACCGTTTGGTCAATTAGTTCATGGCTGGAGTCTAGTTGTTATCGACAGGCAAGGATGTTTCTGCTTCGTGGGTGCATTGCAGTTAGAAGCGTTCGTGAATGCAGCTGGCAGAGGGGCAGAAATGGAACGTTATCACTGATCATATTCATTTTCGTCATCGGGATAATCAACATAAATATAACCATCCTTGTCACCCGCAGGATCATCATGATCATCATGATCAACACAGTCATCACCGTCACCGTTGTCGTCGTCGTCGTCGTTGTCGTCGTCGTCATCCATCATCCATCATCCATATCATCCATATCATCCATATCATCACATCATCATCATCATCATCATCATCATCATCATCCATCATCCATCATCCATCATCCATCATCCATCATCCATCATCCATCATCCATCATCCATCATCCATCATCCATCATCCATCATCCATCATTGATCATCCATCATCAATATCATTAATAATTAATATCATCATCGTCATCATCATCATCATCATCATCATCATCATCACCACCATGAATATTGTTCTTGGTTTACATGTTGTTCTTCAAAATGCAGAATGCAGCTACCGCAGGTTTTTCTCTCACTAGACGTGAATTACGTTTTCTCAAGATGTCACTCCAAAGGCAATCCGCAGCTGTCCCGAGGATTATCAACTCCTTGCACGATCCACAAGATGCCAAAAACTTGGTGGAGTCATAGATGGCAATAGCGGCTATCCCTTCCTTTTGCAGCTACGGATTTTTTAGGACCTACTCTTTTATGGAGAGATATAGGCGTTGCAACAACCATCGTTTGGGGGTTGGCCACCATTTTTTTTGGGGTGTGCTTTTGGGGGGACACGCTTAGTTTTGCAATCAAATGAAAATAAGCACTCAAATGTACTCAGGATCTCAAGGTTGTCCTACAAAGATGCGGTAGTCAAACAAATGGTAGCAACGCTGGAGTTGTTTCCTTTGAAGTGGCACTTGTATCTTGAGACAGCCCCCCTATGTTACCTAATTTTCCCTACAAACAAGAGAGAAGTAGAGCCATCATCAAGCAAGTCGTGCAATTATGTGCAATTAAAGTATACTTAGATTCAATCAGACGCTGTGCATGACAATCAAACAAAAACAAATCGGATAAAAACAACAGTCTTTTTTTAATATGTTCGACCCTTGGAACTCACATAGAGTTTGGCATTGTTTGTTCCAAAACGTTGGTCTTGCAGCCCGGGTCGTATCACTTCAATGGTTCGTTTGTTCATGGCCGCACAGCCGGGCTCTCAGGACATTATCGGCTTCAAGCATTTGGATTTAGAGGTGAGCGGTGGCAATGATCAGAAATAATGTGGGTATAACAACAATAAAGCACCCATTTGGGAATGGATTATACCATATATTTATGGTGAAATTGGGGATGGTTTATTATGGTTTTACCAACATTGTATGAACCCTGGAAGAATAACATTCCCGTTTGGAAAAAAACACGTGAGTAATATTTTCTTTGTCAGGGTGGTGATGGTAAGCTTTGTTATTATCTGCAATAGATTGAGAGGAAGAAATACAATATGCAAATAGTGTGTAACATTCACAAAATTCAATAGTAGACTGATCGCATTAGTATGTAAACCATTGTCTTTTGGTGTTACTTGGAAGTACGGGACCCACATTCGTAAGTGGCTGATAAGCGACGATAGATCCCAGTTGCTAGTAAATATGAGAATTATCTTCATATACTGGCCCAATCAATATTAACCTTGGAGATCCTTGGAGCAATATTCATCAAACCTTGGGGTCTAATCAATCACAATGGGTATGTAATTACAAAATGAGGTTTCACCTGCAAAACTGATTGATAGTAGACCCGATTTCTATATGCGGTTATTTATGTTCATATTGAATATTGGGCTACCATTGAGAGAATTATCTTTGTTTTGAAGGCACTCCCAGCGGTACTAAATTTGGGTTTTGTGAAACTCCTGATAGCCCCCAATGGGGATGATACGTAGAGCCCCCACTCAGTCAGGGGCATTTCTAATGCCACAATTTCTTGCATCTATGTTTGGGAAAATCTGAAGTCTGCAAGTAATTTTTCAAAGTGATTCGGAATTACATGGAATTACATACAGTTGCAAATCCCATGTGCAACCATTTTCCCATTCAAACCGCCATTTATAGGGGATTTTCCCATTAAGTCACCAGTTTTAGAGGATTTTACCACTTACCCTCTGGTAATCAAACATGGCAATGGAAAATCCACCATTTGTAGGGGATTTTCCCATTAAAACTTCCATTTATAGAGGATTTCCCATTGCCGTGTCGGATGACACGCCATGTTTTTGGAAAAATGGCGCAGGTCACCGTTCCGCGGGTGGAGGCAGTTCGGGGCGCTTTGCTGGAGTTGATCGCCAACGAGCTGGGGCTCAACTGGTCGAAAGGTGAGGAGCCTGAGCTTTGTGCGTTGCGATAGGTTGTGCAATGTGGTATGTGTGCGAAACAGTACATATCATGAATCTAATCCAAAAATATCTATAATTGTTTTTTTTTAATAAGCACATGATATGAAAATGTACAAATACAGGTACGCATACACACATCCAGACATACACGCATACACACACATATAAATGAATTCATGCATACATACGTTACATGTACATACATTGATTACGTTACATTACACGTTACACAAGTCACATCGCACATTACACAAAACAAATTACAAATAATACTACATACATACATGCATACATACATACATGCATGCATGCATACAGAACAGACAACACAGACAGCACATACATGCTTGCATGCATAGTGCACAGATGTATTGCAAATTATTTCAAGTGATCATAGCATGCAATCAGTGTTTCATATTTTTTTCAATATGCACATGTGCATAGATTGATTGGTGAAGATGGTGATAGACTACAAATCATTGGTGTTGGTTCGGGTGACACTGCGATCATGTCCTGAGAATCGATCAATTGCACCATCGGCTGGCCATTTCTGAACCAAGTATCCAACCAGGATCTTAATTATGTGCAAAATTGTGCAACCATTCGATGTGATATCAAAAGGAATCCTGTTACAGTGGAAGACTTCGAAGTTGCGCCTTAAGCTGTAGATATTGAATCATCAACGGTTAAGAATCCGTGGAACTCAAATCACAATTGCCTCTTGTTTGGCCTAATGCAGATATCCGAAAATCATCAGTGGATCTGCAGACTTTCAGGTCTCTCATGTATTCTGATGTTCCATCAGTTTTGTGTCGTTGCCTGAGGCAAGGCCAACGGACTTATACAGGTGCCTTGGCTGGTCTTGAATGTTGAAGGACTCACAGTGCTTCATTTGTTTAAAGAAACACGCTTTCCAACTTCCATGGTTCTTATGTGTGAGTTGGAAGGTGACACATTCTTCCAAACATATGATTTTGTTTGTCGAAACATGACCAACTTCCAAGTGATAAATATGGATAATGAATATAGATGAAGTAGTCAAGAAAAGCAAGACAGCGCTCCCGGCCCCCAGTCTGCCCAATATGTTCAAGATCTTAGACTCATGTTCCTTTTGGATAAGTCATGTTTGGAGTTTCATCGCTGTATTTATTTCCGAAACCTTCCAGTGCAGGCTGAAAAACTGCTGAATCCTGGCTGACATTTCTGATGGCAAACATTGCTGAAGATGCTTCAGATGATTCCAGTCTAGTTCCACAAATAAGATTGACCATGATTAACCAACAATGACGGGTTGAATACCCAACATGTTTTTGAAGGTCGTGAGAGCTACGCTACATCACCTAGGTCGCCATATCCATAGTTACCCCCCTTATAAGTCCTGGATCCGATCCAAGTAACGGAGGGCAACATGTCCTTTGTTGAATCATATAATCATAGACAATATATATATATATATATAGATAGATACACAATGTGTTGCAATGGGAATCCACCCGTTTTTGATGTTCTTGTTTCAAAACAGGGCCTGCACAAAGTATATATGAGCTCACCACCTCAGTATAGGGATTGAGCATGGTTTCATCCGTTGACCTTTAAGGGTCAACCACCAGAACGTTGGGATCCGAGGTCTTCAACTACATCGGCGGAGCCTTGATCTACATCCGCTCGCAATATGCGGAGCGCGTGAAGGTGCTGAGCAGCTCTTGGGTGGAAGCCAACCGTGATAGGGACAGGAGCAAACAGAAGGAGAGACTTGGATCTGGATGTGGGGAAAACCATCATCAACCCATTTAAGGGAACGGTTTATAAGTATATAATTACCACCTATAAAAATGGTGAAATTGGGGAATGGTTTATGGCTTTGTTTTACCAACATTAGCCTGGGGTAAACTACCATAGATCTGGAAAACCCATGGGGAAACCCGTTTGGAAAAGAATGGACATCTATGTTAGTTTGCCAGGAGGGTATTTTTCCGGTGCCGTCAAACGTAGCAAGCTGGGAACTCCCCCGTAATCAAGTGGAAGTTTAAAAGCAATATATAATGGGACAATCATGGACCTGAATGGGGGGGGGTCCAAATTGTTGTGTTTGATTACCCAGAGGGTACAGTACCTGTATTTTTGAAATATGTTTGTTTAAGTGTTGTTTTCCTGTTTGTATTTTTTGAGGTCGGAGGACACGACCAAGTCTTTGGGGACCCCGAAACGGATGTAGATGAATTACTTATGACTTGCGACCAATAGTCGCCCTATTCTGTCACCCATTTAGAAAGGAACAAGAACGAGCATGATGATGTTGCCAACAAAAACTGAACAAAAATAAATCAATGGTAAAAAGATGCCAGCCAATGGCCAGGAGGAAGGTTTATTGTTGCAGCATTTTTGTTTGATGTACTCTAGTATGTGTTTCTATATTTTCCCCAGTGTAGACATTCCCTTTTTGCATGGCAGTCAAAGAAGACACCCTCTGCTCCCAGAGACCCAAAGCCACGGTGGTTTGAGCATACTTGAGTTCGTTTCCTCTTCAGACTGTTGCATTTTTCTGGAACAAATCACCACATTCCATGTCTCAATGGTTAAAGATGTCAACATTGCTCACCATCCTCAATAGATTATTTATTTATAATATTTGTTCATCAGGTTCTGTTTGGTAGTGTTGCTATCTCGATGAGAGTTGCTGGGGAACCCCACCTAGGAAAGAAGCGAAAGAAAAGGCTCGACAGGAAGCAAAGGACAGGGCAAGTTGTGTTCTCTTTCGGGCAAGTTCATGCTTCCAAGTATGTTGGTGGTGCGGTGATGATTATGATATATTATGATCATGATGGCGATGATGATGGTATCGGTGCGGGTGCAGGTGCTGGTGCTCGCTTTGCTGATTCTGATGCTGGTAGTCGTGGCGGTGGTGGCGGTGATGGTAACAACGATTGTGCTGCTATTGTTGACGGTGGTGATGATTGTCATTACCATGCCGTTACTATGCGGGTTTGGATTGTGGCTATGGTTGTGGCCATCATGTTTGGCTTGATTCACGTTTGGACGATTGGCCAATATGTCCAGGCCGCGTTTTGATTCAATGCGCACAAACTTGCACGATTTGGACCCACGGATTTTCTCATATGAGCAACGAAACAAGAGTGCTGTTCCAACTTTTGACGCGAAAGCATTTCTCCAGTGTTTTGCTGGCGCGCGAAGCCACGCGAAGCCACAAGCGTAGGCAGCTATAAACCAGCTATTATTTTTTTGCGAAGGCTCTTCGCGTAGGCTATGTGAGCAGATGTGTTTCCACATGTTTGACAACTTCAAGTATAACCATGTATAACATTGTATAAGCATGTATAACCAATCTATAAAAGACCACGACCATGAGTTTACCAACTTGGAACTGGCATCTACCTTCGCAGGGCTTACATTTGCAGTGCAACTCAAACCTGTGATTCATATTCAATTCAGAAGTTCTTCAGTGCTCAGTGTCAGATTTTCATCATTACCTGCAGGAGTAGAAGTAGAAGCCTATACTTTTTTTTTGCAAATATAGAGGCTTCTCCGCGAAGGCTCCGCGAAAGCCCCGCGAAGGCGGAAAGTCACCATGAAACACCAACTAGCAGTTTGGTGCCTTTCCGCTACTCTGGCAGATGCAATCTCAAATTCTGCATTGTTCTGGTCGTCTACTTCTATTTCATCAGCTTCTGACAGGAAATGAATCAACGGTTCCAACGACAGCCGCGAAAATAATGCCTGCTCAAAAAATGCGCGAAGGCAAGCGCGAAGACTTTTTTGAAAGAACGCAGTAAGCGCGAAGGCACCCTTCGCAGTAAAACCCATCTCGCGTAGGCGTCGCGTAAGCTTTGGCGAAAGCCCCTTTTAGTGTATAGCCGCCAAGCACCCAAAAAAAACAACACTCATATGTTGCGAAGGTTTTGAGAATATCATAAACATATATGGACTTGCATGAAAGTGTTTTCAAATGTCTTTGTCCTTATGGTAAGCAGTGTAGTGTTGATGGATACTTGACCACCAAGTGCATGGATCCATGCTCTCAGCTTTGAACTTTGGCATTGCGAGCTAAAACATGGTGGCTAGCCCCTTCCAAGGGGATGGTGACCCATTCGGGACGTGGTCTCCTGAGTCTCATGGGCTTAAACATCTTAAAATGTCGGAGCCGCTAGCCACATTGGGCCCTGTCCCCACCAGATCCTCATCGAGTGCTTACTGCAGGAGCTTAGAGACAAGGAGCGAGCGAAGGCAGAGAACGGGGAGAAGGACTTGGAGGCGAGAAGCAGCGGGTTGTGGCAAGTGCTTGCGGGTTACAACCTCCAAAGCAACCGGGATGTATTAGGATATACCCCAGGTACTAATCAATGAGTCATACAATTCTGGCAGCATCCAAGCAAAGGTACACAATACCGAAGGGGTCTAACAAGCGGCTTTTGAAATGGGTTGGCGACGGTTCATACCTTCAATTTTTTTTGGGTTGATACCTTTGGAGGCTATTCTGTAGCATTGTGTAACCTTCCATCAATGGTGCATCTTTGCTTGATGGTTGGGAAACCCATGAAAAGGATGGTAAACAAGCAGCACGAAGGGGGATGTACCTGGAGTATATCAGCCACACTTGTTTATGGTGGTTCCTGAAATAAGTTTTTTGGTGGTTCTGCGCAGCCAGACCATTTGGGATGATCAGCGCCCGATGACTCTCCTGGCCTTTGCAAAGGTGAAATCAATTCTCCAGTTGATGTTTATTGCGATGTATTGGTGCTTAAGTTCCATTCAGCGCGTTGTTACATGCCGTTGTTGTCGTTATGGTTGTTGGTGATTGTTGTGGTGGTGGCGGTGGTGTTGGTCGTGTTGTCCTTGTCGTCCTTGTTGTCGTTGTGAGTGGCTCAGCCTGGAGCGATTGGATTGCCCAGCAAAACCAGCCTTCCTTCTTGAGTTCTTAGGGATCCAATTGCATCCTTGCCGCATGGCACTGCATGACAATGCCATGGTGAGGTTGGAACTTTGGGAGTCTCCCAATCATGTTGGAATTGGAACCCGATGGGATTATGATGGATTATGTAGATCCCTAGGTCATGGATGATTTGCCAGAGTAGATCAAGTGATTTAAGTCCAGGTTAAACCCCTGGTACAGACATTTGATGAAAGGTCTACTATATATTTTGAAATCATGAAAGCAATGGATCAGCCTCAGGGAGGCCAGCCACTCCTTACTCATCTAAAGTTTCCTATAGATTGTCCCTTGAACCAATCCATGTCCAACACCACAGCCCCAGGCATTGGCAGAGGAGGAAATCCATGAGGCAAGGATTGCCAGGAGAAAAAAGGATAAGGAGCAGAATGTGCCAAAGACTTTTTATGACCCTTGGATCCCTTGGGCACGGGTTGTCTCTGGGAGAAATGGATGAAAATGGGGAGAGAACCACTTGACCACTTGGTGAGTGAACGGGTACTTGGACAGATGTGGTTTGAAATTTGGTCATGCCGGCGGTAAACAGTTGGGTTCAAGGGTGAAATGTAGAATTATGATGAATCATGTAAAATTATAGATGTGTGAGTAGGACTTTTATTTAAATGTTTCGACCTACTTGGCTACAGTAGGGTCGTTTCACCTTGGGCGATGACATCACCAGTGGCTATTGACATGAAGGGAGTTTCAAACAGCTACATCCATTGCTTGAACATCAGGTGGCCAAAGATTTGGCGACTTCAAGTTCTCATGAATCATGGGTTTTATATGTTTTTTCCTTGGCCGCAATGCATCACAGGGACATGATTCATGATCTATTGACATTGGTCCTGTGCATTTCCAATATTTGCCCTTTTCCTGCGTGTTCAATACCTCCGTGGGTAGTGAAATGTCGGTGGCGCAGTGGGACACCCGGCAGTGGGTCAAACCTGAGATCGGTTGATGGTTGCCGAAGAATGAAAGGCACGGTACGCTCGTGCAACTGGTGCATTGGCCATGTTGCACATGTCCCCCCAAAAAAATAAGTTGAACATGGATAGATCGCATGGTGAGTGTAAGTCCCTTAGCTAGGCTCGTGTTTTCATTTGTTATCATCCGTTAAGCCGATGGATGTCAGAGGTGTCACACCATTCAATCCTCCATCTTTGCGTGTTCGAAGCACCTTAAATCAACTTTGACCCAGCATCACTAAGGATCCCTCCAGTCTCCACATTTTTAACGGACTCCCCCGTTGTTTTCCCTTCCCGGTGCCCTGTTTGTTCCCAAAGTCAGGACATGTTTTGCTTCAACGCGGCGGTGATGGATCTCTTGGAGGATTGGATGTATGAGGTACTGGACTGTTTCGACAGCATCGTGCTGAATGCCGGCAACAGCTTCCGCTTGCAGGAGGAATGTGGCTTGGTAGGGGAATTAGTTAAAGAAATCGCTTGGATGGACATGGAGAAGTATATCATTCTGACATTTGGGGGGTAACTGTTTGTTTTTTCATTGGTGCCTATCATGAATATGAATGCGGTAGATATGTCATGTATCGTGCAATGTACATCTAAGAAAACACTTAGATGTACTTATGTTTCTGATTTCATGCCAGTGTTCTCACACCTGAGTCGTCATGATCAGCACATCCCATTGTCCTGAGGTGACGTCCTTAGCTTGAAGATCGCTAAGCTTCCTGGGCACCTGGGACTGGAGATGGCTGGAGTTCTCCATGAGCTAATCGTGAGGTCTGGAGTATGACAAGCAAAGGGTTGGGGTGTTTCGTGGTAAAAGATCCAGTTTCGGGTACGGAATTTGGGCCGCCAAGGAGGCCGTCACGGGATTCAATGTGTTACTTCGAGTTCTACCGAAGATTGAAGTTGAAAACTGTCGAAAACTGTTGAAATGATCATCGGTCTACCTGGAGTCTACCTTTGACTGAGGCAAACAAAAACGCATCAGGGCAAACAAAAACGCATCAGGGCCTGGGGATCTCAGGGCAAGCGCAACACGGATCAACTCCATCAACTCTAGAAATGTTTGTTCAAAGTTACCCTCTGGTTATTTAACATAGCCATGAAAAATAGCGAATTTTGGATCATTTTCCCAGCTATAAACCTCCATTTGTCGGGGATTTTCCATGGCTATGTTAGTCATAACCAGAGGGTATTAGTTGGGGAAATGTCCGATTTCACGAGCCCAGGGATCCTGTTGGGGCCGCTGATCCCAGGCAGGAAGATGTGAACTTGGCGGATTTCAAAGCCGTGATGCTTTCGTCCTTGCGTTCTCTCCTTCCCAAGGCCTGGGACCACAAGGTTTGTACAATCCATTGCTGGTGATATTATTTATTGAACATGGTTTACCCTCTGGTGAACTAACATAACTATGGAAAATCACTATTTTTAATGGGAAAATCCACTATAAATGGCAATTTTCAATAGCTACGTTTAATTACCAGAGGGTATCATTGGATTTACCGCAGTGTAACATAGTGTAACTAGGTCCACGGCTCACAGCCGCCCTCGAGACAATCCGCTCATTCGGAGTTCAAGTCACTCTGTTTTCATCGCGGCTATAAGCCCCGGTCCAACTACAATATATCATATATCATAATGTTTTGAAACATACATATGCATAATTCACGCCCAACCGTCCAACCATTATTACTATTCTTTCATAGATTCCCAGGTCTACTACGAGATGACGATCTGATCTGGATATATTTGATATTATTCCATTTCTAACCATCAAAAATTGCAAGACCCTATCGCCCCTCCCACTTGCAGAAGTTTCCAAGATGTTTGCAGCAGTTCAGTGTGTCTTACGGCCAGGATTGGTCTGGAGAACACGAGGCGGCTGCAAATTCAGGGGCCGGATATGAACCACAGAATTCGTAAGCGGTTCATGACCGTGATCAATGTATCATATCATCTTTATGATATATATATATATATTGGTATCAATTTCATGTAAAGATCCTTGTGAATAGTTATGACTATAAGGACCACTTGTATGTCATATCATATCATGTTTCGACGATAAAGTCTTTCTTCGTGCGTATCGAGAGTAAACGTTTGCTTCGCGAAAGTTAGAGATCATGAATCCCAACAAGGGCCCCGCAGAAGATAAACATGGAGCTCGCATTTTTTGCCAAAGTATTTAAATATAGTTCGAGAGGAACAACTGTTTCCGGATTAAATAATTCAGATCAACCACCATACACAATTTAACATCAATGATGAATATATTAATATACTGTATACTGTATAGAATAGAGAGTTATGAATCATGTACAGTATATATAATATATAGATATATAACTTAAATTCTGTATCTACATACAAAAAACGCAGAATATACATGATGATACACATTTGACAGATAATAAGAATGATGGTAACTATATATGTTATTATAAACACAATATGTGTACTACATTATGTTGCAGATATTAGTGCTATGGATTTCGAAATGTCGCTCTGCGGCCTAGGCCGCCTGGAGTTGGCTCTGGGAGAGCGTGGAGGCCTTGCTAACGGCGCAGAGAGGGCGCGTTGCGCAGATGGTGGCTAAACTGCAATGGTAGATATAGGGCTGATATATGATTGCTATATGGCTGATATGGTGCATATAGGGCTGATATTTAGTAGATATACGCGTGATACTTGGTTGATATGGTTGATTTGTTGCAAATACATGGTAGATAGAATCAATTGAGAAAACAAAATTATCTTCCACGAGAAGCTATCCACAATTTTGTGGTTTGAAACATTCATTCATCAGGCACAAAAAAGAACTATTGTTTACTTTCTCTGGCCCCCACAGTGTAATAAAAGCTCCTTACAAACATGTTGAACAATTTTGGGTATCTATTCCGACGTAGTTTCTGATGATTTCTGATCAATGTGCATATATTATCATATATTTATAAATTTATAATCAATTATAGAATATATATATATATATATATGTGTGTAATATATTTGTATATTTATGCTACATTGCCTGAGATGAATCTGAGAGTAGCTTTGACATATGTTTTCTGACGGCTTGAACACACCGGACACCCAGGGAACCTTAATTCCCAAATTTAAATGTTCTTTGTTAGGTCATCTTACGATTATTCCCCACGAGATGTCAATCTCGGAATCATCATCTGCTGGATTGATGGTATTGTTGATTCATCATTCCCGAATAACAACAACATATCAGCCAAAAACTTACTGGTGCTTAGTAGGGAATGGGGGAATGACCTATATATAATAACCATTAATATATAATCATCCCATTCCCCCATTCCCTACTAAGCACCAGTAAGAAAATCTGCCACATTTGGTCCGACTGGTTCCTGCCAAGGAAAAGCAACTCGCGCGCTTCTTCGCCTCCTTGGAAGACAAGGCTCGCGAGGAGATCTCCTTCACTTTGTGACTTGTAGCAGCGGCAGGGAGAACTGTCCGGTGACGTGACGTGATGATTGAGATTGAGAGATGCTATTCATAATCATTGTCATGACACTTGTTGAGGATTGGAAGGTTGGCCAGGTTTCAGCTTCATTTATTCCCAATCAGGAACAAAAACGGCGGGAATGACATCCCTTTTTGCAGATGATCCGTCTTGTTCTAGGCTGTAGGTATGTTCATTTGCTGTACAAATCAGCCAGATGTTGCTACTGCAAATATTGCCACGCCATGCACGGTATGTTTGATAATATGCGCCTCTTTTTGTGGTGATGGTTCGTGATCTCTTGCAATCAGCCGACCTCTGAAGACTAGGATGGAATTCAACAAAAACAGCGCAAAAATCATAGAATGTTATCTTCCAGACCTCTGTTTGAGGAGGTCCATAGTTAGTTTCATGAGCGGTATTTTTCGCATTTTTATGGAGAGGGGGCTAAGAAGGGTAATACTATATATATATATATACATAATACATATTATATATGTATATACATAAGAATGCAAGGTAGCAATCCTGAAGCATATCGCACGCTTTTCCTCGATCGTTTTTCTAGGTTGAGCTGCTGGTGGCGTCCTGCCAGTTGCAATATGGTTGGTTACCACAGGAGCTTTGTTTTCTCCAAATAAGATAGCTGAGGAATGATAGAGGACAACAAAGAACATGTGTTTTGAGGGAACATGTGTGAAGATGCAAAGTTTATATCGTTTTGTTCCAGGTTTCATATGGCACTTAAGTGCACAGGATTTGTGTTTCAATTGATTCCGTGTTTTCGATCTCGTGTTGAAACCATTCTGTCTTTTTGCGTATGTTGTTTTGGACTGCCCAGGTACGGAAAATTCTTTGAGGCGGTGCCTGCGGGCCAGGAGTATTTCAAGCAATCGGCCTCCAGGTGCGTTGGAACAAGTTGGAGACATAGATGGATTGAACCGGCTTATCAAGAATCTGGGGAGCTGTATAGCCGCTATATAGCCCTATCAACACCGGAGATACTAGAAACTGCTTGCACTCATATGAGACACAATATATATCTATATATATTTATTTACAGTATATATATATATGTATATGTATATGTATATGTATATTATTTACCATAAGTGGAAGCATCGGAAAACCAACCTTCAACCACAAAAATGCTTGAAGATATTTGGAACCCATGGCCTGATGCTGTGGCGATGCTTCAGATTTAAACTTTGCGACGAGCAAAGACCAGGGGAGGCAGCAATTGGTTCCCCAAAAGCTTGAACCTAGTTCCACAATCATGCTTCACATCGCAACATATGGATACTAGTTTTTTTTTTTTTGTGCAAGGTGCCGCAAAAACAGACAATGCCATGACTCATTCGTTTTGTGTTTGAAAAAAGATGACGTATTTTGTCCGGCTGGGTGGTTTCAACAGATGATCAATCCCAATGTGAATGTGACCCCAAGAACGTCAGATTTTGTGGAAATGCGTTCTCTTGATTTGACATATAGATGTCCAGATTGAGAGATAGATTCATGCAACATGGACATACATATATATGTTTATATATGCATGTATAGTTACACATTACCTAAATATGCACAATCTTTGCTAACCGAACCTGGCAGTGGAAAGTTAAGAGCAAATCGTCTACACATGGGAGGTCCTTAATTGCCAGCTGTTCATTGCGCCAAAATGTATCGATGTATTTACATGCAAAAAGATTGATATGCATTCACCTTAGAGATTATCATACAAGAATGATGGTCCATGCAGTCCATGCGTTCCTGAATTATGGTGATTTCTCAGGCTGAACGTCATCGCGAATCGGGTCCTGGATATGAGTCTGGAGCTGATCAAATATCCCTATCGTAGCTGGTTGCACAGCCGGGAGATCCATAATGATCCATGGATAACCCCGGAAAAGGTTTATCATTATGGGACAATAATAGTCTATAAATGGTTTCATATTGATTCTCAGCGGAGGATACTACAAATATCTACAACTCATGATTTGAAGTGGGTAAAGCTTGGTGTGCATGAGCAACAAATCGTTGATGAATAATTGACAATCGGATGTTTGTGCAGGGGAATGATCACCAATTTGGAAGCTGCAGCAAGGCACCGCAAGCAAGGGCACACACGCGATATATTGAACATTTACGTATATACATATATATATATATATATGATATATGTGTAATGTATTATTTGCTCACCCCCCCTGCCATGATCTACTGCTGCATGGTGATCAAATCTCAAATATACACAAGACCATGGTAATTCCCAAGTGAAAGACCTCAAGGTAGATCATGGGGGGATGACCATATATATATGCATACACACACAGATATATATATATATACCTATACAGTCTTTGTAATGTAGGGATGGCTTATTATCGTCTGAATATGGATCCTCAATATTATAGGTATATGTATATACACTTATACATATACATATACATATTATATATATATATATTTATAGTCATACAGGTCCCCCATGAGTAGATTTGGGGGTTGCAGATCCAGGGGCTGGGGAACTTGTCGTACAGCAAATCATCCGTTGATGTCCCCTAGGAAGGTGGAGTACCACATATTATAATACCAGTTGACTTGGTGAAGTAGGGTTTATGGTGATCAATGTTTAAGTAGGGTCTATGGTGATTACAACCCCCAGTTGACTATAGTATACTATCATTACAGTCACCAGAGACCTTGCTTTAGCTGGTTAAAATCCCATCTAGCGAATCAGGCACCACCTTGTAGACGGTCAGAGTCAGATTTCATCCGCACCATGGTTCTGTCAGGGGAATATCCTCAAATTGACTGCATCGATCGAAAAGATCCTGCAAAGACTTCAAATGGTGGAGATGATTAAACGTTCTGTCTTGACATTCAACGTTATAGAGAACAATATTGCATTCCACAACATAAGATAATACCTGATTAGAAAAAACATTGACAAACATAGGAACAATAACAATCATAGTAACAATAATCAATAGTAATATTATAGATATACACACTAATGATGTGATCTATATGGATCTATATTTGGCTGGGATTCCAAGGTATGGTGGACGAGATCAGCGCCCTGGGCTTGCGTCATGTGGGTTACGCCATCCCCGTGGAGTTCTTCGGACCCTTCGTCACTGCCTGCGTGGAGAGCTTGAGATCCAGAGCTCCTGCCGAGGTCTTGGAGACTCAGCAGCACTTGAGATCGGTATGGGTCAAGCCATGAATGACCTGGACCACAGATTTGATTAACCATTCAATTATCCATTTAATTAACCTGGGGTACCTAGATCACCTAATGTATGTGCTGTTCATATTAACCATTCAATTTTTGGTGTACAGCACTTGGATGTGTCTGAAAATGGGGTATACAGTATACACCCAAGTTGCTACTTCAATGGGGAATATGGTTATCAACCATTGGAATTTTGGGTACATATTTTCAGACAAACCCACTTTAGATCACTTGAACCATGCAAAATCGCTGGGCTAACTATGGTTGATTTAGGGTCTTGTAGGAGCCAATTTATTGAAGATTATGATAACTCATAGTAGGGAAACCTATCAACCAACGAGTCTTCATGAGTATACCATAGTTTCATTTTGATTGGTGAATAAATAGCCTTAAATAGCTATTGATTGTGGCTGATAATATTCTATTGGTCCATATTGTTGTACAATGCCAATGAGTTGTACTAGCCAATTTGTTGGGATTAGGATAATTCATAATTTGTAGTAGGGAAACCGTTCACCCAACTAGTATTTTTGAGTATACCATACTTTTGTGGGCTAATATGCCAAGATGTATGGGAATAAGTCATGTTAGGGAGAGGGCAATTATGGGGAGTGCTATTTCTGGTTTGGTTGGTGAAGTGTACGCATAGCTATTGATTCTGGTTGATAATGCTATATTGGTGAAGGTTGGTTAATAATATCAAAGAGATATACTTTGTTTCGGGATTATTAACCAGCTCACATTAGTGAGACTTGTCAATCAAGTAGTATTTCATGAGATGGGATAGAAGTATTTTGATGGAGCACCATTTTTTGGCACCACTTTTTGTCAGTGCTTCTTGGAGGATCATCCCACGGATCGTTTGTGGTTTGTAACCATAGCAATAAGCCATCATATAGATAGGATAACCCACGAATCGGGGACTTACTGCAGATGATCTTTGCTGAGTCGATGACTTGGATTACTTTCCCGAGGGGAAATACGCTACTGGTTAATGGATGAGTGATTATCCCAACTTACGGATGCTATTACTCTATTTATACCCATTAATCACCCACTTTGAGGGCGCGTTGTGCCAGTGAACATCAGTGAACTACTCAATGGATTGGTTAAAAGGAAAATCTCAGCCAGAAAGCATTGTTTTCCCCAGCAAACACAGGGGTTTCTTGTAAAAATCCCTGAGACAAATCCAATGAACAAAGAAAACAATATGTTTATATAGTGCAACAGTAATCTAATACTAAACATATACTTTTTTTGATTCCTGGTATGATATCGATTACAGTAATATAGTTCAATATATATATATATATACATGTATATTGAACATAGGGCATTTTTATATATGTTCAAACATGATGTTTGATAATGTTTAATACCCATCAAAATAATGAAAGAGTAGGGAGGTATATTGCAAGGCTCCAATTGGGATACATTGGGATTTACAACCTGCATTATGATATATGGGTAAGGAACATGATAAACCAGTCGGTTGAATGAGGTACCACATTTTCGGTTGCCAAAGTTATAGGGAAATATAAGTTATAAGGCTTATATTAATATCCCAACCTATGAACTAGAAAGTGATTAGTGTTGGTGAACTTATGTTCTGGTTGTCAATGTGATCAGCCAGTTAAGGGGCTGATTAGCCAATGTTTCGGAATTTTGTCTGGGATGATCCTCCCAGTGGGAAATGTTGGGAAGACCTTGTCTGATTATGTATAGATTATTTGGTTGATATCAGTTGATTTGATTTGAATTGATCTGAATGAAGTGACTGCTTGGCTGATTGATTGCTGCTTGAGTATCAGGTGAACGGTTGGATAGTTCATGTGTTGGGATGCTATTACCATTAATTCCAGGGTTGAAGGATGAAATCAGTTTCAATGTCTGAACCTTTTAGGAGTGGTAGTATACCATCGCCGAACTTGGACTAGGCGCTAAAAAAATAGGTTTGTCCTGGGATATCTCGCAAACTCATTAGAAATTGCCGCCAAAACTGCGGAACATCGTGAGAAAATGTGAGAAATGATAACCCACATTCTCTCAGTCAAACCCATATTAGTGGTTGCTTGGGTGGTTGGTCGGTTTATTGCTGGTGTAAATGATTCGATTGACGGTGATTGATGGACCCATTGATTGATGGATTCATTGATTCATTGTTCGGCTTTGATCGGTATTCCACTTTATGGGTTCGACATCGTTCGATTCGCATCCATTTTGGATTTGGCCGATAGCTAAACTGCTTCCAGAATGCATTGGCTTGAATGTTTCGCGACGATTTTGCGGTTCAGCAAGGGCTGCACCCCACCTTTGAGCTAATTTTCACCAGTGTCCAGTGTCCCCATTTCATAGAGCCTGATCGAATATCCATAGAGCCTCATTGATTCTAAATGCTCAAGGAGCAAATGATGTCATATTTCAGTTGGCCCCTGGTGCGAATGCTCATGATTCCTCAGCACGTTGATCGCCGCGGCCGTACCGCCCCCCGAGGAGTATTTCTCGTGGTCTCTAGGTTTGGTCTCCCGGATGTTGGTGAGGACCATCAAGGAAGGCTCCACGATTGTCATGAAAGCCATCAACCAAAATAGTAAGGCCGGGCAGATTTGGGGGAAAAATGTGCCCCTGTGCCAAGCCGATCTAAACCATCCACATGTTTGGGTGTTTTTTGGAGCATTTGGCATTTAATGCTATATAATGTTCCTTCAAAAAAAAAACATCCCAACTCTCCAAAATAGATCAAAATAGCTCAACATATCATCAGTGAGGATTCTCATGCTCCAATTCTCCAACTTCTCTCAGTCATTTTTGCGGGTGGTTTTCTCTGATCTTCCCATTTTGTCCAGCCAAAAAAAAAAATCACAAAATGAACATGTTGCCGGAATCTATCGTATTTGATCGGGAACAATGACTCCCAGACTTCCCTTTAAAACCATTTAAAACCAATCCATTGAAACATCATGATTGGTTGGTAAAGCACAAATGTTGGTAGGTGGCCTCTCAAATGGTTACACCATGTTGCACCCCACATGTTCTTGTTTGAAATGCAGATTGTGGTCGGTGAAATCGGTGAAATCTCAGATGTTTCTGCTTCAATCCACATAAGCCCACCATTTTTGGCCGGCTGCTTCTTGACTTGGAAGTGGTTCCAGTGAACTAAGTAGATAGATTTCACATGATTTCACCATAGTTGTAGGGGTTATATCCCAACTTATAGGGGCTTTTAATCATTTGCCATGGGAAAACCATGGGAAAACCATGGGAAAACCATGGAAAACCGCCATTTCGCAGCAGGAACTCCTCGCCTCCGCCTTGGAATGTGCGCCTCGTGGTTCCCGCGATGACTGGGTCCTGACCGTCTCAGTGGGAACGCAGCACCTGGGCTGACCATGGTGAAACAGCATGACAAAATGGTGGTCTGACATGGATTGGTCATCCTGAAATTGGATGAACTCAAGGACCCTGTGTATATTAATCTATGTCTTATGTATTTGCATATGTATATATATATATATCTGTGTGTGTGTTACGCGTACCTAAATATGTATATGTATATATATGTTTTACATGCGATGCAATATTCAAGAACAAATGGGTATAACTTGGCCCAATGAGCGACCCAAAGGCATGAGTAGATCTAATACATTCCGCCAGGTTCTCAAGTTGGGGTGTTCAATATTGCGGGGACGGCATCAGCATTTGAAGTGGAGGACCTCACAATCATCCCTCACTGCTGATTCTTCCACGGGGAAACCAATGGTGCAAAGGGATGCAAAGGGTTGCCCCAATTTTAAGAAACATTCAAATGATCAAACAAAATCAAACATGTTTGTGTTCAAAAGTAAACCCCATTTTTTGGATGATGGTCGAGATATGTTAGTTAAAAAATGGAGTTTGATCATTTGGTATGATGATCTGATTGGAGGTTTCCAGTTTCCATCCTTTCATGTTTTTGGATGATGACCCCTAATTAGCTACTGACTTGAAAGAGGTTGAAGCACAAAGATGGACATGTTCATCCATGACACTCGGAAAGTCCTAGCTTAGCTTGGGGTGTGCCAAACTGAGTCTGAGTTGAGTCCAGCCGTACTACTCTTTTGGGGGAAAAGTATAATGTTGTGTTGAAATACTGCTAGAGCGGACCACGGTGGGTCCGAGAAGAAATATATATATATATGTGTGTGTGTTTTCTTGTGTGACTTGGAAGGAATATCAAGTTTCCACGCGCAAACAGATTAATGATTCTCCTGCGCGTTCGACAGGGAACCCCACTTCAGCACAGGTTTGTCTTGATTATAGTGTATATACGTGTATATATTTATACATATGTATATGTACGTGTGTATATGTATATATATATATATTGCCTTTTTGTTGCTACATGTATCATATTCATACTATATCCACTGGGATTTCAAGAAAAACACTCGATCCATTCGTCAAATGACCATCACAACAACGTTGCTCCAAGGTCGATCTCGCCCCTGCTGTGGGCCATTGATAGTGGGACATGGGCTGCTGCTGAGTCGATGATTGAAGATCTCTTGACGCTACGACATGTTGGTCTGGCTGGTGAGATCATGGTTGAAATATGTTAGATATAGATCAAATGGATGATACATCTATAGATAAAATATGGCTACTACAACTATATAACTATCTATCAAATGGATATAGATATATAGATATATAACAACTATAGATGAAATATGGCTACTACATATACTTCTTGGGTTGATTTTGGATGATGTAATTATCTTATCATAACTTTTCATATTAAGTGGAGCTTGAAGATTTTTTTGCGTGTTTAAAAGAAGATAATTGAACCGTGATAAAGAATACTGATCTGGGACCATAAATAGAATTGTGATAATACTGAACTGCAGGGACCAGGGGGTATTTAATAGTATGGGGGTTGTGTTTTTGTTCCTTCTTTATCCCAAATAGGATGATGATCCCAAAATCTGACAACATAATATCAATGACTATCAATATAGTGTTTGGTATGGGTTGAAACTGCCATCGAGAGGATATAGTTGAAGGATGAGATGGGGACAGTGACATAAACCAGACCAAAGTATGATATATATATATATACATATATATATATATAACAATATATATATATATTATTTTTATGTATGTATATATATATATATATGTGTGTGTGTGTGTGCCTGGGTGTGTGTGTGTGTGTCTATCTTTATCTATCTTTGAACTTTTTGAACAAAGAACAACGTCGAGGCTAAAGAAACTGGGGCCATGTTGTTTTGCCAGATTACTCGCCTTGGCTCTGTTTTGGAAAACCCACGTGGCAACTACTGTTTGCAGCTTGAATTCTATATAGTGAGAGTTCTCTCTCATTCTGAATGGGCTGGTACAAGAAGGTTTGACGGAACTCTTTTTGTTTGTTTCTTACGCTAGCTTTGTACTTCCAAACCTGAACAAACATCAAACATCGAAAAACAAGCTGTCGTGATAGAATGAAAGGAAGGACTTACCGCATGTTGACAAACGAGTCTTCCATCAATTGCAAGGACGTCGACCCACAGCATCACAGCATGTGAGGACCATCCGCGCAGATAGACTGAAGTACTACTATGGTTTGGATAGTGCCTTGGCTTGGCTGTGACATGAGCAAGTTGCAAGACCATTGTTTGTCCCTGTCCCAAAATGGCTTATCTCAAGCGAGTGAATTATTACAGTTTTACTGTTAAATCAGTTGAGAAAGGACACAATGGACTTGCCCAGTTAATGAAATAAGACTTCAGGAAGTCCTGTCATTCATATCAGTTTCAATTGAAAGCTACTGTTTCAGCAACATGTTTCAGAAAGCGTGGGTTCTGTCTTCACAAGTGCAATATCGCTGGCCAGCTTGAATAGATCTTTTGCTTTTGCGGTTGATGTCTATTTTTTATCCTGCGATACAGAGCCTCAAGCCTGACTCATTTTTAGTCTCTGTCCGCACACTGGTATAGATGTGAATATATACTAACTGTATAATATTTGGATAACTACATATATATATATATACTCAGCTACATGTCTCAATCTCATCATGTATGAATATGTTTGAATCTATTTAATAGTACGGACATGTGTCGACATTAAGTTTAAACATAGATAAAGATAGAGATAGAGAGAGATAGGTAGAGAAAGGTAGAGAAAGGTAGAGAAAGGTAGAGATAGGTAGAGATAGGTAGATATCCATAGAGATAGATCAAGATAGATAGGCATAGATAGAGATAGGTAGAGATAGGTAGAAATAGGTAGAGATAGGTAGAGATATGTAGAGATAGATAGAGATAGAAATAGCTAGAGATAGATGGAGATAGATAGAGAAATAGATATAGATGTATGTAGATAGACAGCCAGCCGGCCAGGCCGGCAGACAGACAGATACACTGACGGCCATGCCTTCGATAGAGAGACAGAGGGAAACAAACATATAGATGTACAGTGTAGATAGGTGGATAGATGGATTGATGGATGGATAGATAGAGAGATAGAGAGACGTTAGGTATGCCATTGTCAGGTTCGTAGACACTCAACACCAAGCTATGTGATTAATTGAATTATGTATCAGTAGACATTTGATGGGATTCAAGTGCTAGCCCATGCTACTGTCAGTTTGCATGCTGCGGAAGTTGCGATTGGTGATTACATATGTGAGATATGAGACATTCTGTTCAGGATGCGATACGTGTCTCCCTCATAGTTGCTGGGTGTTTGTTCCAGTTCTCTTCAATTTTTGTGATTGCATTTGGCAGCAAAATTGCCAGAAGTTCTTACCTTCTGCGCAAGCAACAGTACCCCGGCCTTCGATAATGGGAAAAAACTGAGGTACCTTAATCCGCCGGAATTGGGGCAAAAAGACAAAAGATGTAATCATTTGGAAAGGCAAAGCATGTCAGACATAGGAAACAAATCCAAAGTAATTACGGCATGTGTACCTTGCATCAGTAATTGTGAAAAATGCATTTAACTAATTTTAACTACCTATCATGAAACAGATTTCCTTTCTGAAAAGCCATATTTAGCTACCAATCTGGGGCCTGGTTTGTTGAAGGTGTTGCAGCTCCCATCATATTTGACCTTTTTATCAACATCATTCGTTCCATATCTATAGAACACTACATGTATGATGACATATGTATATACCCATGCTACATCCATTATACTTATAGTTGTATTATAGTTGGTAAAACCTCATTGTAGCTCCAGTTTACCATCAGTTTGCCTTTCTTTCTATCAATAATATCTATACATCTAGACATACCCATTGTAGTCTAGTTGGTTGCGTTTGGTTGTATGAATCACATGAAATATCCCATTATATTCCCGTATTGCATTGGTTTGGTCAAACCCCGTCATACAGTGTTGGTCATATACCATTCTGTCTCTATCACATGCACACTTATCGGTGATGTTCCTAATATATCACATTATATCACGATTATTTTAGAAAAACACACCCCAGAATTGATTGCCGCTTCTTCTGTTGGTGATGCTGAAAAGACTTGGCAAATTGCTTGTAAAATTGCATCTGAAATGTTGGATTTCTTAACAGCCAAACCAACTAGACACACAAGGGGAATGATTCCCAAATTCAAGTTGTCAACCCCCAAGACCAAATTANATTGCATCTGAAATGTTGGATTTCTTAACAGCCAAACCAACTAGACACACAAGGGGAATGATTCCCAAATTCAAGTTGTCAACCCCCAAGACCAAATTACCCACTACATGGGCAACCAAAACACTAGCGAGGATTTCCGAACTTGAAGCTATTTTTTCTACACGTGGGGGTGATGTGTTTTCCATGTCCAATACCCCCCCAAATATTCTTTTCTCACTTTCCAAGTTGCGGGAAATCAGGGTTTTGGAGGCGAGGATTCAAGATTGGTTTAATCGTTTCCATCCATCGTTTCAATTTCAATGTTTCCCAATTCAAAATTTTCATGGGGTGGTTTCTCAAGCCAGAAACAAGATTGCGGAAGTTCAGGCGATCAATGAAGAGAAACGACGGGCTTCTGCAGTTTCCAAATGGAAGAAGAAAATCCAGATCTCTAGCCAAACAGACAAGAAGTACGTTTTTTCTTGGCTAAAAGGGACCCATGCTGGACCCCCCAAATGTTTCATCAAGAACAACAACCAATTTACTGCTTCCCCAAATGAAATGCTTGACATGCTCAGTGACCATTTGGAAGAGATCTATAACGAACATGCGGGTATCGACCCCCAGGACATGCTCNCAATTTACTGCTTCCCCAAATGAAATGCTTGACATGCTCAGTGACCATTTGGAAGAGATCTATAACGAACATGCGGGTATCGACCCCCAGGACATGCTCAGCAATGTGTTGCATAAATATACTTCCACTGTTGAAAATCTTCAGAATGACGCGCGCATCCCCGATCTGGATCACAATGATGTTTTCCATCTTTTCCAAAAAAGAAATGAATGTAAAGCTGGGGGTTTCGACGGCTGGAAAACTAGGGAACTTCAAGCTCTACCTCCTTGTGGATGGGTTGGTTTTACATTTGTTATGAGAATTGCTGAAGCATTTGGGATATGGCCAAAAGTCTTGCGANACTAGGGAACTTCAAGCTCTACCTCCTTGTGGATGGGTTGGTTTTACATTTGTTATGAGAATTGCTGAAGCATTTGGGATATGGCCAAAAGTCTTGCGAATGGTTGCTGTTGCCGCTATCTCCAAAGGGCTCCCTACTTCATCCCCCAAAAATGTTNCACTCTTTTCGTTTTCCGGATCTTCTTCTTGCTTTCCTTATGGGCTGTGCTGCTAAGTTTGCGCAAAAAAATAACCCCAATAGTTTTATCCCGAATCTTTTTGATTGAGTGGTGTGTGTGTGTGTGTGCATGTGCAATTAAATGGCCTTTAGCCTGCGTCGTCATAGCTTCCGAGAGATGGCTGCGTTCATTGGAGAAAAAAAATATATATCTTTTGCGGGCTACCAAAATTTGTGGTGTTGAACATCTAGCGTGAACAACTGGAATTGGTGTTTGTTCAAACTTATTTTCTCATAAATGCCTACCCATGTCTTCGCCATGTCTTCGTACTTGTTCTAGCATAGTGTGGGTTATTATTTTTACTTGTTCATTTTCTATGGTCCTTCATACAAACACGTTTTCTGGCCTATCGCCCCATTCAACCACCAGTGGCTGGGGGCAGTCGCCATCACCGTCGCCAGGAACCCCCGCGTGCGACACAGTGCTGTGGCCCTGGCTGCCACCTTGTACCGTTCTTTGCCTTGATGGACTCGGTGACGGGACGGTGAGTTTCTGATGCGAAAACGTTGGGACTTTTTAGCCATGAAAGGTGGGGGATTTCAGTCACCAGAATGAGGATTTGTGCAACAAACATTGGGTTGAACATGGTTGAACCATCCAAAATGTGGATTTCACCAGCAAAAAATGGTTTGAGACGCTATTAGACACTATAAGCACCTGAATTTAATATGTAAAAAATGGTTGCTGTAACCACAACAAAAATAGAGCCGACCAAGAGAACAAACATGGATTTCAAGTTCAGTCTTGCGATTTTTGCAAAGAACAAATTTACTCATGGGACATGGTAATTTGTATCATTGACCACCATGAGGATTTAACCAAGTAAAATTGTTGGCTCAAGCAGCATCAATCAGTTGTTCGGGGGAGTTTCGCTACCATCAGATGGGAAAGTCAGAATCAACATCATCTTGATGATCCCATTGTTATCCTGTGATTATCAGCAAACAAACATAAATAAAGCAAACGCAACTGATAATAATAGGGATAATCATGTGATTATTATCACTACAAAAATCATTATCCCATTATTATCGCATCATTTTCCAGCCCATGTGACTGAGAAGCCGGGTCATCCTTGACCCTTCCAGGTTTGCACGGGCCACCCTGCGCAGAGAAGCTGATGGAACACCTGCGACCCGCGAAACAGACGCTGGGCGCATGGGCGCGGCCCTGGAGGGTGGCCCTTGAGGATGTCTTGGAAGCGAGAGAAATTCGAATAACATGTTTCAGACCTAAAAATACAGAGGAATCACTAGGGGAAACGTGGTGATTTCGCCAGCAGAAATGGACATTTCAGCAACACGCACGCACAATTGTGGATTTTAACTTATTTCAACCATCAGAAATAGCGATTTCACATGATTTCACCCAGAAATGACGGGTCATTCGATGAGGCGCAGCTGGGGTGATTTATAGCTGGATGATACGGAAGACTCATATTGCCTAGGGAGTTGAACCAGCATAGTTGGGATCAATCAACCCACATGGAGATTTCGCAAGAAAAAAAGCAGTGGATTTGACTTTCAAGTACCCTCTGGTTATTTAAGATAGCCATGGAATAGCTGGCTAATTTTGGATGATTTTCCCAGCTAGAAACCTCCATCTCCATTTAGTTCGGGGTTTTTCCATGGCTATGTTAAATAACCAGATGGTAATGGATTAAACTAAACAAAGAAATATGGTGACCTTACCAACACACAGTTTTTTTTGCCGGCATGTTTTTGGTGGCAGCGCCTACAAGGGGCCGTGCGTTCGTGATGATTTTGCCGTGCGTTCGTGATGATTTTGATTTTCTCTTCTTTTTGTCCTCCCTTCTCATAGCTTTTGTTGCTCTACGTCTTTGGGTTTTGGGTTGGGGTTGGGGGAGGGTTGCAATAGCGTTTCCTTGCTCTACGTCTTATACTTGGGTTGGGGTTTGGGTTGGGGTTGGGTTGGGGTTGGTGGGGGGGGGGTGCAATGACGTCTCTTTGCTCCACGTCTTATACTTGGGCTGTGGTTTGGGTTGGGGTTGGGGGGGGCAATAACGTCTCTTTGCTCTACGTCTTATACCTGCCACGTTACAACCAACTCTCTCTTCAAGCTTCTTCTAGATCTTTTTGCTACGTCAAAACCAACTCTCTCTTCAAGCTTCTTCTACATCTTGTTGCTACGTTGTAACATTCCTTCTTATAGATCTTCTTGCTACGGTGTAACATTCCTTCTTCTACATCTTCTTGCTACGTTGTAACATTCCTTCTTATAGATCTTCTTGCTACGTTGTAACATTCCTTCTTCTACATCTTCTTGCTACGTTGTAACATTTCTTCNACATTCCTTCTTATAGATCTTCTTGCTACGTTGTAACATTCCTTCTTCTACATCTTCTTGCTACGTTGTAACATTTCTTCTTATAGATCTTCTTGCTACGTTGTAACATTCCTTCTTATAGATCTTCTTGCTACGTTGTAACATTCCTTCTTATAGATACTGACAACATGCTATC